>CM017555.1:46317471-46900884 GCA_007844125.1 Sinonovacula constricta
TATGTGGCGTGAGGGCGGTGCTTAAAGTGTATGTGGCGTGAGGACGATGCTTATAGTGTTTGTGGCGTGAGGATGTTGCTTACGGTGTATGTGACGTGAGGGTGGTGCTTTCAGTGTGTGTGACGTGAGGGTGGTGGTGTACGTGACGTGAGGGTGGTTCTTACAGTGTATGTTACGTGAGGCTAGTGCTTACAGTGTATGTGACGCGAGGTTGGTTGTGTAGATGACGTGAGGGTGGTGCTCACAGTGTATGTTACGTGAGGTTGGTGCTTAAGGTGTAAGTGACGTGAGGGTGGTGATAATACACAACCTGACATAGGAAATTGTTGTATTTACACCTGTCCTTGTAGTTTGTCTGTGCCTTCTTGTTCCATGTATGTTGTGTATCTTTAATTTAAGCCGATACCATAATCTCCAAAATAGTAACAATATGTCATGTCTAACATTGTCATGACACAAGGACCCGATTGGTATATTCTCCGTGGTATGTAGTTTCCTGGGGTTTTATCTAAGCAACATGATACCCTTGTGATACTGTCATGATGACTTGATCCCTTGTAGGGTAGCGATTGATCGTTAAAACCCACGTCATTACTTTGAAAGAAGATTCTTTTTATCTTCCCACACGCCATTCTTTTGAAAGTATCTAAGCTTAACCCACCCTGGTTGTATATGCCCTTTGTTATGTCACATCATCCCCAGCTGGATGACAGACATAAAATGGAGAAGAGTTAAAGGATTTTTTATTGCCTCCCTATTTGAATTGTCGATTTGCATATTTGTGGTTGTTGATGATAGTAATGTTGGTAGGTTTGTGGTGGCTGTTTTTAACATTTAACATTCCTTGCCGTTTTCTCAAATTGAACTACTTTCGGTGCGATATTTTTTTTTACATGAAGTCACATTAGTTTATATCCTGTTTATAGATCCCCATAACTGAAAACTGGGTGAAGTACAATATCATTTGACATGCTTTCAAATTGAAGGCTGTACCTGCTTGCTGGACAAGGTCCAGATATGACAGAAAGAGCGCGAATGAGAGTTTTAACCCCCACCCAGGCAAAAGCAAAAAAAAAAAAAATAATAAAAGAAAGGAAAAAAAACATTTAAAACATTTACATGAAGTCTAGACAAGACTCCTTATATGACTATGTTAAATTGATCTTGTTTAAGCAATAGTTTAGTTCGTTTGTAAGTTGTAACACAATAAACACCTGAATTTGCCTTTAGCAAAAAGAGAACTCTTCTTTGAAGTCTTAAAGTTCAGAGGTCATACTGTATATAACTCACCTGTGCGGCTTAATTGATTATGCACGTGCCTCAACTTTAAATAGACTAAAACACCTTTCGGTAATAGAATGCGCATTTATACAATGAGTATGGAGTTGCATTTATTAATATAAAAACGCTGAAACAAACGCCAATGGTAACTAAAGTGTGATAGAAAAGATTTTATTTTTTATCCGTTTGACCGTTTGTATGAATCAATGCAAATGCACAAACACCAAAGGCAACTCTGGATTCTAAATATTAAAAATATCCACAAACACTGTCGGACAGTTTTTAATATTTATTTACAAAAAATCACAACTGAAAATAAACAATACAAAGAGTGAATTTTGATTGATTATTTTGTTTATTTGCGGTTTTAAATGGCCATGTCAATATTACAGATTATCATTGCACGTTTCGTATTTTCCATCTCGAAAGAACTGTCTATCTCGAAACAACTGTCTACATGTATTTCGAAACAACTGTCTATTTCGGAACATTTGTCTATCTCGAAACAACTGTCTGTTTTAAACAACTGTCTATTGCGAAACATCTGTCTATCTCGAAACACCTGTCTGTTTCGAAACATCTGTCTATCTCAAAACAACTGTCTATTTCGAAACATCTGTCTATCTCGAAACAACTGTCTGTTTCGAAACATCTGTCTAATTCGAAACAACTGTCTATCTGGAAACTAGTATCCGTCTCGCAACAACTGTCTACAACAATCTAGTACATTTCATGTGAACGAGGCTATGACAGGATAACCGAAGGGAGTTCCTACTGGAAAACTGTCAGATTTATTGACGTGAGTCTTTCCTAGATTTAAATAGTTAATATTCCATACTTGCATAACTGCTGAATTAGGGAACAACGCAGCAACTTTTAATTTACAGATTTACCCATTGTCAATCCTCTATATTCTGTTTATAACAGTTATAATGTATATAATGTCTAACTAATATTCATCTTGTGAACCAATCATGCGCTTAACGACATAAGTACCAGAATTTGTCCAAATACTGGTTTATACATCAAGCTAACAAAATTGTGGCCATAGATCTATATGCGACGATTAGCTGTATCTGCTATATCTTAGGCAATTCCTGGTTAAAAACACATGCGCATGGCAGTTTAGCTGGAAGACCTTCCCACTCATAAAGTTCATGCCCTGATCGGGACTATAACCCACCACACTCTGAGGGGCTAAAAAGAAACAAATTGGCGACCAAATAAATGAACATTGTTTTAGAAACGAGTAGAGACCTAAACAATGTTACATGTTTCAGAACGAGAACATAGGCTCTGACTCCGTGTCTGATTGGTCCGTTACAAAAACGGCAAATAATTAAGATCTCCAAGAATTGTACATGAAGGGACCACCAAATCAGTTTTATAGAGAAAAAAAGATACAGACATCTTCAATAGCAATTTTGAAGTGAACACGAACTCTGGTTAATTCTTCTAACAATGGGCAAACATATTTCTGTAAACAGAAAGTTTTGCGCATTTCATTTGTCGATAGATATTTATTTACCTAGTTTAAGTTATTTGCCCATTTTTATTGGCACTTTCCTTTCTGACTCATATAATTTGTTAATGCATGTTTGCGTAACTAAAGTTAGAAAAAATATTTGTATGTATAAAGTAATAAACCGATATTAGTTAACAAGTTTAAGTAATGTGCTTCTAAACACCACCACCCTCCCACACCCACCCCACACCCAACCCCAACCCCCAAAAGTTAATAAATAAATAATAACAGCGTCCACCATTCAGCCATTGGTTACGCCAAAGCCACTTACATACAAGGTGTGTTTAAAAAAGTTCGTGAATTAATTCAATAGCATTCAATGGTTGTTTTGTGTGCCTGAACACTCACCGACCCCCACACACGTCCATAATGCAAATTGTTTAATGAAAAAAATGTTGAATAAAACTGCTTATAAATACTGACTCCTCTCTACTGTGAAGAATGAATCATTTACAATTAAAAACTGACCACAAATTAAACAAGGGCAGATATTCTCCATCGGCGCCTGCGGCGACTACATCTGAAACGTCTAAACAATATTAATGAAGTCTTACTCTTGTAGGACATGACGCGTAGCTGTAAGTCCTTCTTCTCAAAATATGATAGTTTACACTTTACAACCTCCGGAACTTATATGTTTAACTTTTAAGAATAATTTTACTAAAGGGATTCTTTAGTAGGCGTAACATTTTCAACTCTTTATGTATCGCTGTAATTTGGCCTTTAATTAACGGTGACGTTCGTTTTCCTGTGCGATGGTCATCTTTCAGCATGTGTTAGCCCCACATATTACCACCGATGCCACTTACAGTATAAGGTTTAGAAACTGATGATGTTTCTTCTCTCGCTTGTTTCTCGAATCTTTCACATTTATCGGCGTATGTCCATGATGAAAATAAACTCTATTGTCGCACACAAATATTTGAGTTTTCCATCTTTCAGGTTGGTGGTTGTGGTCGCCGTATATGCTCACTACAACGATGAGCTGGGCGAGTCCTGTCATAGCGGTGACCTTCTCCATGTTTATTTCATCGGACTGTTGGTTTTCCTCGTCATCACCATCATCATTGCAGTCCTTATGGTGTACATCAGTATGCAGGGCACCATCTCCAACAGCGAACCGCGCAAGAGACTTCCGATTGTGATTTACATCCGGCTAGGTGTCGCTGTACCGGAAGTTGTATGGAATGCGCTCGGAACGCGTTGGGCTTTTTCGAGCGAAGATACGTGCCATGATAATATAGTCGGGGTAGCCAAAGGCACCGTCATAATAGGATGGCTGTTATTGTTATTTGCTATTATAAGTTTGATAATTTTATTTAATCCGTTCAATAATAAGAGTAAAGGGAAAAAGCAGAGGGTACGAAGCTTTAAGCGAGCATCTCGGAGAACATTCTCTACCTCAACAGCAAAACAGTGGGAGAAGAGGTAATTATAAATATATATGTATATACAATTTATACACAGGTAATTATAAATATATATGTATATACAATTTGTACACAGGTATGTTATAGTTGTTACACTTTGTAATTTATAATGAATTTTTTTTTCTTTTAAAGAAAAAACCCTAAAATGTATTTTTTAATATTAAATTTCCTTATTGTCGAACACGGAAAGTTTTTCTGTAACGTCAAACGGCATCTAATGACAACATATTCGTCTGCTTAGCATTGTGTAACCTTACAAAAAGAACAATGTTCTTCGGCAAAATGAATAAGTCACAGCTTCAGGTATTCCAGTCTAATGGGATAAAAATAGTCTAAATGTTTATTAAGTGGACCAGAAATCAAAGAAGATCAGTATGTCTGTTACAAGTGTAGATGACGAATTTAGTAGTCTATTCTAGTGTACCTAATTTTGTTATACTCTTCAAACTTGTAACGCAAAAGACGTCAATAGAAGCAGTAACTCTTACCTATTTAAGAAATTGCGTGTTATAACGTTGTTTAACTATTCTTTCTTACATTTAGTATGCTTTCGTTATACTCCTTAGGGGGTGGAGAAGTGGGGGGGGGGGGGGGGGGCGGGGAAGGGGTTACAGGGTGACTTCGTCGGGTTCTGCAGCATCCGTGTAATCTGTTTCTAGTTGAAAAAAAGGTAGCCAAAATAAGTGCATGCATGCTCAATTACAGTTACAAAGTGTGTTATTTCAGTAGCATTAACTGAATGAGTTCAAAGAAATAAATGGTGATACAATTTACTTCGACGATTTGATAGCATTAACTGAATGAATTCAAAGAAATAAATGGTGATAAAATTTACTCCGACGATGTGAATGCGCTCACCTAAAGTCCCGGATATTTGTAACCTTGAAACACCTTTAAACGCGTATATCTCCTGTCATTAATTACGTTTAAAGACAAAAATGAGCCAAATTGTTACTTAAATTAACTTTCAAACGAAAGAGAAGATGTAGATGCAGAGAGCTGTTACTGAACTGAACCAATATATTTAGTGTTCTATTTACTGTAGAAGAAAATCGTGAGCACATTACAAATGTTGCATAACCTGCTCTATGCTAGGCACATTTTCGAGACACCGGCGGAACCATGCAGTTGATTAGCAATCTATATATTAGTCGTTCTCGAACATGTGATATACAATATTGCCACGTAAATGATATTTAAATGTCATGGGTATGTAAGGAAATTAATTTTAATGGTTTCTTCGTTCAAATGATAATTGTTTATAGACCAACTCGAAGTAGGAGCGAAAGAAATAGTTCATCGACATTTATTATCTCGCAATATACGAGTAAATTAAAGAAAGTTTTGTCAGTTTGTTAAAGCAAGTAAAATAGTTGTTGTGGACGGTGTTTAAGGTTATATGTGCCGTTGTTGGGCTTTGGATATCATGTTTTACACGCAAATTGCCTAGAATGAAGAAAACAGAAGTAAATGGGCTTCAGTTTGTGACAGGGTACGAATAATTTTCCTTTATACTCCCTATAACATTGGCCGTTACGATGTACTTTATAATACTTTCCCAAGATTAAAATATTTTGGTTAATAACCGATTTTAAGATTGTATCCAACACTCTGCCGATAACAAATGCCGTTAATGTGGGCATATAGGGGGCGCCCGTGGCGTAGTTGTAGAGTCGCTGATTTGTTACAACTCTGACAGCTTAGCCTCTCCCCGCGAGGGTTCGAGTCCCGTTCGGAGCGGAGGACTAAATGTGGCAAGGTCTTCCAGCTGACTTGCTGTGCACCGATGGTTCTAATCAAACATTTGTCTGGGGTCTTCCTCCACCAAAAAGCAGGACGTTGCTATAATGATTAATGGAGAGTAAAGGAATGGATCGGTCGTGATTGTCCGACGATGCAATAAACTATAAGCCGCGAGATCTTTTTAGGTAACAGTAAATTATATGGTTTTTTTAGGAAAGACAAATGCTCCAAACAGTTAGTAACCACTATTAATTTAAATTGCAACTAATTGAATATTTTTTTCAACAAATGTAGTCGCAGTTTTCAGATTGAACCGAAGTCTCTGGTTCGATTCACAGCTGCATCTTTATTTGGATTTTTAATGTTTTTGCGGTTTTATTTAAATGGTGATTTTCTTCATTTTATTTATTTTTATTCCGTAAGAGGTAATCTTATAATTTTACAATATTGAGAATAGAAAACGGAAGATCATTTTCTGTAAAAGACATAAAAACTGAGACTTTAAGTCATATTTCACACATATTGAAAGAGCATTAAATCTCCTAATAAAATAGTATTAGTTTAGACAGAAATCAAAGAAAACTGAAAGAAGGGGAAATTTCAATATTCACCACAACTGCTTGCTATCAGGATTTTCCTTCAAGGAGCCGTGCTCATATCAAATTTACAAACAAACAACTTAAGCAATGCCTCTTCAGTGCTAAGGTCAAACATATAAAAGATCACATTTACAATCATTGCTGACCCATGTATAACAGTTAGTCTTTAGTGGAATACCTGAAGATAACTTTTGCCTTTATAAGGACACCCGTTGCCAGACAACTAGAGTCACTAAATGTTAATACATCAACCAAATCGCCAAGTGAGTTCGAGTCTCAACCGGGATGAAAACAACTATGAATGGCGTTACAGCTGATTATGTTGTTTCCAAGCTTAGGATTAATCATAATGACAATAATTCCATAGCTGTCACCTTTTTTATTAAGGTGATAAGCGGCTCAGAGTCATGAAATATTTCTATTACAATAATGGAGTTACTTTTCCAAAAGAACTGCTGTGCGCTGGTAGGTTCAATCCAGGCATTATTCTGGTCGTTTTCCTCGAGCTATGGCAAATAATAGTTTCCTTAATGATCATCCTTGTATCACTGTAAACCTACGTACACATGATATTAACAACAAATCAAACTATTGTTTTGGTGTTTGCCACACACGTTTGGTGTTTGCCACACACGTTTGGTGTTTGCCACACACGTTTGGTGTTTGCCACACACGTATGGCTAACATATCGTTATTGACGACTATATTTTCAGTTATACAGTTATGGACGGACGTAGGTCTGTTGTCATAGGATGGTTGATAATTAACAAGAAAGTGTGTTTGTTTGTTGTTGTTTTTTGTTGTTGTTTTTTGTTGTTGTTGTTTTGTATTTATTTTGTAATTATCATCAAACTTATTGCAAGACATATGTAATCATACACATATGAAAACGTACACTGATTCATGTTTACCTTACGTCACATTGTTGTGCTGAATGTAACAACCGACTGTAAATGTTTGTACTTTATTCGTTACTCCTTACTTTTTAGGTGCAAATGTATGTTTATGTGCGCAATGGGGGATGACCGAAGCGCCGGTGTTTTCGCAACTCTAGCACAACTTAGCGCAGACTATTTTAAGGTATGTAAAACATGCTAGCAATGTGTATTTCCCCAAAATTTAACTATCCAAGTTGTTAAAATGTGTTTTCGTGTGTGGTCAAAACCATAGACCCACAGTGAGCTGTACTATATGTCTATGTTAACACAGTTGCGTCTACTTAAAAGAAATATAAGCATGCAATGGACATTTAGGTTCAAAATAAGTATTCTACAACGTTTTGGAAATATCAAATGTTTCCATAAGGGTTAAATCGCAGGTAAAATTTTGATTTGATGTTTTTGTTTCACTAAAACATAAGTGGTCGCGCAGTTGTCTTAGTTTTAAAATAGCTAACTATGCAGCGTGGCTCAGATAGAAATACATGTCTGTAATGTCGATTGTGGCGTTATGGTCCACTTATCAGAGAGGCGTAGAACATCAATTAACATCATTTTGCGTGATCGGTTCATGTAACAATAGTTTATTTAGATATTTAATGAAAAAAATATTTGGTCCAAAATGTCGGATACCACCTTTAAATAAATGAAGTGTAGCTGTACTGATACATGTATACATGATGGACTTGTCAGTAGCTGGTGATGGCTGTGGGAGGCGTAGCTCTATGCATAGATTATAACTTATAAATAAAACTGCTAACGTAATTTTGGGCGCCCGTGGCGTAGTGGTAGAGTAACTCATCTGACTGCTTAGCCTCTCATCGCTTGGGTTCGAGTCCGGTTTGGGTTCTAAGGACTTAATGTGAGAAGATCTTCCAGCTGTCTTGCGGTTCTACCCAGACATTTGTCTGGGGTCGTCCGCCATAAAAAAATATGTTTTTCAAAAACAAGCAAAACAAAACTAACGAACCAACTTTATGCACAGATTTTGCAGCAAATAGTGAAGATCCTGTAAGACAGCTCCCTTTTAGGGAGTAGTGGTACAGTTCAACACAATGGGCAGAGTTGTGCGATTTGGTTAATTCATTTCTTATTATAAGAATACTAATATGAAAGCGCCTTTATTGCATATCACATTTTGTGATGACGTCTGCAAATATAAAGCATGATAAATTTATTGAGAGCTAATATATAGCTAAACAACGTTTTTAATGTTTAAAATGTTCACATTTGGGGACGCTTTAGTAGTCCTTGTGTGATTCATGTGGGCATTCACGGATGACGCGTGCGTTGTTAATAAATGTTGTCCATAAGGAAATGTTAAATGCTATAGTTGTCAAGTTTATAACAGGCACTAATCCTTTTGGAATATAAATTGCACGAAATTGTGACGCGCGTATCAGTTCAAACTGATTATAAACTTCCTTATCACACTGTCATGGATAGAGACCGAGGTATACAAAATGAACATGTTCCTTCTTCTTGTTTGAAACATTGTCGTTTTATACCGTTCGCTGTCTGTTTCTTAAATCGCAAAAAAATCCGATGTGTTTAGCTGTGTCATAATTTGAAATTTGCCACACGAGACATCACACTGAAGGCATCGCTTAAATTTCCATCAAAACAACTACAATATTATCTATCTGCTCCACAAAATTTAAATTAATGGGGCATTTGATACAACGGATTAATATTCATGCAAATTTTTAAACATATACATGATATGTTTAAATAGCTCTCAACAATTTATGATGCTAACAATAATGTACATTTTTTTAAACTTTTCCTTGTTTCCTTAATTCCTTAATCAACGATCTTGACATCGTTTTAAAGATGTCTAAAACTTGGGCGTGGAACTTCAGCGTACTTTTCCTTTTTGTGTTATGTATATTAACATAATGAAGGAGTGTTAGTTAAGTGTTTGGACTAATGGAGTTTCCCTTTTATGTAGACATACATGGACAATATGGTTGTGGTATCTTGCCAAGTGTTTACGGCAATCACAATTATGGCGCTAAAGACCGTCTCCAGGTTTCTGACAAATAATGTTAGTATGCTGACTTGGTAGAGGACTGTAGGCAGAAAGGTTGGAGTGCTTGGTTGTTTCCTGTAGAGGTGGGGGAAAGGGGATTCCCAGCTCAATGTGAAGGGAGAATGTTTCAGATGATTGGTGTTACAGGGACCAAGAGAAAGACAGCAATCAAGCGTTTGGCTGAAGCTGCAGAACGCGCTTCTTGCTGGTGTAACAGAGAAGTGCCAACCTGGAGTCCAGATAATAGCGAGTAGTGATTCGTCACTACTGACCCCGTTACCTAAGGGGGTAGTGACGTAGGGGTCGAAACGCTCCGATGAAGGTTTAGTCACCTGATGACGCTAGTCTCTGGTCTCCAGGAACCTCTCATTATCAGTTTATATCTTGTCTGAAGCAGCAGTTGGGGTCATACAGCCGCAGTTGTAACTGTATTATCTTAATTAGGGTAGATGAATAAAAGCAAAGCATATCAATGTCTTCTACCCCATGTCTTTTTTTTCAAATGAACACCGTTTCCGTGATACTAATAAAAGATGTTCTGGGGTTTTGATAAATTGTGTTTGGGCGATGAATAATAGCAAAACTTATTTATGCCTTCTGCTAAATATACGTTTTCAACTGTACGCCGTATTAATGTTAGTGATACATTGTATTGGAAATGATAATTCGAAATATAATGGTTAATCATCGACAAAAACCTTTTTGCACCAAAACCTGGTCATTAAATGTAATAGAAACCACAGTGTATTTAAGTTGTAATTAGTTTTAATCTTTCATTTATTATTGTTAAATGTAATCTAATCTAAATTTAATGTGAATTTATATAAGTCCGAATCTTAAATAATATTTATGACTTCAGAAAACAGTTAATACAGTAACTATAATGTGATAATATTAGGAAACGCATAGATCAGGAATTATTACATTTATTCAATTTGCAAGATTTTCGAAACATTTTCTTATCATTTAAAATAATAAAAAGTACAATTTTATCTAGGACTTGGATAACCATACAGGAAATATAATTGTTATCAGTACTGCCCTGTTGTCTGTACTGTCTTTGTAAACCAGTCTATATTATCGATATTATCGATTAAAACATCAAAACAACAACAACCACACAAACAAACACACACACACACACACACACACACACACATACACACACACACACACAATGGCATGGAGTTTAGATTACATATACAGAAGAACATTTGTTTTTTAATCACTTAGGTCTGTTTCATTAGTCATTATATGTTGTTCAGCTTTCTACACCCGTTTATGTGGTTCTACTGCGCGACGCCACTGTCATGGAAATTCACTTAAACACCGTGTCAATGTTGCTGTAAAATAGTTGGTGAACGATACCTCTAATAAACAAAAGGTTACAATGTGTTACTGATCGACATATCGCCTGCGAATTTTTGTTATAAAACCATATGTTTATTGAAACATAATAGAAAAGCGTCATGCACGTGTCATCTTAATCCCGTTACGGTTATTAACTCTTCTTTCGTATCATTTTTTACCTTAAATTGCCATAGGGCATTTCGAACTATCATTTATGTCAAACACGTCATTGGATTTAATTACGTTAGAACAAATTAAACTGTGACAAAAAAAAACGAAAAAAAAACAGGATTAAGTCACATTCATCACACTAATGAAGATGAAGGACAAGTTAATTAAAGTTGTTTCCAATCATGTTATTTATTGGGGGCTAATCTATGAAACATTCTTCCTAGCTTTTCTAGTCTAAAGGATGGTTCTTACAAATAGGCAGGTCAGCAAATTTAGATAAAATAAGGTTTCCCATCATATCATTCATTGGGGTCTAATCTATGAACCATTCTTCCTAGCTTTTCCTAGCTTTTCTAGTCTAAAGGATGGTTATTAGAAATAGGCAGGTCAGCAAATTTAGATAAAATAAGGTTTCCCATCATATCATTCATTTGGGTCTAATCTATGAACCATTCTTCCTAGCTTTTCCTAGCTTTTCTAGTCTAAAGGATGGTTATTAGAAATAGGCAGGTCAGCAAATTTAGATACAATAATTCAAGTGTGATGACACCAATTAAGTTAACTTGAAGTGGTCTATGAGTAATTAACAACTAATTTTAAACATGCAAACTGTTCCGTCTACTTGTAATCGATTTGCAATACATCAAATTTGACAAGCTTAGCATTTTTTAATTACGCGATCCTTTTGGCGTTAGACCTTATTTCCATCCTATTTACTCCCATGTTACGTTAAACTAATCAGTACAGTTAGATATCTGTTATAAAAAAGATAAAATATGGACCTTCATAATATGATTTTTTGTCATAACCGATGAAGATGTGTTTACAGTTGCTACTTGTTGACACTGATTTTGCTTAAATTTTGATTAAAACAGCAAAACTTGTTAAACCAAGATGACTTAATTATTAGTTCTTAAAATTCAAATTATTGTAGTGTCTTTAGGTTTGAAGAATCATTCGCGTGGCGATGCTTTTCAGCTATTTAAGCCGATTTCATAGCAACACCATAGTATTTGTTCAGTTTGCGCATGCGGTAACGTATGCCATGTTTAAACGTCGGTCATAAATAAAATTCAAATGAAGTGCGGATCGCGCGGTTCTCTGTCATGTACATACGCAAAACTTTGACCATGTCGACTTAAACTTTAACCAAGAATGTTCAGTTGTTTGAACTACAAGTTGTACCACCGATCCAATGTTGATTTATATAGGACAACGAATGCAATATGCAGGGGCGGCAGTTCCGTTCGAGGGATCATGTAATTTTACTGGTCCGGTGTTCTAGTGATCGGGGGTTGACTGTAAATGTTTGGTGTCATTAAAATCATGTCAGTGTGTGATAGATAAGAGAGCACCAACACTATAAGGCTTGATTAAAAAGAATGTTTGGCATGTTTAAGATTAGCAATGATAACTAACTTAAATCGGATTTAATTCTGTTTTGTCTAAAGTTTTGTTAAACTGTGTTAGTCACGCCCTTGCCGTTTTTACATTGTTAGGGCGTGGACCTTGTGCCGACGGACGTTCTAGCGGGCTTGGTCCTTCTCAGTCGGAAACAGGAGCGGAAACGACAGCAACTCCAGATCGTTACATCCGAGGGAACCGACAAACGGTACCACGGCATGTAAGTATGCTAGTTAGCTTCTTGGTTGTTTCAATGGCACAGGATTCAAACAAAACACTTCGAAAAAAGATGCATCACTAGAATGCAGAATGGGTCACCAGATGGAAATACCTATTTTGAAACAAAAAGCAAGAGCTTCCAATCGTAGGGTCAGTTTCATATGCAAATTGATAATTTCCATAATACTATAAAAGGAAAGAAGTTGTCTTTTGAATTAATGTATATGTATATAGAAAAAATCTCTTTGGCATGTATATTGGCTTTTTATACGCTATTCAGTTTTATTGAGGCTTGAATATTCAGGCGTGAATATATTTTGCAAGACCTAGTTGTACTTAGTGACAAAACAAGCACCATACATATCTAGCACACATTCTTTATATAGACGTATATACAAGGGTCATTGTATTTCTAATAAATCTTTTATTTTTTTAACCAGAAAGCCTTGATTTTCCTTTTTATTCAAGAAATGCGTTATGCGAGATTCGCTGTATTCGAGGGTACTGCATTATATGGTAATCTGCTATATGCAAGAGTACTGCATTATATGGTAATCTGCTATATGCAAGAGTACTGCATTAAGCGGGAATTATATGACAGTACTGTATTATGCAGGAGCTTGCGATATGCACGCAATGAGTTATATGTGGGATATGCAATGTTTGGTACTTCCTGATCTAATGTCTTGCTTATAAAATATTTTATTTGGGGCTAAGACTGGCAAAATTAAATATGACCAATCAATTACTTAATTATGGATGGAAGAGGGGTTTCTTAAGCTACGGATAATGGTAGGAAGGTTATACATGTTCTTAGTACAAGTTATGAAGTATGAAGAATATATAACATATAGTGAAAAGATGCTTGTATGATGTATTTGTTTTTATGGAACTTCTTTAATTAGTATTTTTTCTTTATTTATGATATATATTGCTTTTCAGTAAATGTAAATTAACTTTTCATCTTCAAGTTAACCCTTGTTCTTATTTATGTTTGTCTGCGTCAACAAATTAGCAACAATTATAAAAGAAAATTATTAAGGCTTTCATAATTACTCACAGCATGTGATTTCTTATTTATTTTAAATGTATCTGCTTTCGGTTAACACACTAGTTATTGAAACAAAGTGGCACAAGGTTGAAACGTAACCATTATAATTACTTTCTTGTTATAACAAGTTTTCAGTATGAAATATTTGAACGAATCTTTTTGCAGGAAAGAGAAAACAAGAAACGTTCAAAGGTCGGTGTACCGAAATAATTTTCACAAAATTAAAACTGGTTCCAATGGTGTGAAAATAATACGTCAGTTAACTGGTCAGGTTTTAAAGGCACGTTTAAAATCTGGCCATACAACATTATTGACAGCAATTCAAAACGTGAAGTAGTAGAAACATATTCTTCGTTTCAAAACTAAATTTTAATAAAAATTTAGCAGCAGTTGGACACGAGTTACTGAAGTCTGATTGGTCAGTTTTGAGAAAGATAATTAAAATTCGATTTTTCCTTGAACTTTAATACATAAGAAAACCACAGCGATTACGCTAATGATTTCAGCTGTAAGTTTATTCGAATATCTATATTTTTAAAAGCACATTCTTTCTCAAATACAAAATTGAAATTAAATCGAAGCTATCAGCCGCTATGAAATTGTTTCTAACTCGGGTCCATAGATTTTTAGGCTAGATTTCGCTGATTTTCACTTATATATCTAGTTTGTTTTTTAACATACAGTTGCGTGTGTGCATGTATTCTATTGGTGTTTGGTCTTTAATTATTCTAGGCAATACATTTACTCATCTTAGTCTCCTAGAAACAGCCTTGAAACTAATGCTTAAATATTTATACAGGCATGCGATTTGTTCCATTTTTATAGGTAATTCTTCCCTAGCATTATTTGCCAGTATAATCGTTAGGACTCCCTTAACTGTATACCTTTGCACGAGATCAAGGTCCACGCAGTAACTTTTCAGATATCATCACGCTTTTTAATCACTGGCTTAGTACTGTCTTTTTCCTATGCATGTATGAAATATTTCTTTAAAATATCATCAACAACAATTTAACAGTATATTTTCATGCTTTATTAGGCATAAAATCGAATTTTCTGTTAGCACCTATTGTTCTATAACCATTTAGTAATTGTCAGCCTTTTGCTGACTTTCCTATAACTCGACAAATATTGAAATAATGTTTCATTTGTCCACCATTTATATTTGAACGTTATTTGGGGGCTGCATGACGGTTGTTTATATTCTGTTGTTTAATGTGGTATCTGACAGTTTGCCTGTACAGTTGCATGTAACATGTTTTCCACAATGATGGGTGTGTGGGTAGAGGGGATTTAGGCATAATGTCTGCATAAAATCATGCTTTAATCTAAGATAATGACGATTTTGAACACTATATTGTGAGACAGTACAATATGCGAAAAATACCATTCTAAAAGTTCATTCTTTCCTTATCTATCTATAATCACATGGTGACTTCTGCTAAAATAGATATCGACGAGAGAGAGAGAGAGAGAGAGAGAGTGAGAGAGACAGACAGAGAGACAGAGAGAGAGAGAGACAGACAGACAGAGAGAGAAAGAGAGAGAGAGAAGAGAGATTGTTTGCGTGACCCACCGATTTTGCAATAAAGGTGAGATAAGGAGAGCGATAACATAATAATAACCCAGGCTAATTATTGACAAGTTTGATAACGTGCTATTTTAACATTGCGGTGCGCCAGGGGTTCAACTCAGTTGTTTATCTGGAATCTTTCCTCAGTGTGGCCAGTTTTGAGTTTGTGCGATTTATAAAATCGCATTACCAAGCTTAATATAATAGCACTTTTTTCTATAGCTGTGTGTAAATATTAATTGGAACTATAAACTGTACTTTTTAATATTTATTTTTCATAATGCATTAGTATTGCTTATTAAATACTTTTTGGCAACACCCTTTTCAAACAATCGAAACTAACAGCTAAAAATTCTGACCAAATCGTTATTTATAAAAAAGATGACCCTTTTCTTGAAACAGTTGTTTCGTTATGCTTTTGTTTGCTTCCCCGATGTAAGTATATATTTGCTTTCTTTCTTTGCTTTATAATCTTAAAAATCGCTGTTTTCCCTATTAGGTATAGACGTAGGGCTGCTAAAAAGGTATTAACAAGACTTGTATAGGATTACGCTGGGAGTTTTCTGATCAGGATCTTCAATATTTTAAGGCTTTTTTCAGTACCTAGTGTAACGTAAACATGAAGTTGCAAGAAGATAACTAAATTAACATCATAGACAGACACAAATTGTCAAATCCTTACGAGTAAACAACTCAAGCTCCCTGTGAACACTTTACTGAACACGCCATTAAAACCCACGTTTCGTTTCTAAGCTATATGCAAGTATCTCACCGGAATACAATAACTATTGACTAACATCAATATTTTATTAAAATCATAAGTAAGATTAACTCATCTGAAATTAGATGTTGGTTTGTTTGTTTTTCTGTCACACTTTTTTATTGCGAAAGTTGTAGTTTTAAACAATACTTGAAATTAAGCGCGCCTTTGATGGTGACATTGTTTCATCCGGTTTTGCAACGAGGTCTAGTCAGTACGTAAGTGGTATATGTTATACCGTCACCAGGTTGTACATGATGTGACTTAAAACGCTTAGGGTACCCATTATTAGGGACATAAATAATGAAATGCGGCTGGCAATCTGTCACTCGGCCTTTAGCTATGCAAGACCGTATAATAAGGCGCCATTTGATTACTTTGTGTCTATTTCATGTATTATGTGACTTTCAATTTTCGTAAATCATATAGATTGATGATAAAAAATCGTGTTTGCAGATATACCACTAAATATTTATATACATTGTTACTTTTAGCGAGGACGTTCACGTCTTCATAACCAGGCGACGCACTTGGTGTATTATAAATGTACGATGTTTCGAACCTACGGAAATCCCGAAGTTTACTTGGTGCGGCTGGCTGTTCGGCATGTAGGCCTTGTTACGTCAAAAATGTCATTATTTCCCGCACTATTTTAACCTATTGAAAATGCTTAAGAATGCGACAAGCACATGAAATTGTTTTTGGTTGCATGAGGTAAAAATAAGTAAAAGTGCTTGAGCGTTATGATAAAAATAAGCATATTAACAAAAATATTAAAATAACTAATTTATCCTTATTGATAAATTCTGTAAATGCACGATGCATTCAAAGTATTAATTCGTTTGCATTTTAACTATTGAATAAAGTTTAAGTCAATTTTCGTTGGTACACTTTATATATACTCACTGTTCATTTTGTGAACTATGTTAATATAATTATTATTATTTAATACCAATCATCAACCTTGATACATACATATTTGTCATAGGATTTTATTAATTATAAACTTTTTTGTTACGTTTACAATAAATTCTACATATGCTACAAACATATAAAATAGTACAGTTAACAGTTTCGTCTAAACGTTAGCACGTGTGGAGAAATATTATATAATTTATGTGTGACAAAAAATATTAGTGTACACAATTGGAATATGTATGAAGAAATAAGTCTTGAGTTTACCAAATTGGAACTTCTCGATAAGTTACATCATTCGCCTATATGCCTCAGATGTGCCTGATGAATTGGTATGCATCAGGCATAATGTTCACTGGAACTACATCTAACTAACAGTGTTGTTCCGGAAATATACAAGTCATACAACAGTATTCGTATCAAGCAGCGCTTGGCGACAAAACATGCTTTTGCTTACCTCACGTTCTAATTGCTGTGCAGGCGTTATTACGTTTTCAATAAAGATCAAAAGCTCTAGTTTACTTCTACCTGTTCCACACAGCGTGGTAACAGTCATTCTGGGCACCGAAATTTAGTTATTCAAATTTGAAAAGAATTAGAAATTTTCATTGCCTATTACTTTACATATCCGACAGAGTCATGTACTGATCGGTGATTCTCGAGAAGTTCCGAATATTTTTAAACAATGTATGTCAAACTGGGTACCATGACAACCAAATTCTCTTTTAGACCATTAGAAGATATACCGGACTCCACTACTAACGTAATCCACGACATCATACTGGAATGTCAAACCCGGCCCGGTGATTGGATGACACTGGAATCGATGAGTCACTATCTGAAGTACGCCATTGGCAGTTATGGTTGGCCGTTTTACGTCACTCTGGTCAAACCCGTCATCGGGATCTGCGCCCTTTGTCCGGCCTGCAGGTAAGAATTGAACCATGCAAGTTCTGTTACGGCCCGTTTTTGCTGTCACACTACGTTGCAGTTAAACTCACAAAGTTAAAAGGAAGCTTACAAGGACAAAGGTAATGCGAAATGAGTTGACTTTCGCTGAACAATTTTACAAAATAATGTTATTACGGAGCTCTGTTTGAAATGTTTGCAAACTAAAACATTTCTGTAAAGTAACCAAAGAGGTTTCCATCCATGAGGAACATGCAATAAATTATATGAGCAACGGAAAACGCATGGACAGTGTATAAGCGAAGACGAGCGCATGGATAATACAAAAGAGACGACTCATAAACTTTATATAAGAGACGAAAAAGGCTAATTGAAAGTATCTAAGCGAAAGAAAACACGCATGGAAAGTATATAAGCAAACGGATAACGCAAGGTGAGTATATAAGCTACGAACACGCATAGGATGTACATGTATATTAGGGACGAAAAAGGCGGATGGAAAGTAAATTGGCGGCGAAAAACGCATTGAAAGTACAAAAGCTATGAGAAACGCAAACACTTATTTCCATTATTTATTTTTTCTGACTATTCTTACTTGGCACTTAATTTTATGTATGTTAGGAACTATTAAGTAAAAGATATGGATAGAGTACAATTACAGTAGTAAGAAAGTTATGTTTAAGTAAGCCTTAACTTTACACCACAAGTTTTTCATTGACTTGTCTTTTTAGAAGGCGTATAAAGTTTTATTTAGTTTTTTATGCGCGCTTTTTAAAAAAATCACCGACATCCGATAAAATAGAATGAAGCACGCGGCGACATATTGGTTTTTGCAATCTGGCTTATGCCTTAGTTACACCATACTAGTTCTCAGAACGTCCGATCCCGTTCTACAAAAAAGTAGGACGGGTTTGGAACTTGCTAGATTGTGCACAAAATCTCCAAAAAACGACCAAAGTTCCCAAACACTGCCCAATACGACTATCTAGTCCCTATTCCGTCTAAAGTGCGTTCTTACAACTTTCAGATCGGGTGATGTCTCATTTTTCCCGACGACGCACCGCTTTCAACCAGTTCAAACACGTTTTTAGCCCGTTCGAATCTAGTTCTACAACGTTCCCTATACGTAAAAATCCGTGTTAGCTAGTTTGTAACTCGACCATTCCGTTCATAGACAGTTCAACTCGTTCTAAATACGTTCTCATCTCGTTTTAAGTCCGTCCAGAACGTTATGACAGCCACATTCTGACACGACGGCTATAACAGTCCACAACGTTTGTGCCAGTTCTCATTCGCGTTCGACGCTTCAGGTGATCAGCATATTGGAAATTGTGTTTTTGTTGCTTGTAAATGTGCAGCCTGTCCGGGAATCGAACACTGAACCCTTCGCCCACAAAGCGAACGCTCGCCCGACTAAGCTAATCCGAGCTGCTACACCTTCGCTACCGTATGATAGGTAATTAGGGTAGACTTGTAATTTTGAACTTCAGGGCACCGGAGATATTGCCTCGACATTTCGAAAGTTCGAAACAAATGAATACTGAACATTAGGCTGTCTTTTATATATCTTATATATATCAGCTAAATAATTGTCAAAAGCGGTGCAAAAAGCTTTAAAAATAATATGCTTGTACATACCGTCCAATTATTTGATATCTTTATCATGAAATTACGTAATATTTATAAGTTTTATACATCTATAATTCGGGATAACCGAGATCGAATTAAAAAGAGTACACTGTACTTGACTTGTTGGTCTATAATATACAGAAAAATGAATAAGGTAAGTAAGGTCAATATAAACACGAAATAATGCTTACTAATTTACTACTTTTATAGTTTTATTTCTTTCAAATTAAGGGTACAAAATTGTCCAGACCATTGTGTTTTCCTCTTAAAATCATATAATGCCTTTCTCTAAAACAATCTATACTTTTGTTTTTTTTTGTGTAACATTGCCAGGTGCGACTTCTCCTAAATAGCTCACAACGGAAATCAAACAACCCCCCCCCCCCACCCCTCCCGATTGTCCTCTAATATCAGTACAGCCCATTACATATCAAGCATTCTGTCCTGCCAATCACAGCTGCAAAATTATCTATGTTTCTAATAAAATACGTTATTTCCAAATGATGAACTACTAACAAACGGCCAGTATTTATACTAGTCGTTGTCTGGTTTTTCTGCAAACGGGAAAAACGTTGTCAGTGCTGTGTGAGAACGAAATAAACGTTCTAAAAACGTATAGAGCGTACGTCGAACATACTGCGAACTTTAGGAAATATATGAAAACGAGTGGCAAACGTGTTTCGAACTTCTAAGTTTATTTGTTTAAGTTCAGACTAAACAGCAACGTGCTAAGGACGCAATGCGGTCGAAGTAAGTCTGTAAGTAAACGAAATGAACGAATTCGGTCGCAGTGCACACGTATTACCGGACTATGCCTGTTCTCATCACGTCAAAGAACGTTCGTAATACGATCATAGTACGGCGATTCCGTTGGCAGTACGTCTATTCCGTTTTAATTACGTTGCCACGGACGAACGGGATGGTGTCCCGGAATTTTTAACATGTTCAAAGTTCTGAAACACCATTCCCGTTCAATACCGTCTGAGCTCGTCCATTAAGTTCGAAAACAGTCTTTAAAACCTTCCTACCACGTCATCACCCGTTTGCAAACAGATTGGTCCCGTAGTAAGAACGAGCTTGGTGTAAACGCGGTATAAATAACAGGCGTGTCCTTGGTCAAACCCCCGCAGATCGAAAATGTTTTAGACTACAAAAAGGAAACAAGTCTTTTAAGGATGCTGGAATAAGGAAATGCTTGTCTAAATATTGGTAACGTTTAAAAATAGGGTATTGTACTTAGCAAGGTCATAAAAATATACATCTAATAATTATCTAGAAAGATTTTCGTGGTCTTGTGTGAAGTGAAAGGGTATGGTCGGTAGTTTAGAAGCCCGCGTTTCAATGCCCAGCTGCAGTGGTCTGTTTTTTTATTGATTTGCAAATAAGTTAAGACTAATGTTAACTTCAGTAAGTTTGTCGTGCTTCACCATTTGTACCAGGACAGACACCTTGAGAATATCAACTCAGAGTTAAACAGAAACGTAATGGCAGGCAGTTAAGGTGCAACAAAACTTGTGTATACATGCTAGTCATGATTTTGAACAAAATGTCTCTGAGACTGTGACAGGTACACAGAAGCAGTTGCAACCTAGATAAAAGTAAACGCGGTTTGATATGACAAAGTATACATTTTTTCTAAGTGCGTCATGCTACTTACGCAGATGCCAATAATCTGACAAAGGGCATTTGTATTATGTATCTATTATCACAGAAGATGTCGTGTATCTGTCTGTGTGTTAATATAAAGTCTAATGCCTTGGTTACTAAAACTTTTTTCCATTCCATTTTTTTTTTCAATAAATGTGGTTTTATGCACTTGGAATTTTTTTTCTATAATACTGCTGTTACAAACATGTACGACTTGGATTGGTCTGTGAGCCTACGGGAGTTCAGTTTTTTTCCTTGCTAGGTTTCTTAAGAAATTTTCCAATACATTTTTTTCATCGAGGAAGAATGTTCTCAGGACATTTGAAAATAAATCATGTCATTGCACATTACCATATGGCAAGGTTCCTACAGAAGACTCCCAAAATAGAGGCTTGTTTTTATCAAAAAAGAGTGGTCTCATGACTTTGGAAGAAAACATGTGATTTCATATTATGATATGACAAGGTGCCTAAAATCTTTCAAATAGGGGAGAGGGAGGGGGGTTGAATTATCATCAGAAATGAGTGGTCTCAGGACTTTGGAAGACTGGGATTCGAGACCAAATATGACATGAGATGTCTGCCTTGTGCTAGACCTTTCACTCTTAACCCCACCTTAGTATATTCTACATACATAATGGTTAAATCCAATAGAAGTCGAAATAAGATTTGTTATTGACGATGGGTTCTAATAAATAATAGTTAGAATGCAAGGCTTCGACAAGTTCGAACACGATTGGCAAAAACGAATAATGAGGACCTAACAGTTGAATGACTTGTTTTGCCAATGCTATAACTGGTTTATTCCACACATCATAATTAAGGCTTCCTTGGAGATTACGACGTACATGAGCCCATGGTGATTATCGTTATAAACAACTACACGAACATAAACGTATTTTGCCGCTGAAGAACAAATGGCTGGATTACAAACAGGAAAATGCTAAGGATATAACAATAGGCTGGTTGTGTCATGTCTTAAAACAATTAGTCGTAAAAATTTCATCATAAAAAATGTGTCATAACTTAAATAAGTGCACCAGGAAATGCGAGGAAAAATACTACCCCGGGGTCTGTCCCTGGATCTCAAGTACAAGGATATGCCGTACCTTTAGTTATGTACCGTTAACTCTTTATACCTGCTATAATGCTGCACTTTACGACTACGAGAATTCCAAGTGAATCCGGACTAGCTCCATGAAGGATTGAAAGTGACTGACCGTCGAGGAATTTTGGGAAACTTTAAGGTGTGGTCGTATGATGTACGAAAATTGCTAAATCGTTTTTGGAAATACTAATCCAAATCGTACGCAGACTCATTCGGGAATGGCTGTGAGGGAAGAAAATTTTGTTAAAATTGGACTGTATGAAATATTAACTAGCTTCAATGCCTACCCTATCTCAATAGCGGAATCGTGCAAGGTATGTCGTCTGACCAGTATTGGCGCTGAAGGAATGTCTAAGAACTTAGAAGTTCCCGCCTCACTTCTACTTGTTCTACCAAAATGACATGTAATCCGTCCAATAAAACTGTCAATCAAACTGTCAATCGTTTTGACGTGTTAAAACTTGTCGTCACACAGGGAGGAGTGAAGCCAGAATGCGTGGTTTGTTGCATATGCACAGTTGAAAATAAAACCATTTAGTAAAAAAAAATCAAGCTATTTTGTTCATTGTAAAATAGAAACGAGAAAGGAGTTCTATTGAAATAAATCGCTGGGGAATTTGAATTTTTATAGCTTCTGATGGGCTACAAATGTAGGGCGACTTCTAAAATACTAAATCATACAACATGTACGGGGTACTTTTAAAGCATATTTCTAGATAAATAAACTGGGATTTCTGTCACGTCTGTAAAACTGAGCAGAAAAGAAATGGTTTAAGCCAGAAGAATGACGGCTTCTTATTAGCTAAATTTATAAATAACATTCAATTATCATACCCATATTTTATGCAAATCAACTTGAAGTTTGTGATTCAAGTTTAGTAAGATATTGAATAAGGTATCAGTATTTAAACCGCATTTAAACAGTCCTTTATTGATTATCATCCTGTTAATGTTTCTTCTAAATGTTGCGCTTGCAGTGACGAGCATTTTATTGATTGACATCCTGTAAATGTTTCTTCTAGATGTTGCGCTTGCAGTGACGACCATTTTTATTGATTGACATCCTGTTAATGTTTCTTCTAAATGTTGCGCTTGCAGTGACGACCATTTTTATTGATTGACATCCTGTTAATGTTTCTTCTAAATGTTGCGCTTGCAGTGACGACCATTTTTATTGATTGACATCCTGTTAATGTTTCTTCTAGATGTTGCGCTTGCAGTGACGACCATTTTTATTGATTGACATCCTGTAAATGTTTCTTTTAGATGTTGCGCTTGCAGTGACGACCATTTTTATTGATTGACATCCTGTAAATGTTTCTTCTAGATGTTGCGCTTGCAGTGACGACCATTTTTATTGATTGACATCCTGTTAATGTTTCTTCTAGATGTTGCGCTTGCAGTGACGACCATTTTTATTGATTGACATCCTGTTAATGTTTCTTCTAGATGTTGCGCTTGCAGTGACGACCAGGGTTCCATCTACATGGATAACTGTTGCATGTGTAATACGGCTGCCTTCCGGAAGACGACAGGAGTAGCTCACGACGATATTGTCTACGCAAGTTTTCAAAACGGGGTAAAGACGCCTTTATGCCATTCATGAGCTATTTAAAGTAGTTGATTAAACCGGTTTTGTTTTTATTTCGACATTTTCGAAATGTTATGATAGACTATAACTAAAAAAATTTAAGAAATTCTATATTGATAAACGCTGTCGATTGGTCAAGGTCGCGTTCGGTACAGGGGCATAAAATCAGACAAGACTACACTAAATTTTCCGTTGTAAAAAAATAATGATAATTATTGACACAAATAATACTCTTGCATCTAATTTATATGGAAAAAAAAATACATTCAAGGCAGAAAATGACCGTTTTCTAGACGATTGCTGTGTTCTTAAAAATAGTTAAAAAATGTTTAGGAATCTAAGGACTTAACTTATAAAGAAAAATCACAAATTCAAGAAACTTTCTTAGATTAAAGCACTTCATAAACACAACCCAAGAAAATTTTCTTAGATCTTAGTGGACTCCCCGAAATTGAAGTAAGTTTACTAGTTTATATAAGAAAAAAAACCTAACTGTGTTTATGAATAGGACTCCAGCTATTTCGTAACCGTTACTCCTGTTGTAGATTTTAACTGTGTTTGTTTTAATACACACTAATCACCTTAATGGTGTTGTTTAAACTATTATTGAACCATTTAAAATCTTTCATTTTAAGCGATTTGCCTCGCGAAAACATTAAGAGGCACTCTTAATGTCCGTAGATATTAATTAACACAGATTCATATACAGCCAAATACAAAAAATAATTCTTAAATCTTATTTATTAAATATTTATCTAATGTGTTGAGAGTAAACAATATTTCCTTTTCAGATCTGTGAAATTCCATTCTATGTTGTGATTGATAGAACAACAAAATCCGTGGTTGTGGCAATACGAGGTACCTTGTCTCTTCAGGTTGGTACTTTCAATATATATTTTTTTAGATTTTTGTCAACTTCAACGAGTGGGCCTTACATTGTGTCATAGTTTTAGTCAGTTTTAAACACAATTTAAAGTTTAATTGG
Organism: Sinonovacula constricta; assembly: GCA_007844125.1. Lineage (NCBI taxonomy): Eukaryota > Metazoa > Mollusca > Bivalvia > Cardiida > Solecurtidae > Sinonovacula > Sinonovacula constricta. The sequence goes on from CM017555.1 coordinate 46,342,331, forward strand.
TGTTTATTGTAGGTTTTTATCATTTACTAACCATTTAGAATTGGCAAATATATTAAAACAGTACGAAAACAGCATTAAAGAAATTAATAGAACACTATGCAGCAACGATTTATTCATTTTGTGTACAAGTACAATTATGGCTGTGATGTGTTTCTACGTTGTCTGTTTTTATTCATTTTTTAAACAAATTCTCAAATATTTTGTATCACATGGGCTGGGTGAGTGGTTCATCAGCTGTATTATATTTTACCTTATATCTTTCGTCTGACAAAATTTAATTTATGTCAAAAATGACGAAAGAACTAACCAAAGTGTCATCAATACTTAAATATGTATTATATATGTCTGCTACAAAATATACTAGTCTAGCTTCGTTTTCGATGATATTAGGCAATAAAATTAACGAAGTAATATTAAAATGTAGCTTAAAATACATTTTGGCTTTCTTTTTAAACAGTTATATGTCTTCGTGCCCGAAGTAAACGTCTGATTCATTCTGAATAGCGTAGTTTTGTCCTTAACGAAACAACATGTTTAATAAATGTATTATATTACTATTGCTGTTACTATTACTATTACTATTGCTATCACTATATATCGAAATGTACAATAGTGATGTAATTTTACTAAATACCATGGTAGAGATTAAATTTATGTTCGCTTTTAAACCGTCTTCTTACATTGAAGAATTTATTTTTGTAAATGATATGCGATTAGCCTTTTAACAAGCTTAGCACACCATTTACCCCTTAACATGACACCCAATCCTAATGGTGTTTCTAAAGGGATAACCGACATCAAGTCTGTAAATTTACAAGTTGTTGTTTTTCAACTAAGTCTATGGACTTCTGGCATGTTTATGTCAAAACAAATTTTAATTCATAAGATGGACCCAAATAAAATAGTAGCAATGCTTGATGGTCAATTGTAACGTTTTATCTTAAATATATTTATTGCTTTGTATCTACGTCATTTTTAAATGGAATTGTTATTGTACTTAAATAAAGTAACTTGTTACGATTTCATTTTTAAACATTGTTGCTAATTATTTAAGTTTTACATGTACATGTATTCCGTATTCTATACTCATTATTACCTATTTAAGCTAAACAAAGTCTGGGTTGATTATCTCATAATCGTAACTCATTGTTCTACATTGTTTCTGTTATTTTGTCTTTATTCTAATATTAACAAATTATGTTAATAAGTGTCTATTATTTTCTGTGACAATTATCGTTAATAGTACCAACTTATGTTTAATCTAAGTAACTATGGGAACGTCTGTTTGATGTTGTTCCTGGGGTTATTTTTGGTTTCACTTCATTTAGGACTGTTCGATATAAACATGACTGTCCATAATTTGCTCTACATCATCATGACTGAGGGTATTGGATATAAGTAATATGGAGTCACCAAGGACACCAAGCTGCTAGATCACGTGCACTCGCTTTTTATGATAGCAGAGGTATCTACCTTACAAAGATCTGTCCTGGAAACATATTTATTTTACCGTTGGACTGACCGCCCGTTCTAAGGCAATAAATGTTGGATTTGCGCTGTTTTTGCGCCATGTCTCGTTCTGTGTTAATTTATTGATACAATTGGATGGCATGTTTAAATCTTGTTACGTGTTATGCAAGGTGTAATATATTTTGCAATAGTCATAGCAACTTGCCAGATTTTCAGAAAGAAGTTGAGTTGATTGATCAACAAACAACACTATATTTTTTGTGAACATTTTCTTGAAATTCATTAAATTCTTTTGTTTAAATGTGTGAAAAAATAAATACCCCGTAAAACATAAAAAATACAGAATTTAAATAATACAAAATTCTCTTATGTGTTTCTTATTTATTCATATACAACAATTACAGCCATGCATCTTATTGATGAAAAGTTTTTCAGTGTTGTTGATTCTCATTCTCATTTATTCCACTCTCGAGATGTCAGGGACCTGGGTCGTTTTACCAACAGTTCTGGAACCTAGTAGATAGTAAAAGCAACACCACATTACCTTAAGTACGTTTTCTAGAACTTGATTTAGTCTCAGAACCATCAAGCAGTCTATGGTCCTAAGCCTTATAAAAATTACGGTCTTAAGGCTTTTTATGAAATGCCACCCCTGCTCCGATCCCCGATAATGTGTGCCTGTCCCTTTTTTTAACAAATACACATTCGCAAAATATGTCATTACTATGACATATCACTATTTCTTTGTTGATATCTATTGCAGGATGTGATAACTGACCTAGTTATTGATCGTGGAGAAGTGAAAATCGAGGGGATAAGTAAGGCGCATGCGCATGCTGGAATTCTAGAAAGTGCAAAATACGTCAAAGACACCCTGGAAGAAAAACATATTTTAGAAGACGCCTTCTCGAGAGCAGAGGTGAGTTGTCAGTAAGAATGATGGCATGGTGGGTGAAGAACGTCAGTATTTGTTGGTCCAGAAGTAAATTTAATGCCATTATCCCCAGCACGACTAAATGTTTTAGGACGTGGTGTTTGTATATATATGATCTTGTATATGTTGTATTTTTTTTCAATTAACCACATACTAGTCTATCTTGGAATTTAGTCTGCCTAGAAAGTTGATAACGTGAATTTTGCTCTTTTTTCTCTGTTACATTTACATGAATGCTTTCTAGCTATAACAATTATTGCATTAATATTGCTCTGGCAACCTTAACAAGGCGAAAACGCGTATATGACCAAAACTTCATAGCAATATAGAATTAAGCTGAGTAAATCAGAAAATCAACCACATAACTTTTTTTATAATATATTTTCATAATTTAAAGGGATAATTATTTCTTGATATAATACATGTACTTGTCACATATGATATGATTCATAAACATTATATTTGTAAAGCGGTATTTCCTCGATACTTACAAAAAGCATGTAGGCCTAACTTCTTTACTGTCTAACATTTTCTCGATTGCACTTTGAAATCACGAATTCCGATCATCGCCATTAAAGCATACAAAAAATGTATTCTACAAGTCAATGTTACGCGCTTTTTCAGAAAGCTGACCTAGTGTTAACGGGACACAGTTTAGGGGCTGGTGTAGCAGCATTACTTGCCATATTATTAAAACCCACATACCCGAATCTGAAATGTTTTGCGTTCTCTCCACCAGGGGAGTTGATCAGGTATGTATTATATAATCTAATTATGTCCCCTTACACCTGTTTGTTAAAAAAAAAGTTTTATAAATGTGAACTCTTCCCTAATTCTCAATGTCTTGTGTGCCGTGAAAGAAACGATTCAGAGGAATTAAGCTTATTTCTATTATTACTTGAACGGCACGAAAGAATCGCGCTAAGACAAATGCTGTGTGATCAAGATCAGTGCTATGATGTCGAGTCTCAATCGACTTGGTTTGTCACCAGTGCCTGAAGTTATTAGCATTTTAAGGATTTGCATTGCTTATTTATAAATGTAGTTTGATAAAGTGTAAGCTTTATTTTAATGTTGATGTGTGTGTATGTAGTTGCGTTAAACACTATACCCAAACATTATGTCAATGAGTACGCATATCCACAGCATTTTTAATAATAACCGAAATTCCAGCGGATGTTCCACGCTAAGTCATCTATGTTGATTTCAAGTCTAAGTTCCTGAAACACTAGTTTCATTGTTCGTTACACGTTATGACATTAGTGACTGTTTGATAATTACCGTAAACGCAATTTGCAACCCCATATTACACTCTGTCTTCAAGTGCTGTATGTTTTACATATGTTTACTATAAACATTAGCCCTATTTGCGTGACTTCACGTTGGGCAATCTGTGTTTGGCTGTTTTTTGCGTTACTCATATTTACCGTAAACTTTCGCCCAAACGTGCGTGTTTGAACGCTTGATATCATGTGTTTGGTTGCTAGTTGCCGTTACCACGAGTTGCATTGCGCCTTTCACACTTTTTGCTGCATGACTGTATTTTTTACACATGTTTATCATAAACGTTAGCCCCTTTGCATATGACTTAATGCTTCACATCCTGTGTTCGGTTGACAGTTGCCGTAAACATTCGTTTCAATGAGTATAGCACACTTGGTATTGCATTTATGTGTGTTTTACACATGTTTACGTAAACTTTAGCCCCAATGTGCGTGATTATACGCTGGACATCGTGTGTACGGTTATCCTGGGCGATGATATCATCACCAGACAGGGCATGCTGATGATGGACGATTTAAAGATGCAGATACTGCAGGCGCTCAGTGAAACTAAAAGACCAAAAGTATGCATCCTTTTCTTCCTTTTTGTGTGATTGCTTTTAATTTTTGGAAAAGCAAACCCGGTCTAAGAACCACTATATCCTCTGTATTTTAAGTTAAAATTGCAAATGATTTTCATATTTTCTGGAAAGTCGACATATTTTTCTCGCTGCATATAAAAAGGGAAACCAACAGTGTATATCGGATGTTTGTTTTCGTGTAACTGAACGAATTGATTCTTTTCAAAAGTCAGGTACACCCAATCAGCGAATCACGAAACTCGGCGCGTTTTCATAGTGTAATAATGAGGTTTAAATTTACGCAGAGCTAACTGTTGAGGGTAAGATGGGATGGGATTAGCCGGCATTTTTGCCGATACTGCGCAGCGACATTTCTATCATTACAGCATAGGGGCACTTATGAGGTGCCCAGGGACTGAACCCGGCCGGTCCATTATACTGACACCGACGAGTCAGGCGTAATGCTGTCCCCGTAGCCCCGAGCGTTAGGAGGGAAGCCACTACTACCAACTTTAAAGTCTTTGGTATGACCCGGCCGGGGTTCGAACCCACGACCTCCCGATCCGCAAGCCGACGCTCTACCATCTGAGCTATTGCGGCCGATCGCTAACTGTTGAATATATGTTAAATGTGCCTATAAGATTTGCGTCTTTTGTCGCTCCATGGAAAATGTTCAGTTCTTTATATGTTTATTGCATTACTGGCTCAAGGCACCGGGTTCAAGCACCGGTCGGGGGCGCCCGTGGCGTACTGGAAGTGTCTCCGATTTGTAACTTATCTGACTGCTTAGCCTCCCTCCTCGTGGTTTTCGAGTCCCGTTCGGGGCGAAGTACTTAATGTGGACAGGTCTTCCAGCTGACTTGCGGTGGTTCTACCCAGACATGTGTCCTGGGTCTTCCTCCACCAAATAGCTGGACGTCGCTATAATGATCATAACTGGTTGCTGCAATGTATCTTAAAAACAAAACAATAAGCACCGGTCATGACATACTTGGGTCGAAAAAAATAACATTTTTATATTTTATGTAGTTCCATTGCTATTGCTCAAACAAAATATAAATGTTTAATGGTACTTAAACGAATGGCCGACACAGTGTCATGACAATGCTAGGTATGGCATCATGCGATGTGTTCACGTTATGATTATTATAGTACGTAAAGGCCGCACGTTGCATGTTTAAAGGTTTTGCAAATTGTAATGCGTCCTTATTTGTTGTCACAGTGAGAGATTTAAAGTGTGTGTGTGTGTGTGTGTGGGGGGGGGGGGGGGGGTAGTGGGGGGGGATACCGGCTCAGGCTGCAGTTATACCAAGAAAAAGGTGGTGATTAGCGTCTTGCTGACCAATGGCAGTGAAGTAAGTTCATGTGCATCAAGTGTAACTACTGGTAGTTGTTCTGCAACCTCTCCTTCATGACATCTTTGTGTATAATACACAAATTAAGTGTTCCAGCTGCGATCTCATAGCATTGTGTTATCTTGAGGGCGACTATAAATGGGTCATTTACAATGCCTTTAAAGTTAATAATATCTCCGGATAACTTTACAAATAGTTGGCGTGTGATGGGCTAAAACTTATAGTCATTACTGTATTTCAGTACCACATTCTGATGTCGGGTTGTTGGCGTATGTGTTGTGGTAGGTCGGGTCTGTTGGATGAAACTACAGAAGGGACCAACAAGGATCCGGCAGATTCTCGACAGGATGACAACATAAAAGTGAGAGTAGCCAACCGGAGTAGTTTAAACGTAGGTACACAAACTTCATTTGATGTAGTTATACTCATGTACATGTATATATGGTGCAATATTTACTGAAAGAAATTTAGACCTATTGTCAGATGCGGTGGCCGAGGTCAGTTTTGATTTTTCAATGCATATCAACATCGATTTCAATTTTACGAGAGGGATATTGCTCACCTAGGCTAAAATTAACAAAAGGGCCTTTTCCGGAAGGAATTTTTTATCCCCACTCACCTCCCCCCCCCCCTCCCCCCCCCCCCACACACACACACACACTCACCACCCCGTTCATTCAATTTACTGTTTATCATATGTCTCGAGTCACACAGGTATCGAATAGGCAGAGGCTGGTCCAAATAGAATGGACAGTTGAATGATATCTTTCTATGTCTACTTACAGATTGGTCCAAATCAAGTAAATAATCCATGATTTCCGAAGCACTTGTAAATGAGAACGCGTTTTTAGCATGTTTTATAATTATTATAATTATTTATTGCCTACGAGCATCAATTACGACTCGTTTCAACGTTTTGTTATAACTTACTTTATTTTACCAGAATTGTGTTCGAAAATAATATATATTTGGGCCGAACTATAGCGATTACTATTTGTTGATAAAAAATGAAATAAATATTTCGAATATTTAACTACTTAAATGTGTATTTATATAGTACCTTAAAAAGGAACGAAACAAAGCTTCATCTTGTTATGTCTGTCTGTCACAAACTGCAAAGTAATCCACAAATATCGTGCAGTGAAATCAAATTTTGGTTACGTGGTTAGGATCACGACTAGATTATGTAACTTACATTATAATAATCAACAACTATAAATAGTATACGTGTCATACCAAAATAACTCAAATAGGGGTTGAAAACTTGATATGGGAAAGTACTCCTGTTGACTTGACGACTGACCGTTCCAAGGCGGTAACTGTCAGGTTTGCTGTTTTCGTTAAATGACGCATCACAAATTTGTTCTTACTTTTCGCTTGGCTTGCATGTGAAATACCTTTGTTCTGTGCCTTTACGGAGTTTGGTATATGTTGCAATGCTCATAGGACTTTGTCATATATTCTTGACAGTACCTACACGGTTTTATCACGCCTTTGTTCTGGCATCATATTTGACCAATACAAGCCGGATGGCGCTTTATACGTATGACTATGATGTATACAAGAATTGAAAAAAAATATTGTGAAGTTATAGCGTGATATTGATGCCTTACAAATATCTGAAAAATGTAAGGCACACGGCGAATTCATCACGTTTACACATTACAAATTTAGTGTATTGTAACCTTTTAAAACCTTTTTTCGGATATCTCAAGAAAAAGAAGAAGAAGAATTTTATGCTGAAAGCAATATAACTCACATGCATTGAGCATTTAATGAAAATTAGTGTAGTATGTACTTTTTTCTCTACGTGTTTCTAATATCTCTGAAAGACTTTGAGGTATACATCAGATGTCTAAGCTTAAGTGTGTCGTAATTGTTTGCACTTTTTTCAGATTTCTCTAGAAGAATGTAAGGCGCACAGCAGAATAATCAAAGACTCGTACCACCCTCTTCAGCTTCCGGGACAGATCTTCCATATTGAAAACAGGTACAGAGACTTTTTCCGCAATGTGTTTAAACTAAAATGTTTCAATGTAAGTTTAAATAAACAAAAATATTCTGTAAATGAAAAGAACGTATTGATGTCCACATCCGTTGTCTTGAAATACAATTATTTTATTATTTCCGGGGTGTGGGATGGTGGGTGGTGGGTGCTGTTTGGGTGTAGTTGGACTTCAAAATGGCCGTAGTAAGTTTCTGGAATTAAGACTTCCCATTTCATACAAATGCATGCAAATCTACATTTTATGATGGTGTCGCACATTGTGCTATTCTTTCTTTATTGTTTGTTGCTCTGATTTACATGAAAATACGTGGACATGGAAAGTTATTCATATCTTTTAATAGCGTGGTATTCTTCGGTCATATTGCCTTTCCAGATATAAGAGCAGCGACGAAGGCTTTATCGCATCCTGAAAACAAAACTGTCCTTTCGAGGGGAGCACTGTACAATAAACGTTTACTTTAAAATTATCAATTAATTGGCTTTACATTAAACAACTTTAACATTCAAAAAATGTCTGAAAAATTGCCATGCACCACACGTATCTTTTATTTTGCTATTTCCAGTCATTTAAGCGGCGACGAAGACTATATCGCATCCTGGAAACGACCGGAAGACTTCACGGAAATTATCGTCAGCCCGGACATGCTGAGTCATCACTTTCCGGACGCTCTCCTGGATGCAATTGACGAATTGCGCAACAAAAACTTTCAAGTTGACTATCCGTCATCGCAAGGGGAATTCACTGAGACGTGATGGCGAAAGAAATGGTGTGGGTGCTTATCACTTAAAGAAAACGTTTCACCGTCTCGGCGCGAGTGCTTATCCTCCACATAAAAGAGTGTATGATACTCGCGGATCCTATTATTAAGACGGGAATTAAAACATCAAAGGACATCCAATTTATTTTGTTTAAAAGAAATAAAATGTTTGTCTAAGCTTTGTCGTCAGTGTAAAAAATATTATAAAATTAATTCAACATTATAGTGCCACTTTACATATACAATTATTTATTTATAAAAATGCCATTTTAAATGATTGAAACTAAATTGAAATTATTGTTGAGATGCACTTAGATAAGTGTGTGACCTTATGACCATAACGAGGTCCTATGACTTATTAAAAGACACACAGTGGCGCTTTAAAGGTAGTGCAATTTAAGTTCAGATTTTATCTTCTCGCAGTGACGCATGCATTTTTGACATTTTAAAAGCCAAAAGAAGGACGTGTGCGTGTGTTTGTGTACATGTATTCATTTTTCTTTTATATATATATATACTTTAACATGTTGCCAGCGTTTGGTTACTAATTAACATGTGTTTTGCTGTGTATGAAACCGCCGTTTAATAATCTAAATCCAAGTGTATCTAAATATCTAGATTAAGGGGTTCCAGATAAAATATAAAAATGTTTATACACATGGGATACCTTATTTTTGTATGTTTTCGAACTGAAAATATTGTTTAAGAGATTTGCTTTCCAGACATTTGTTGTTATTTTTGTGAAAAGGAAATGATATAACAAGTATTATGATTTTTGTCGAGAAAAGGTAACTGAAATGTGTTCTTATCAATAGATGATAACATATGTTTATAAATAGTGCAATTTTTAATGTTTATATGTTGTAAATGTGTTTTTAGTATTTAACCGTTTTCGTAATTCGTGTTACATTTAAGGTTGTTCTTGTAGAAATGTGTAATAATTATACTATATCCATCGACTGTTAACATGGAGAGAACCTTCGTTTATATATGTATTGTCTATTTGTTGTTCTTATACAAATATAAATCCTACATATATACTACCTTTAAACATTCCATTTAGTACATTTTTATAAATAGATAAACAAATTTAAAAATGATGTTGTTGTTTTTAATAATTAAAATAAACAATGTAATCGAACTATACTGACCAGATTAAAGCATTTGTTTTTAAATATGCATGTGCGAAATAGTAACCAGTTTAAACAAAGAAAGTGTATGAACTGAGATAAATGAATTTATATAATAAAATAATGGAAAGTCTTTATTTGTATAGAAACAGATTTGTATTTTTAATAAAAAATAACGAATGGAATAAACAATCTTTAACTTATTTCTATGATTATTGATAGTTTGTAGGGGGTATATACTGAATATATTTTATTTTGATAAAATGAAATAGATTAATTAGTAAATACCATACACTTTATAATATATGATATCCAAAACCTAACTGTGGATGGACAAGAACTGGAAACAGTTGGCAGTTTCTGCTACCTTGGAGACAATTTCTGCGCTGCTGGAGGTTGCACAGCAAGTACCATCGTCAGATGTCGCAGTGCATTGGGAAAATTTAGAGAACTGCTTCCCATCCTTACCAACAGGACCTTATCCTTAAAAACCAGGGGAAATATATACTCTGACTGTGTGCGTAGTGTTATGCTGTACGCAAGTGAGTGCTGGGCTACAAGGAATGAAGACCGTGCAAGACTAATGAGAAATGATAAAGCGATGGTGAGGTGGATATGTAGAGTAAAAGCAAATGACCTGGTTAGTTCCGAGACTCTGTATGAAAGGCTCTGCATCCCACATCCCGACTCCATACTGCGTCAGAATCGCTTACGATGGGCTGGGCATGTTCACCGAAGTACTTCCTGGGCCAAAGGATGTCAAACAATTCAAGTTGAAGGCAATAGACCAAGAGGAAGACCCAGAAAGTCGTGGAAAGAGACCATTTCAGAAGATCTGCGTGCCTGGAATCTAACCATAGACATGGCTGAGGACAGGAGCGCCTGGAGAGAGAAACTGCGAGCGGCCAAGAGACAGTCCAACACCCTTGGCAGGGTACAACGGACTTTAAACGCATGATGATGATGATGATCGTTTAGAGCAATAGGGAGTATTTAATTGGTGCGACACATCTATGTAATGCTATCCGTTATAACTGTAAACATGTATGTTACAAGGGCATCAATTAATATGAGCGGCTTACATTGACAGCATTTCACACTTTTAAGAAATAACTAAATGTCTTCTCGGAGTTATTGTGTCGTACAAAAATGCGCTTTTTGGTGTAAACGTAATTGCATTAGAGCGAAAAAGTAATATACAGCGTCACTAGGACACATTCATTGGGATGAATAAGTGTATAAGACGTCGAACCGTAGCTTGAGTTAGTTAGTGTTGAACCGTTGGCTTAATTATCCATACGTGTTAAATATCACTAATCTATTATCTGAATAAGCGTATGTCAGACGTTAAACAGTTGCTCTAATTTGGCTTCAGAGTTGAACCGTTGCCTGAATTGTCCATACGTGTTAAATATCACTAATCTATTATCTGAATAAACGTTTGTCAGACGTTAAACAGTTGCTCGAATTTGGCTTCAGAGTTGAACCGTTGCCTAAATTATCCATACGTTTCTTTTAGGTTCACAAGTCGTTGATGTGAATAAGAGTATGTGAGCCATTAAACCGTTGCTCGAATTGGGCGTTAGACGTTGAACCGTTTCCTGAATTGTCCATGCGTGTTTAATATCACATGTCTTTGATCGGAATAAGTGTGTGTTATTATTACTTGGCAACATTGTAACTGGTACGCATGTGTGTTCAAATGTTTCCGCAAACCGTCAACGATTTACACACAGATTAAAGAGCCTATTTAAGAGTACTCCTTCCAAAATGTCATCATCAAGTTTCTCCTTTTCTGTGAGAAAATGAATGAGATCAAAATTGCAACCATTTTGTTCATTAGAGTACTGTGTTACGGCCCCGAACAATATGGAATTCCATAATTTTTATGCGATTAAATGCACAAAACTTCGTTAAACTGGTTCAGAGTTGACCAAATCTATATATCTATATATCAATATATATCTGTGAGAGTGCGTGTGTGTGTGTGTGTAGGGGGGGGGGGGGAGGCTTTGGGCGGTGTGTGTATAATCAAATCAAGATAACATGACAATTGTAGTTCAGTTCTATTAGCATTTGTATCACAAGCAAAGTAGCAGGATTGAACTAAACACATTTGGCCACTGTGATAGGCTTGGACAGACTGTCAGTTTATGAAATAAATTAAAATATATTAAATGCACCATGCACAGTAATGTAGATGTAACACCATCTAGGTGATACCAGATACTTATTTCACATTATGGAGTACCAGGTCTTCGAATACTTCGTCAATCAGTTACAACGTTATCATTTCTTTTTAACAAGAAACATTTTCACCTTAAGTTCAAACCTTTGTGAAGTATATCAGATAATTTGCTAGTGTTTTTTTCTTTTTTATCAAACATGTACAATACGACTTGACCTAACTTTGTTTATATATTTAGGATGGCCTTTAAGTAATTAACCACTCATATTTTTTCTTTTTAGGAACATGCCTTTGCGAAGAATACATCCAGTATATTTAATATAAATTATAATTACAGACAACATGTTCTAAGAGTCATAAATTACTAATGAATGTTTTTCAAATAGAATCAAATGATTAAAGATATAAACACTCCATTAATTTTAAAAGTATCAGTACTCTGAAACAACACCTTCAGAAAATTCTTTAGTTATAACCCCACAAGGAAATTTAATTTAATTTTATGTGATTATCCAAATCAACCTTTTTAACTTCCCCCAATGAACCAGATTTGTTTCTAACATTTGTTTTACTGTAATATTGAATAAAGCAATTGTACTTTCTTTATTCCAAACAAAGGGCCAAATGAAGAACAACAGATGTGTTCTCTGGCTAGGCCCATATATACTTATTGTTAGTTTAAAGTACCATTTACTGAAAAGATCAAATATCAGACACCAGAAGAAAAGTATTGTTGTATCATATCACCTTGGTCATATATTTTTAGTTCACCTGAGCACAACGTGCTCAAGGGGAGCTTTTGTGATACCGCTTCGTCCGTCGTCCGGCGTCCGTCGTTCGTCGTTCGTCGTTCGTCGTCCGTCGTTCGTCGTTCGTCGTCAACATTTACCTTGTGAACACACTAGAGGCCACAATTTTTATCCAATCTTCATCAAACTTGGTCAGAATGTTTGTCTGCATGAAATCTTGGATGAGTTCATTATTGGGTCACCTGGGGTCAAAAAGTAGGTCACGAGGTCAAATTTTAGGAAAAACTTGTGAACACACTAGAGACCACATTTATAGCCCATTCTTCACCAAACTTGGTCAGAATGTTTGTCTGCATGAAATCTTGGATGAGTTTGTAACTGGGTCACGTGGGGTCAAAAAGTAGGTCACTAGGTCAAATCTTAGAAAAAGCTTGTGAACACACTAGAGGCCACATTTATAGCCCAATCTTCACCAAACCTGGCCAGAATGTTTGTCTGCATGAAATCTTGGATGAGTTCGTAACTGGGTAACGTGGGGTCAAAAAGTAGGTCACTAGGTCAAATCTTAGGAAAAGCTTGTGAACACACTAGAGGCCACATTTATAGCCCAATCTTCACTAAACTTGGTCAAAATGTTTGTCTGCATGAAATCTTGGATGAGTTCGTAACTGGGTCACGTGGGGTCAAAAAGTAGGTCACTAGGTCAAATCTTAGAAAAAGCTTGTGAACACACTAGAGGCCACATTTATAGCCCAATCTTCACGAAACTTGGTCAGAATGTTTGTCTGCATGAAATCTTGGATGAGTTCTTAACTGGTTTTTGTGGGGTCAAAAAGTAGGTCACAAGGTCAAATCTTAGAAAAAGCTTGTAAACACACTAGAGGCCCTATTTATAGGCCAATCTTCATCAAACTTGGTCAGAATGTTTGTCTACATGAAATCTTGGATGAGTTCGTAACTGGGTCACGTGGGGTCAAAAAGTAGGTCACTAGATCAAATCTTAGAAAAAGCTTGTCAACACACTAGAGGCCACATTTATAGCCCAATCTTCACCAAACTTGGTCAGAATGTTTGTCTGCATGAAATCTTGGATGAGTTCGTAACTGGGTCACGTGGGGTCAAAGAGTAGGTCACTAGGTCAAATCTTAGAAAAAGCTTGTGAACACACTAGAGGCCACATTTATAGCCCAATCTTCACCAAACTTGGTCAGAATGTTTGTCTGCATTCATGGCCCTCTTGTTTTATTATTCATCGCTTTGCTTTAGTTCACATGATTACACTGTATGTAGTCAGACATCATTATTGAAAAATTATTACAAAAGGACATTTATTTTAGATCTGCAAAGAGGACTTCAAGCATTTTGTAATGGAAGCAATTATTGTTTTCCATTTCTAAGGAGTCATTTTTCAAACCACTTTAACTTATATCATAAAAAATATAATGAAATAATTATCACGAAAGGTAAAAAATATAATGAATTAATCATCTTGAAAAACAACTTTTACTAGTCAACAATAGACTTACATTGTTTTATAAGAATGTGGTTCAGAATAAAATTAAAGCAATTGAAAATATATTCATTTACCTATTAATTAAGATTTATGAATATTTATTAATGATAACTTATTGCATACCAATTGATTTCAAATCTTGGCTCAATACTAGTTTTCAAAATAATCATGGTCTAAAATTGACGTTACCGGTAAGTTATAAGCAATACAGTACAATACACCTGTTTGCAAGGAGGTTTCTTATCTTCTTCACATACTAAACTTAATTGTGAAAACTCCATAGAAATTAGATACAAAGTCGTAAAATATCGAAAAATCGTGTAATTCATACAAAACTTGAATCAACTTGCGTGGGACTAAGAGATGTGTCTATGTAACTTTGTAAATTGTTCAATTTATTTGAATTTGGCTTTAAAATGAAATACATTCTAATAATCTTTTCAACATTATAGTCTTAATGTTTAGATTCTTATTAAGATGTTTACATATTCATGTTGGCTAATTTGCATAATTAATCATTTAATTAATTAAAGTTTAGTGATAACGTTCACTTAAAGAGCGATATAAAATTTATTCTTTTATGTTATGGTCAGTTATAAGCAGACTTCAAACTATGCATTAAGACTGAATGAGCAAAATTTGGACAAAAATAATTTTTAAAAAAGCATAAGAAATAATAAAATGAACCTCATCATATGAAATTTAGACCAACATGTGATAGACTAGTGGGGGTATGTATATAACTTTAAAACACTGTTGAGTTATTTGAATAAAAAGAATCTAACCAACTTTTGATAATAAAGTTTATTTTTAGATTCTAATTAAGATATATGAATATTCATGTTGGAAAATTTCATGATGGTTGCCATGGAAGCCATTAGTTTTCATATAGCCCAAACAAACATTTTGGTACCCATGAAAAAAGGTAAGGTAACCAGGTAACCAGGTAGCCATACCTAGCTGCCGGACCACTAGATATGTGTGGGGGGGGGGGGGGGGGGGGGGGGGGGGCGGGGGGGGAGGTCCAGTATTGACTGCGATTAAGTTTAATGGGTCATGTCAATGAACATTGACAATATCCAACAGAAACATAATTATGATCTGTATCGTCTATATGAAGTGACATTAGTACATGTGGCGTTTGAAGAATCGATTCGGAGTGCTAAGGTAAATGTAAATGGTTGCTTTAAACAAATATATATATACCCCCCATCCACTCTCACAAAAAGAACCTTTTTAGATATCAATAATGAAACTAGCTTGGGAGATATATCAATGGTTTATTCACAATTAGAAAATATCACCAAAGGGTTTGTTGAGCTCAAATAAAGTTTTCATACCATAGTTAAATAGAAATAAATAGAAAGAATGGTAACACACACAATCAAAGCAATAATGAATGAACGGGGAAAAATGTGAAAATATTGAGAAGAAGGTTAGTGAAAGAACAAAACTATCATCGCTTACAATTCTATTTAGATTGTCAGGGTCACGTAGACCCTATGGACATTGTATAGCCAGACTTCTATTGTATTTGGAAAAAGATATTATCAGTTAAAGTTGCAATGTAATAAGACTTGGACATGTCAACTTGCAGAAGGCCATGACGGACAACATCTTATAACTCGAAAGCGAACGAGAATCACTGCGCTGATCCATCAATCCAGCAACAACGCAAATAAACCTCAAAAACTTTATTGACGAATTGCTTAAATTCTTACAATGTCTTTAAAAAGCAAAAACAAAAAAATATTTAAACTAAATGTCTCACTATAACCATAAAAACATGTTAATAAATTGGCGCACTCTCAGGTGGGGACCCAGAAATTTGTGGTTGGAGGAGGGGTATGAATCAAGATCCATTCAACTGTATCGCAGTATACCATATACATACATATACATACTTATACATACATACATTATTGATTCAACATATATATATATATATACACACACACACTATATATATACTAATATATATACTAACACCTTACTGTATATATATACTGCTTAGGTCGAACTTATGGTCCCTTACTGTATATATAGGCCTATATATACAGTAAGGGACCCTAACTTCGACCTAAGCAGTCAACAGTCAAAAGTTACTTGAAAAGCTAAATATTTTTAAACTTTAAGCACACATATCTATGTACATACATGCTTTTGAGATTCAGTCCAGAGATCAACATTGTCATTGTTATAAACCAGTTTAAATGATATTTTTACAGTAATAAGGTATATTTTATCAACAACCTCAACATTTTCCTTTAATCTTAGATTAAATAACAAAACAATGAGGTAATACAAGCGGGGCGCATGTGCCTTTATGGCAGACAAGGTTTCTGTATCCTAAATTTCTGGTATCCAGAAAATCCCGCTTTAAAAACCGTAGGAAATTGAAATGAAACGTTATTCCACATCAAAAATTACCGGATGAAAGCAACGGAAACTTAATAATGTCCACTGACTGCCAGTCCAGTGTTATCAAGCTATACTTATTTGCATTTCATTTGCGCCGTTCAATACAATTTACGTATTGTTCAAAATAGGCCTGAATTCAATCTACCTATCGTTAGGTCAATGTATTGATTGCCTCGCGGTCATCACCTTTGGTACACACTGTCTCTTTGTATTTAAAATATTACGTGTAATTGTTAGTACGTTTCAATTTTACGCGATCGTGTAAGTATTTCGGACCCTGTTTATTTATAATTTTAAAGGTTTCCTGTCCAATCGCTCTGGGATATATTGCATATATCTGTGTTATTTAGGTAGTATTTTTCTGAAACATGGTATGTTTTTTTTTCTTTCTCGGTATCTTAATTTTTAATTTCAAAGTTGTTTTGTATGGAAGCAATCTTGTATCTGGGTTATGTATACAAAAAACAATGTTTAACCTAATTAGCACATTTAAAGTGAAATGGATGAAGACAAACTAAGAGAAACAGTAAAAACATAACGATCTGTTATGTCCTTAATCCTGATGGAACTAATGGTGTAATAAAGCAATGTTATTACGTATGTGCAACTGTGGTGCTTAATTACACACGGAACTGGCATTTAGAGTACAAAGTAGCTGTCACGTAATAGGTATACTGTCATTCAATATGAGACTAAGTACTACAAAGTATCAAACGACTTATTGTTAAAAGCAATATTTTAATAATATCCAAAATGGATACTTCTATTTGGTACATCTGAGAGTAAGGAAGCAATACTTAGTCTGAATGTATAATTTTCGTGCATTAACAGTCTTAGAGAAGGAGAAATATCTCATGTCAGGTCTATGGTTTGAACCCTCCGATCCTGAGTCTATAACCTTAACCTCTTGATCAAGAACACTTCAACCACATTATAAATAAATGCTTTCTTGGTGTGTTGCACCTTTCTCTGATGCAAGTGCATTGATCATCCGAATCTTTAATAACATCCTTTAGAAAATTTGTCATGACAGGGCCTGGGTTTGAATTAAAAACCCTCCTATGCAGAGTGCAAAAATATAATCTCTTGACCATAAACACTTCAGAGATGCTACAAAAAGATTCCTGCATGCTAGCATCACTTTGCGTGCTATTTGTAGATTTGCACGAACTTTACAGAAATCGTTTATGTATATTGCGAGTATTTTTAAATGTTGCATCTAAAGTCAGAGTATACCTGCATACTCAATGCATCGTTCAGAAGATGCTTTTTCTGACTATGGACTGTTTCGTTGTTACTAGATAATCTCATTTTGTTAACATGCAGTCCAGACATCAAAGGACGTACTGAAGAGCATTCCTATCTACTTTTGTAAGCTATTAAAGTCTAAGAAATTTTAATGACAAAAAGAAATAAATTAAAATCTTGTCGTTTTCTGCCATGTTTGAATAAAAGTTACAAGAACACACAATAAATAAATAAATGAATAAAATAGAACGCTGTTTACCGAATTAGGACCCGTATTTCATCAGGGTTGGAAAATCCGCTCAACAGACTTTTCCGCATCTGCAAATTTCTGTGATACCTTTCGTTTATAAAGTTGTTAAACAGTGGGAACCTTCATGTATATTCATGAAACTATTACAGTTGTTTTCAAGTTTGACGCATTGTTTTCTATATATTTACTATATACACCTTTTGTTGTCAGTCGGTATCACACACGTACACCATTGACTCTACTCATCTTTTAGTGGTAAGTCGGTATCACACACGTACACCATTGACTTTGTTAATCTTTTTGAGGTAAGTCGGTAACACACACGTCCACCATTGACTCTTTTAATCTTTTTGTGGTAAGTAGGAATCACACGCGTACACCATTGACTCTATACATCCTTTTGCTGTCTGTCGGTATCACACACATACACTATTGACTCTATACATCCTTTTGCTGTCAGTCGGTATCACACACGTACACCATTGACTCTCTTCATCTTTTTGTGGTAAGTCGGTATCACACACGTACACCATTGACTCTATGCATCCTTTTGCTGTCAGTCGGTATCACACGCGTACACCATTAACTCTATACATCCTTTTGCTGTCAGTCGGTATCACACGCGTACACCATTAACTCTATACATCCTTTTGCTGTCAGTCGGTATCACACGCGTACACCATTGACTCTTTGCATCCTTTTCCTGTCAGTCGGTATCACACGTATACACCATGAACTCTATACATCCTTTTGCTGTCAGTCGGTATCACACACCTACACCATTGACTATATACATCCTTTTGCTGTCAGTCGGTATCACACACATAGACCATTAACTCTATACATCCTTTTGCTGTCAGTCGGTATCACACGCGTACACCATCAACTCTTTACATCCTTTTGCTGTCAGTCGGTATCACACGTGTTCACCATTGACTCTATACATCCTTTTGTTGTCAGTCGGTATCACACGCGTACGCCATTGACTCTATACATCCTTTTGTTGTCAGTCGGTATCACACGCGTACGCCATTGACTCTATACATACTTTTGCTGTCAGTCGGTATCACACGCGTACACCATTGACTCTTTACATACTTTTGCTGTCAGTCGGTATCAAACGCGTACGCCATTGACTCTACACATACTTTTGCTGTCAGTCGGTATCAAACACGTACACCATTGACTCTTTGCATCTTTTTGATGCCAGTCGGTATCACACGCGTACACCATTAACTCTTTGCATCTTTTTGTTGCCAGTCGGTATCACATACGTACACCATTGACTCTATACACCCTTTTGCTGTCAGTCGGTATCACACACGTACACCATTGACTCTATACATCCTTTTGCTGTCAGTCGATATCACACACATACACCATTTACTTTATACATCCTTTTGCTGTCAGTCGGTATCACACACATACACCATTGACTCTATATATCCTTTTGCTGTCCGTCGGTATCACACGCGTACACCATTGACTATGTACATCCTTTTGCTGTCAGTCGGTATCACATATGTTCGACATAAACTGCTGGATCTGACTCTCAAGTGCCTTTCCTCCCGGGTGAACCACGTGGCTGTCGTGAGCAGACGTGACTGCCCAAACGTCCAAGTAGATCACGTGATTGCGTATATCATGGAATTCGCGTGCAAGTATGTCCATAAACAGTATTGCCAAGTGGGAGTCGTGGGGAAAGTTGTCTTCAGCAAAAACGTGTGGTCCTTTTACTGCAATTGTTATGCCAGGTTTTTCCTGGATTAAACGTTTTATTGCTCTAGCTGTCAGAATAACTCTTGTCTCAAACTCTGCGACTGGATACGGTAAAAAATGAACATAGTAACAAATTAAAACGATAATATTCTTTCCAGGAACGGTCCAATTTCCAATGGCTTGAATTTCACGTGAGAAAGAAGAGATGCCTTTTGGTGGACAGGCTTTGTTAAAAAACGGCATGGCATGCCTTCTGTAAGCAATAGAAATATTGAAATTTGAAATAAAAGTTCGGTCTTGAAATGTACCGTCTGTTGTAGTACAGGGATAAAAGTCATATATCTTCGTCTCGAGTATGAATTTAAAAAAGTATTCAACGTACTGTCGCACAGTTGAATCTCCCATGAAAATGATAGTTTTATTTCTTAAACAATTTCTATATTGAGGGACTGTATGATTCTTCATTCCAAGACATTTCGTCATCTGCCAGGAATTTGCCTCGCTTGACCAGTATCCAGATGGACTCTTTGTCCATGTATCTAATGGATACTGAAAACAACGTCTTCTCGAAACTCGCCCACTTCGTTTATCTATACGAACACGAATGCTCTTCGAAAAGATGCAATATCGCTTAAACACGTCGGGGTGCGGAATTATGCCTTTCGGAAATCGGACATCAACTCTAACAAATTCTGATATATGGGAGCAGCCCAAATCTCGATTTCCTGGTTTTCCGCAATACCAATGTAAGTTATCGTTTATGCTTGTGTAGTTGCATATTTCCGTGTAGCCATGAATCTTTGGGGCAGAACTACACAATGTGGTTTCCTCGATTTTGTTTTTACCGACAAATTTATACTTCCCTTTTATTGGTGACGGGTTTGCAATAAGAAGCATCGAATCGCCTATGAGTTCACGTCCGTCCTGCTTTAGACATGCATTTTCTAAAGTTCCAACTAATTTAACCTTGATCACTGTTTCCGCTGTCCAGAATAGTCTTATGACTCCGGTGTAAGTACCGTTCGCATTGTCAGTTATCTCTCCGGTCGCCTTATCGCCATTCACAGACTCCGCCAATAGCAACAAAACATCGCCACCTTTGGATTGTGGCTTCCCTTTTGCGTAATATGTAGACAGTTTCACATGGACATCTTGATTTTCAATCCTAATCAATTCGATTGTCGAATCAATGCAGCTCGTTAACTTCGTATAACCATCCAATGACTTACACAGTTTGCTGTAAGAAGAAACAACATCAGCCACTTTGGTTCTGGTGGCGTTTTTGACCAGGCAATTATTAATGGTTTCTGGTTTTAACGAAATTATACCGATACGGCCACAAGTTCTTATTTCTTGTGTTTTCACTTTATTGAAATCCATTATATCATAAAGTGGAAGCGAGTGAAACAGTAAAGACATCGACAGTATACACATAAATACAATTGAAAAATTTCGAACACTGCTTCTTGAATACATTTTCTCACAAGCGCGACTGTTTCGCTGTGGTCGGATAGTATATACTGTCTATCGATTCTCTACATTATAGCATGGACAGTTGGTATTTTACCATTGTACACTTTGCTGTAAATAGAATAAGAGCAACAGGGGCGGATCAAGGAATCTTTCGGGGGGGGGGGTAACTAAGCTAGCTAAGCGTAGCTGGGGGGCAACCTCCTCATGAAAACGTTTAAAATGTAGCTGCCAAATAGAACCATTGCATGCATTTTAGAAGCTGCTTAAACACTTTTTTTCCATGAGCCCATACTGTTATATAATATACATGTATAATCTTTTTTTTCGTTGGATGAGGGGATAGGTCAAATTGAGCGAGAGCCATAGGTACTAGTAGCGTTAGGGCGTCTGGGAGCATACGCCCATAGAAAGTGTGTTGACATCTAAAAGCCAACCGGCGCATTTTGCTGCATTTGTTTGAGAGATCTTCATAGAACGTATGTTTTAAGTATTTCATTGTGTGCGTTAAGGGGGCAGGGCGGGGGATTTGCGAACCATCTCCTCCTGATCCTACATTTAGGTATTGTTTCAGGACCGGATCCAGAACTTGTCTGCTTCGTTGGCCTAAGACAGACTTGAAATGACATTCTAGAGGGGATTGCTTGCACTGATTTTTTTCGTTTCTAGAGCGTCGGAGATGCGTTCTATAGATGCGTAGATATTTTTACCTTTTTACACAAATAGTTTATTTAAATTCGAATTTTTAAGATATTTAAGGCAAATGCAAAAATACTTTCATGGAGGATATTTTATGACAATTTCAGCAACCGCCCTTATCCCGCAAGATCCGTCCCATGAATAATATTGTTTTGCTTTAAAATGATTCTATTGTTTAGAAAACCTCAGCTGTTTGACTAACTTGAAGTCATCTAAGCGTGTAGAATTGATCATTATTGCCGGTGGTGACAATGCGATACAGTACTTCACCATGGACTATTGTTTAATCAATTTGAATGGGTGCAACGAGTTTTATTGATCCCGGTAGTAGCTGTCATCTTCAGGTCGGGGTGGGGGTGGGGTTCTAATGACCGAAAGTGACTTTTATGGATCAACTAGCTGTTTACATTTACCTCTTAACGTTGTCACATTAACAAGAATCTACATACTTAAATAGTGTCTAGAGCCTACAAAAGTGTGGGCAATTAAATTACATGGGTTTAGGTGTGATAGACTCAGTGAATAAAAAGTTTAGTTTTAATATAATGGAATCCTCATGTAAGATTTGAAGGGGTTAACTCTAAATACATTATCTTAAATTCAATCCCGGATGGGACCGCTACATACCAAAGTCGTTATAATAGTAGTAGTACAGCTGCATTGCTAACGCTCAAGCAAATATAAGGATAGTTCCACGACTGGTTGGCCCGGTGTCAGGATAATGTGACTGGTCTGGTATCATGTAAGTGTTCACGGCATGTTATACACAGTGAAGGCAGAACTATGTCTGCTTGACTATACCTTCCCAGGATAACTGAAATACTAGTGGTGGGACGATAAACCTAATAAACAAAGACACATAAAGTTATCTGCCCGACCAGCACACGACTTCAACGATTTCACCTAGTCTTCTCCTGTTGTTGTTGACTGTTATTTTGGCCGATTCCGATTTTTTTGTCGATTCATTTTAATGGACTGAATATCACGATACCCTTCAGCACGCATCGCATGGCAACTTTCACCTCTATGGCGTATAATCAAAGATTACAATTTTTCCAGTCAGTTAAACCACCCGTAATTCTTTCTCACTACCACCAGTTCCCCCAAACAGACAACAAGTGACACAATAGACAACCTGTTTAGAATATCGGAGCCAGAGTTTGTCAGTTATCCATTTACCTCTGCTTGTCACCAAATGTTCTGTAAAGACGATTACTTTTAAATAACCATTCAAACAAACAGACTTAACCTTAGATAGCTAGGTAGATAATATTTCATGGAAATTCACAGGCATTACAAGATTTGAATTTCTAAAGTTGCTAAAAATAATAAAATAACAATGCAGCTAAAATGTTCAGCCTCAAATACCGTCTGTATGACAGGCGATGAAAGTTATCATTGCACCACGGAAAATATAGGTGGCAGAAAGTTGATACGTGTGTTTAATTTTTTTCGATGTCTAATATTCCTTTGCTAGAGCTATCTATCTATCTGTCTGTCTGTCTGTCTGTCTGTCTGTCTGTCTGTCTGTCTGTCTGTCTGTCTGTCTGTCTGTCTGTCTGTCTGTCTCTCTGTCTCTCTGTCTCTCTGTCTGTTTGTGTCCATCTGTCTGTCTGTCTGTCTGTCTGTCTGTCTCCAAAATTAAACCTAATTAAAACACTATTTCAAAATGAGTTAAAATACAAATGCTTCATTCGATGTATACATTTCAAATAAAAGTTACACGACGTCGGCATGTTTACATACAGCAAAGCAATTTTCTAGGCAAATATTATGTAAACTTACACATTTTAATGTTATACCTGAAAGCAAATGGATTTGATAAACAAGACGACACGGATTCGTTCCAAATCCGTCTCTTGAATTCTTCCGTCCCACAATATTCAGGGGATCCAATACCTTGGTAAGGAGAACCGTACTCAGCCATATTCATGTTTATATGTAGAACGTTAACCACTCTATTTCGCTTAGTTAGCTGTGTATAGTTTAGCGTCAACATATTGTTTGCATGCACGGGTATTGTCGCATATAGTATACGAATTTTGTATACATGTTTGTGGTACGCTTTTATGTAAATAATCAATAAATCTATAAATCTATGTACCAATGATATTAGGTCCAATACATTATGCGATTAGACTATCTGAAGCTCATGCATACTGCCTGACTCGGTCCCCTTTTATCGAAACGGACACACGAAGCTTCCGGCCGATAACCCTACTACCCGATATCTACAAATATTTGAAAATATCCTACATGTATGCATCAGACTATTTGCTGGTCGATTCATTGCTCTGTTTTAAACATATGTTTATTTTTATATACCTGTATAGGCAATCAGAAGGTAAGGTAAAACTCGATTACTTTACCGTTGTTAACAAACACTTGCCTGCCTTAATAAACATTTAATTGGGTAAAGAGTTTAGGTGTTGACATTTAAACTCTTTTTTTAAAATTTAAGGACAAAAATAGAAAATAAGAGACGGTATTTTATAGTGATAAGACATTTCCTTTGCATCATTGCTTTTTCAGAAAGCTGACCTTGTGTTAACGGGACACAGTTTAGGGGCTGGTGTAGCAGCATTACTTGCCATATTATTAAAACCCACATACCCAAATCTGAAATGTTTTGCGTTCTCTCCACCCGGGGAGTTGATCAGGTATGTATTATATAAGCTAATTATGTCCCTTTATATTTGTTTGTTAAACAAACAAAACAGTTTTATAAATGTGCATTCAACTCTTCCCTAATTCTCAATGTCTTGTGTGCCGTGAAAAAAAACGATTCAGATGATGGATTAAACTTATTTCTATTATTACTTGAACGGCACGAAAGAATCGCGCTAAGACAAATGTTGTGTGACCAGGATCTGTGTTATGATGTCGAGTCTCAATCAACATGGTTTGTCACCAGTGCCTAAAGTTATTGGCATTTTAAGGAAGTGCATTGCTTATATATAAATGTGCTTTGATAAAGTGTAAACTTTATTTTAATGTTGATGTGTGTGTTACCATGTAGTTGGGTTAAACACTATTCCCAAACATTATGTCCATGAGTGCGCATATCCACAGCATTTTTAATAATAACCGAAATTCCAGCGGATGTTCCACGCTTAGTCATCTATGTTGATTTCAAGTCTAAGTTCCTGAAACACTAGTTTCATTGTTCGTTACACGTTATGACATCAGTGACTGTTTGATAATTACCGTAAACGCGGTTTGCAACCCCATATTACACTCTGTCTTCAAGTGCTGTATGTTTAACATATGTTAACTGTAAACATTAGCTCTATTGTGTGACTTCACGTTGGGCAATCTGTGTCTGGCTGTTTCTTGCGTTACACATATTTACCGTACACTTTCGCCCAAACGTGCGTGTTTGAACGCTTGATGTCATGTGTTTGGTTGCTAGTTGCCGTTACCACGAGTTGCATTGCGCCTTTCACACCTTTTGCTACATGACTGTATTTTTTACACATGTTTACCATAAACGTTAGCCCCTATGCATATGACTAATTGCTTCACACCCCGTGTTCGGTTGACAGTTACCGTAAACATTAGTTTCAATGAATATAGCACACTTGGTATTGCATTTATGTGTGTTTTACAATTGTTTACCGTAAACTTTAGCCCCAATGTGCGTGATTATACGCTGGACATCGTGTGTACGGTTATCCTGGGCGATGATATCATCACCAGACAGGGCATGCTGATGATGGACGATTTAAAGATGCAGATACTGCAGGCGCTCAGTGAAACTAAAAGACCAAAAGTATGCATCCTTTTATTCCTTTTTGTGTGATTGCTTTTAGTTTTTGGAAAAGCAAACCCGGTCTAAGAACCACTATATCCTCTGTATTTTAAGTGCAAATGATTTTCATATTTTCTGGAAAGTCGACATATTTTTCTCGCTGCATTTAATTTGAAAGATGTTTGTCCTCTTTATGAAAGTGACACAATGCAGTCTTTTATGGAATATAAAAAAGAAAACCAACAGTGTATATCGGATGTTTGTTTTCGTGTAACTGAACGAAATGATTCTTTTCAAAAGTCAGGTACACCCAATCAGCGAATCACGAAACTCGGCACGTTTTCATAGTGTTATAATGACGTTTAAATTGACGCAGAGCTAACTGTTGAATACATGTATATGTTAAACGTGCCTATAAGATTTGTGTCTTTTGTCGCTCCATAGAAATTTTCCAGTTCTTTATATGTTTATTGCATTGCTGGCTCAAGGCACCGGGTTCAAGCACCGGTCGGGGGCGCCCGTAGCGTAGTGGTAGAGTCTCCGATTTGTAACTCATCTGACTGCTTAGCCTCCCTCCTCGTGGTTTTCGAGTCCCGTTCGGGGCGAAGGATTTAATGTGGACAGGTCTTCCAGCTGACTTGCGTCGCGCCGGTGGTTCTACCCGGAGAGGTGTCCTGGGTCTTCCTCCACCAAATAGCTGGACGTCGCTATAATGATCACAACTGGTCGCTGCAATGTATCCCAAAAGCAAAACAAAACAAGCACCGGTCATGACATCCTTGGTTCGCAAAAAAAAAACATTTTTTATATTTTATGTAGTTCCATTGCTATTGCTCATATATATATATATATATATATATATATATATATATATATATATATATATATATATATATATATATATATATATATATATATATATATATATATATATATATATATATATGTTTAATGGTACTTAAACGAAAGGCCGACACGGTGTCAGGACAATGCTAGGTGTGTTATCATACGATGTGTTCACGTCATGATTATTATAGTAAAGGCCGCACGTTACATGTTTAAAGGTATTGGCAATTGCAATGCGTCCTTATCTGTCGTCACACTGAGAGATTCATCGGTAGGGGTGGAGGAGGGGGAATGGGGGAGGGGGGGATACCGGCACAGGCTGCAGCAATACCAAGAAATGGGTGGTGATTAGTGTCTTGCTGACCAATGGCAGTGCAGTAAGTTCATGTGCATCAAGTGTAACTACAGGTAGTTGTTCTACAACCTCTCCTTCATGACATCTTTGTGTATAATACACAAATTAAGTGTTCCAGCTGCGATCTCATAGCATTGTGTTATCTTGAGGGCGCAAAGGCGACTCTAAAAGCGTCATTTACAATGCCTTTAAAGTGAATAATATCTCCGGATAACAAAAGTTGGCGTGTGATGGGCCAAAACTTACAGTCATTACTGTATTTCAGTACCACATTCTGATGTCGGGTTGTTGGCGTATGTGTTGTGGTAGGTCGGGTCTGTTGGACGAAACTACAGAAGGGACCAACAAGGATCCGGCAGATTCTCGACAGAATGACAACATAAAAGAGAGAGAGTAGCAAACCGGAGTAGTTTAAACGTATGTATACAAACTTCATTTGATGTAGTTATACTCATGTAGATATATATATAGTGCAATATTTACTGAAAGAAATTTCGACCTATTGTCAGATGCGGTTGCCCCTCCCCCCCCCCCCCCCCCCCCCCCCACACACACACACACACTCACCACCCCGTTCATTCAATTTACTGTTTATCATATGTCTCGAGTCACACAGGTATCGAATAGGCAGAGGCTGGTCCAAATAGAATGGACAGTTGAATGACATTTTTCTATGTCTACTTACAGATTGGTCCATATCTGGTATATAATCCATGATTTCCGAAGCACTTGCAAATGAGAACGCGTTTTTAGCATGTTTTATAATTATTATAATTATTTATTGCTTACGAGCATCAATTACGACTCGTTTCAACGTTTTGTTATAACTTACTTTATTTTACCAGAATTGTGTTCGAAAATAATATATATTTGGGCCGAACTATAGCGATTACTATTTGTTGATAAAAGGTGTAATAAATATTTCGAATATTTAACTACTTTAATGTGTATTTATATAGTACGTTAAAAAGGAACGAAACAAAGCTTCATCTTGTTATGTCTGTCTGTCACGAACTGCAAAGTAATCCACAAATTGTCATACCAAAATAACTCAAATAGGGGTTGAAAACTTGATATGGGAAAGTACTCCTGTTGACTTGACGACTGACCGTTCCAAGGCGGTAACTGTCGGGTTTGCTGTTTTCGTTAAATGACTCCTCACAAATTTGTTCTTACTTTTTCTTGGCTTGCATGTGAAATACCTTTGTTCTGTGCCTTTACGGAGTTTGGTATATGTTGCAATGCTCATAAGACTTTGTCATATATTCTTGACAGTACCTACACGGTTTTATCACGCCTTTGTTCTGGCATCATATTTGACCAATACAAGCCGGATGGCGCTTTATACGTATGACTATGATGTATACAAGAATTGAAAAAAAAATATTGTGAAGTTATAGCGTGATATTGATGCCTTACAAATATCTGAAAAATGTAAGGCACACGGCGAATTCATCACGTTTACACATTACAAATTTAGTGTATTGTAACCTTTTAAAACCTTTTTTCGGATATCTCAAGAAAAAGAAGAAGAAGAATTTTATGCTGAAAGCAATATAACTCACATGCATTGAGCATTTAATGAAAATTAGTGTAGTATGTACTTTTTTCTCTACGTGTTTCTAATATCTCTGAAAGACTTTGAGGTATACATCAGATGTCTAAGCTTAAGTGTGTCGTAATTGTTTGCACTTTTTTCAGATTTCTCTAGAAGAATGTAAGGCGCACAGCAGAATAATCAAAGACTCGTACCACCCTCTTCAGCTTCCAGGACAGATCTTCCATATTGAAAACAGGTACAGAGACTTTTTCCGCAATGTGTTTAAACTAAAATGTTTCAATGTAAGTTTAAATAAACAAAAATATTCTGTAAATGAAAAGAACGTATTGATGTCCACATCCGTTGTCTTGAAATACAATTATTTTATTACTTCCGGGGTGTGGGAGGGTGGGTGGTGGGTGCTGTTTGGGTGTAGTTGGACTTCAAAATGGCCGTACTAAGTTTCTGGAATTAAGACTTTCCATTTCATACAAATGCATGCGAATCTACATTTTATGATGGTGTCGCACATTGTGCTATTCTTTCTTTATTGTTTGTTGCTCTGATTTACATGAAAATACGTGGACATGGAAAGTTATCCATATCTTTTAATAGCGTGGTATTCTTCGGTCATATTGCCTTTCCAGATATAAGAGCAGCGACGAAGGCTTTATCGCATCCTGAAAACAAAGCTGTCCTTTCGAGGGGAGCACTGTACAATAAACGTTTACTTTAAAATTATCAATTAATTGGCTTTACATTAAACAATTTAAACATTCAAAAAA
Source organism: Sinonovacula constricta (assembly GCA_007844125.1). Lineage (NCBI taxonomy): Eukaryota > Metazoa > Mollusca > Bivalvia > Cardiida > Solecurtidae > Sinonovacula > Sinonovacula constricta. Next base: position 46,371,363 of record CM017555.1, read on the forward strand.
TGGCTGAAAAATTGCCAAGCACCACAAGTGTCTTTTATTTTGCTATTTCCAGTCATTTAAGCGGCGACGAAGACTATATCGCATCCTGGAAACGACCGGAAGACTTCACGGAAATTATCGTCAGTCCCGACATGCTGAGTCATCACTTTCCGGACGCTCTCCTGGATGCAATTGACGAATTGCGCAACAAAAACTTTCAAATTGACTATCCGTCATCGCAAGGTGAATTCACTGAGGCGTGATGGCGAAAAAAAAATGGTGTGGGTGCTTATCACTTAAAGAAAACGTTTCACCGTCTCGGCGCGGGTGCTTATCCTCCACATAAAAGAGTGTATGATACTCGCGGATCCTATTATTAAGACGGGAATTAAAACATCAAAGGACATCCAATTTATTTTGTTTAAAAGAAAAAAATGTCGGGCGCACGACAACAACAGACAGTCGATGAGAACGAATTAAAACGATTATTTAAAAGATGCCCAGTAAGTTAATTTTCATAATAAAAGAATGCAAAATGAACATATTCGTTTCAAAACCAATGTTTGTTTAAGCTTTGTCGTCAGTGTAAAAAATATTATAAAATTAATTCATCATTATAGTGCCACTTTACATATACAATTATTTATTTATAAAAATGCCATTTTAAATGATTGAAACTAAATTGAAATTATTGTTGAGATGCACTTAGATAAGTGTGTGACCTTATGACCATAACGAGGTCCTATGACTAATTAAAAGACACACAGTGGCGCTTTAAAGGCAGTGCAATTTAAGTTCAGATTTTATCTTCTCGCAGTGACGCATGCATTTTTGACATTTTAAAAGCCAAAAGAAGGACGTGTGCGTGTGTTTGTTTACATGTATTCATTTTTCTTTTATATATATATATATATACTTTAACATGTTGCCAGAGTTTGGTTACCAATTAACATGTGTTTTGCTGTGTATGAAACCGCCGTTGATTAATCTAAATCCAAGTGTATCTAAATATCTAGATTAAGGGGTTCCAGATAAAATATGAAAATGTTTATACACATGGGATACCTTATTTTTGTATGTTTTCGAACTGAAAAATATTGTTTAAGAGATTTGCTTTCCAGACAGTTGTTATTATATTTGTGAAAAGGAAATGATAAAACAAGTATTATGATTTTTGTCGAGAAAAGGTAACTGAAATGTGTTCTTATCAATAGATGATAACATATGTTTATAAATAGTGCAATTTTTAATGTTTATATGTTGTAAATGTGTTTTTAGTATTTAACCGTTTTCATAATTCGTGTAACATTTAAGGTTGTTATTGTAGAAATGTGTAATAATTATACTATATCCATCGACTGTTAACATGGAGAGAACCTTCGTTTATATATGTATTGTCTTTATGTTGTTTTTATACAAATATAAATCCTACATATATACTACCTTTAAACATTCCATTTAGTACATTTTTATAAATAGATAAACAATTTTAAAGATGATATTGTTGTTTTTAATAATTAAAATAAACAATGTAATCGAACTATACTGACCAGATTAAAGCATTTGTTTTTAAAATTAATACACATTTCCGAAATAGTTACCAGTTTATACAAAAAAGTGTATGAACTGAGATAAATGAATTTATATAATAAAATAATGGAAAGTCTTTATTTGTATAGAAACAGATTTGTATTTTTAATAAAAAAAATGACAAATGGAATAAACAATCTTTAACTTATTTCTATGATTATTGATAGTTTGTAGGGGGTATATACTGAATATATTTTATTTTAATAAAATGAAATAGATTAATTATTTAATACCATACACTTTATAATATATGATATCCAACACCTAACTGTGGATGGACAAGAACTGGAAACAGTTGGCAGCTTCTGCTACCTTGGAGACACTGTCTGCGCTGCTGGAGGTTGCACAGCAAGTACCATCGCCAGATGTCGCAATGCATTGGGAAAGTTTAGAGAACTGCTTCCCATCCTTACCAACAGGACCTTATCCTTAAAAACCAGGGGAAATATATACTCTGCCTGTGTGCGTAGTGTTATGCTGTACGCAAGTGAGTGCTGGGCTACAAGGAATGAAGACCGTGCAAGACTAATGAGAAATGATAAAGCGATGGTGAGGTGGATATGTAGAGTAAAAGCAAATGACCTGGTTAGTTCCGAGACTCTGTATGAAAGGCTCTGCATCCCACATCCCGACTCCATACTGCGTCAGAATCGCTTACGATGGGCTGGGTATGTTCACCGAAGTACTTCCTGGGCCAAAAGATGTCAAACAATTCAAGTTGAGGGCAATAGACCGAGAGGAAGACCCAGAAAGTCGTGGAAAGAGACCATTTCAGAAGATCTGCGTGCCTGGAATCTAACCATAGACATGGCTGGGGACAGGAGCGCCTGGAGAGAGAAACTGCGAGCTGCCAACAGACAGTCCAACACCCTTGGCAGGGTACAACGGACTTTAAACGCATGATGATGATGATGATCGTTTAGAGCAATAGGGAGTATTTAATTGGTGCGACACATCTATGTAATGCTATCCGTTATAACTGTAAACATGTATGTTACAAGGGCATCAATTGATATGAGCGGCTTACATTGACAGCATTTCACACTTTTAAGAAATAACTAAATGTCTTCTCGGAGTTATTGTGTCGTACAAAAATGCGCTTTTTGGTGTAAACGTAATTGCATTAGAGCGAAAAAGTAATATACAACGTCACTAGGACACATTCATTGGGATGAATAAGTGTATAAGACGTCGAACCGTAGCTTGAGTTAGTTAGTGTTGAACCGTTGGCTTAATTATCCATACGTGTTAAATATCACTAATCTATTATCTGAATAAGCGTATGACAGACGTTAAACAATTGCTCTAATTTGGCTTCAGAGTTGAACCGTTGCCTGAATTGTCCATACTTGTTAAATATCACTAATCTATTATCTGAATAAACGTTTGTCAGACGTTAAACAGTTGCTCGAATTTGTCTTCAGAGTTGAACCGTTGCCTAAATTATCCATACGTTTCTTTTAGGTTCACAAATCGTTGATGTGAATAAGAGTATGTGAGACATTAAACCGTTGCTCGAATTGAGCGTTAGACGTTGAGCCGTTGCCTGAATTGTCCATGTGTGTTTAATATCACATGTCTTTGATCGGAATAAGTGTGTGTTATTATTACTTGGCAACATTGTAACTGGTACGCATGTGTGTTCAAATGTTTCCGCAAACCGTCAACGATTTACACACTGATTAAAGAGCCTATTTAAGAGTACTCCTTCCAAAATGTCATCATCAAGTTTCTCCTTTTCTGTGAGAAAATGAATGAAATCAACATTGCAACCATTTTGTTCATTAGAGTACTGTGTTACGGCCCCGAACAATATGGAATTCCATAATTTTTATGCGATTAAATGCACAAAACTTCGTTAAACTGGTTCAGAGTTGACCGAATCTATATATCTATATATCAATATATATATCTCTGTGTGCGTATATGTGTGAGAGTGCGTGTGTGTGTGGGGGGGGGGGTGGCTTTGGGCGGTGTGTGTATAATCAAATCAAGATAACATGACTATTGTATTTCAGTTTTATTGGCATTTCTATCACAAGCAAAGTAGCAGGATTGAACTAAACACATTTGGCCACTGTGATAGGCTTGGACAGACTGTCAGTTTATGAAATAAATCAAAATATATTAAATGCACCATGCACAGTAATGTAGATGTTACACCATCTAGGTGATACCAGATACTAATTTCACATTATGGAGTACCAGGTCTTCCAATACTTCGTCAATCAGTTACAACGTTATCATTTCTTTTTAACAAGAAACATTTTCACCTTAAGTTCAAACCTTTGTGAAGTATATATCAGATAATTTGCTAGTGATTTTTCTTTTTTATCAATACATGTACAATACGACTTGAGCTAACTTTGTTAATATATTTAGGTTAGCCTTAAAGTAATTAACCACTCATATTTTAATTTTTAGAACATGCCTTTGCGAAGAATACATCCAGTATATTTAATATAAATTATAATTACAGACAACATGTTCTAAGAGTCATAAATAACTAATGAATGTTTTTCAAATAGAATCAAATGATTAAAGATATATACACTCCATTAATTTTAAAAGTATCAGTATTCTAAAACAACACCTTCAGAAAATTTTTAGTTATAACCCCACAAGGAAATTTAATTTAAATTTATGTGATTATCCAAATCAACCTTTTTAACTTCCATTTGTATTTGTTGCCCCCCAATGAACCGGATTTGTTTCTAACATTTGTTTTACTGTAACATTGAATAAAGCAATTGTACTTTCTTTATTTTAAATAAAAGGCCAAATGAAGAACAACAGATGTGTTATCTGGCTGGGCCCATATATAATTATTGTTAGTTTAAAGTACCATTAACTGACACCAGAAGAAAAGTATTGTTGTATCACATCACCTTGGTCATATATTTTTTATTATTCATCGTATTGTTTTCTAATTCTAAGGAGTCATCTTTCAAACCACTTTAACTTATATAGTAAAAAATATAATGAAATAATCATCACGAAAAGTAAAAAATATAATGAATTAATCATCTTGAAAAACAACTTTTACTAGTCAACAATAGACTTACATTGTTTTATAAGAATGTGGTTCAGAATAAAATTAAAGCAATTGAAAATATATTCATTTACCTATTAATTAAGATTTATGAATATTTATTAATGATAACTTATTGCATACCAATTGATTTCAAATCTTGGCTCAATACTAGTTTTCAAAATAATCATGGTCTAAAATTGACGTTAAGTTATAAGCAATACAGTACAATACACCTGTTAGCAAGCAGGTTTCTTATCTGCTTCACATACTGAACTCAATTATGAAAACTCCATAGAAATAAAATACAAAGTCGTAAAATATCGAAAAATCGTGTAATTCATACAAAACTTTAATCAACTTGTGTGGGACTAAGAGATGTGTCTATGTAACTTTTAAATTGTTCAATTTATTTGAATTTGGCTTTAAAATGAAATAAATTCTAATAATCTTTTCAACATTTTAGTCTTAATGTTTAGATTCTCATTAAGATGTATACATATTCATGTTGGCTAATTTGCATAATTAATCATTTCAAATCAAAGTTAAGTGATAGCATCCACTTAAAGAGCGATATAAAATTTATTCTTTAATGTTATGGTCAGTTATAAGCAAACTTCAAACTATGCATTAAGACTGAATGAGCAAAATTTGGACAAAAATAATTTTAAAAAAGCATAAGAAGTAATAAAATGAACCTCATCATATGAAATTTAGACTAACATGTGATAGACAAGTGGGGGTATGTATATAACTTTAAAACACTTTTGAGTTATTTGAATATTGCTTTTCAATAAAAAGAATCTATATATAGATTATATATAAGAATATATATATATATAAGGGACCCTAACTTCGACCTAAACAGACAAAGGTTACTTTAAAAGCTAAATATTTTTAAACTTTACGCACACATATCTATGTACATATAAGCTTTGGAGATTCAGTCCAGATATCAACATTGTCATTGTTATAATCCAGTTTAAATTTATGATATTTTTACAGTAATAATGTATATTTTATCAACAACCTCAACATTTTCCTTTAATCTTAGATTAAATAACAAAACAATGAGGTAATATAAGCGGGGCGCATGTGCCTTTATGGCAGACAAGGTTCCTGTATCCTCAATTTCAGGAATCCAGAAAATCCCGCATTAAAAACAGTAGGAAATTGAAATGAAACGTTATTCCACATCAAAAATTACCGGATGAAAGCAACGGAAACTTACTAATGTCCACTGACTGCCAGTCCAGTGTTATCAAGGTTTACTTATTTGCATTTCATTTGCGCCGTTCAATACAATTTACGTATTGTTCAAAATAGGCCTGAATTCAATCTACCTATCGTTAGGTCAATGTATTGATTGCCTCGCGGTCATCACCTTTGGTACACACTGTCTCTTTGTATTTGAAATATTACGTGTAAGTGTTAGTACGTTTCAATTTTACGCGATCGTGTAAGTATTTCGGACCCTGTTTCTTTATAATTTTAAAGGTTTCCTGTCCAATCGCTCTGGGACGGCGTACCTGTAGTGTTGTCTGTCCTGACATAGATAATAGATATCATAGCCAGAGATATACTCATCCTATATAAAACGTAAGGATCGTTCTTGTATTTTATTACCTTTATTTGTCATCGTTTCCCTGCAAAAGGTTGAAGAACAAAAGATAAAGTTCGACATGATAAAACAATGATATATGGGGAGTTTGTCTTATTTACAAAGATATATGCCAATGCGCTTTAAAGCATATAGTTGTCTTGGTGCTGTTTGACAAAGAAGATGTATGTGTTTGTGAAATTTAAGCTGGAAATCTATCGTAACCTCGTACTTGACTTCAGACTCACAGGAAATAACTTAACCATCCAGATTAAAAGACATGTGTAGTTGTCCTGTCTTAACAGCCAATAGCAACTGCCTGAAACTCTGAACTTGTCGTCATTTGGTTGTTTGAAAACCTAGACATAAATGAATTACTGTCATTTTCACGAATTTAGTTGACAACCGTCGAATCTTTGTGGGAGAAAGGCAAGGTATTACAATAAACGTGGTTGATGCGAAGCATCAAAGGCGACACGAAAACTGGAACAGGTAAACAGGTTAAAGCAAAATGGAAGCAAGTAACAAAGACTATTCGAAAAGTAATGTTTTTATTAGAAAGTTTTCAGTTTACTTCAAATCTCCAAAGAAATTATGTATCATGATAATGCCTGAGACTATAGAATGGTTTAAAACAAAATAAAAAGCAAAACCCGACACCATTTAACAGTTTTTCCCAGATATTATATATGTACATATGTAGGAGAAGAAAAAAGTTGCCAACATTATTACAATAAACTATAAAACTAAAGTGTACAAGCAATAAATACATATATGCAGCAGCATCACATTGCATATATCATTATTATTTAGATAGTATTTTCTAGAACATGGTATATTTGTTTTTCTGTCTCGTTATCTTAATTTTTATTTTCAAAGTTGTTTTGTATGGTAGCAATCTTGTATCTGGGTTATGTATACAAAGAACAATGTTTAACCTAATTAGCACATTAAAAGTGAAATGGATGAAGACAAACTAAGAGAAACAGTAAAAACATAACGATCTGTCCTTAATCCCGATGGAACTAATGTTGTAACAAAGCAATGTTTTTACGTAAGTATGTGCTACTGTGGTGCTTAATTACACACTGAACTGGCATTTAGAGTACAACTTATTAAAAGTAGCTGTCAAGTGATAGGTATTCTGTCATTCAATATGGGACTAAGTACAACAAAATACCAAATGACTTACTGTTTAAAGCAATATTTTAATAATATCCAAAATGGATACTTCTATTTGGTACATCCGAGAATAAGGAAGCACTACTTAGTCTGAATGTATAATTTTCGTGCATTAACAGTCTTCGAGAAGGAGAAAAATCTCATGTCATGTCTATGGTTTGAACCCTCCGATCCCGAGTCTATAATCTTAACCTCTTGATCAAGAACACTTCAACCACATTATAAATGCTTTCTTGGTGTGTTGCACCTTTCTCTGATGCAAGTGCATTGATCATCCGAATCTTTAATAATATCCTTTAGAAAATTTGTCATGACAGGGCCTGGGTTTGAATTAAAAACCCTCCTATGCAGAGTGCAAAAATATAATCTCTTGACCATAAACACTTCAGAGATGCTACAAAAAGATTCCTGCATGCTGGCATCACTTTGCGTGCTATTTGTAGATTTGCACGAACTTTACAGAAATCGTTTATGTATATTGCGAGTATTTTTAAATGTTGCATCTAAAGTCAGAGTATACCTGCATACTCAATGCATCGTTCAGAAGATGCTTTTTCTGACTATGGACTGTTTCGTTGTTACTAGATAATCTCATTTTGTTAACATGCAGTCCAGACATCAAAGGACGTACTGAAGAGCATTCCTATCTACTTTTGTAAGCTATTAAAGTCTAAGAAATTTTAATGACAAAAAGAAATAAATTAAAATCTTGTCGTTTTCTGCCATGTTTGAATAAAAGTTACAAGAACACACAATAAATAAATAAATGAATAAAATAGAACGCTGTTTACCGAATTAGGACCCGTATTTCATCAGGGTTGGAAAGTCCGCTCAACAGACTTTCCGCATCTGCAAATTTCTGTGATACCTTCCACAAAAACCACATTTCGTTTATAAAGTTGTTAAACAGTGGGAACCTTCATGTATATTCATGAAACTATTTCAGTTGTTTTCAAGTTTGACGCATTGTTTTCTATATATTGACTATATACACCTTTTGTTGTCAGTCGGTATCACACACGTACACCATTGAATCTATTCATCTTTTAGTGGTAAGTCGGTATCACACACGTACACCATTGACTTTGTTAATCTTTTTGAGGTAAGTCGGTAACACACACGTCCATCATTGACTCTATTAATCTTTTTGTGGTAAGTAGGAATCACACGCGTACACCATTGACTCTATACATCCTTTTGCTGTCTGTCGGTATCACACACGTACACTATTGACTCTATACATCCTTTTGCTGTCAGTCGGTATTACACACGTACACCATTGACTCTCTTCATCTTTTTGTGGTAAGTCGGTATCACACACGTACACCATTGACTCTATGCATCCTTTTGCTGTCAGTCGGTATCACACGCGTACACCATTAACTCTATACATCCTTTTGCTGTCAGTCGGTATCACACGCGTACACCATTAACTCTATACATCCTTTTGCTGTCAGTCGGTATCACACGCGTACACCATTGACTCTTTGCATCCTTTTGCTGTCAGTCGGTATCACACGTATACACCATGAACTCTATACATCATTTTGCTGTCAGTCGGTATCACACACCTACACCATTGACTATATACATCCTTTTGCTGTCAGTCGGTATCACACACATAGACCATTAACTCTATACATCCTTTTGCTGTCAGTCGGTATCACACGCGTACACCATCAACTCTATACATGATTTTGCTGTCAGTCGGTATCACACGTGTTCACCATTGACTCTATACATCCTTTTGTTGTCAGTCGGTATCACACGCGTACGCCATTGACTCTATACATCCTTTTGTTGTCAGTCGGTATCACACGCGTACGCCATTGACTCTATACATACTTTTGCTGTCAGTCGGTATCACACGCGTACACCATTGACTTTTTACATACTTTTGCTGTCAGTCGGTATCAAACGCGTACGCCATTGACTCTATACATACTTTTGCTGTCAGTCGGTATTAAACACGTACACCATTGACTCTTTGCATCTTTTTGTTGCCAGTCGGTATCACACGCGTACACCATTAACTCTTTGCATCTTTTTGTTGCCAGTCGGTATCACATACGTACACCATTGACTCTATACACCCTTTTGCTGTCAGTCGGTATCACACACGTACACCATTGACTCTATACATCCTTTTGCTGTCAGTCGATATTACACACATAAAACATTTACTTTATACATCCTTTTGCTGTCAGTCGGTATCAAACACATACACCATTGACTCTATATATCCTTTTGCTGTCCGTCGGTATCACACGCGTACACTATTGACTATGTACATCCTTTTGCTGTCAGTCGGTATCACATATGTTCGACATAAACTGCTGGATCTGACTCTCAAGTGCCTTTCCTCCCGGGTGAACCACGTGGCTGTCGTGAGCAGACGTGACTGCCCAAACGTCCAAGTAGATCACGTGATTGCGTATATCATGAAATTCGCGTGCAAGTATGTCCATAAACAGTATTGCCAAGTGGGAGTCGTGGGGAAAGTTGTCTTCAGCAAAAACGTGTGGTCCTTTTACTGCAATTGTTATGCCAGGTTTTTCCTGGATTAAACGTTTTATTGCTCTAGCTGTCAGAATAACTCTTGTCTCAAACTCTGCGACTGGATACGGTAAAAAATGAACATAGTAACAAATTAAAACGATAATATTCTTTCCAGGAACGGTCCAATTTCCAATGGCTTGAATTTCACGTGAGAAAGAAGAGATGCCTTTTGGTGGACAGGCTTTGTTAAAAAACGGCATGGCATGCCTTCTGTAAGCAATAGAAATATTGAAATTTGAAATAAAAGTTCGGTCTTGAAATGTACCGTCTGTTGTAGTACAGGGATAAAAGTCATATATCTTCGTCTCGAGTATGAATTTAAAAAAGTATTCAACGTACTGTCGCACAGTTGAATCTCCCATGAAAATGATAGTTTTATTTCTTAAACAATTTCTATATTGAGGGACTGTATGATTCTTCATTCCAAGACATTTCGTCATCTGCCAGGAATTTGCCTCGCTTGACCAGTATCCAGATGGACTCTTTGTCCATGTATCTAATGGATACTGAAAACAACGTCTTCTCGCAACTCGCCCACTTCGTTTATCTATACGAACACGAATGCTCTTCGAAAAGATGCAATGTCGCTTAAACACGTCGGGGTGCGGAATTATGCCTTTCGGAAATCGGACATCAACTCTAACAAATTCTGTAATATGGGAGCAGCCCAAATCTCGATTTCCTGGTTTTCCGCAATACCAATGTAAGTTATCGTTTATGCTTGTGTAGTTGCATATTTCCGTGTAGCCATGAATCTTTGGGGCAGAACTACACAATGTGGTTTCCTCGATTTTGTTTTTACCGACAAATTTATACTTCCCTTTTATTGGTGACGGGTTTGCAATAAGAAGCATCGAATCGCCTATGAGTTCACGTCCGTCCTGCTTTAGACATGCATTTTCTAAAGTTCCAACTAATTTAACCTTGATCACTGTTTCCGCTGTCCAGAATAGTTTTATGACTCCGGTGTAAGTACCGTTCGCATTGTCAGTTATCTCTCCAGTCGCCTTATCGCCATTCACAGACTCCGCCAATAGCAACAAAACATCGCCACCTTTGGACTGTGGCTTCCCTTTTGCGTAATATGTAGACAGTTTTACATGGACATCTTGATTTTCAATCCTAATCAATTCGATTGTCGAATCAATGCAGCTCGTTAACTTCGTATAACCATCCAATGACTTACACAGTTTGCTGTAAGAAGAAACAACATCAGCCACTTTGGTTCTGGTGGCGTTTTTGACCAGGCAATTATTAATGGTTTCTGGTTTTAACGAAACTATTCCGATACCACCACACGTTGTTATTACTTGTGTTTTCACTTTATTAAAATCCATTATATTATAAAATGGAAGCGAGTAAAATAGAAAAAACATCGACAATATACACATAAATACAAAAGAAAAACGACGAACTTTGCTTCTTGAGTCCATTTTCTCCCAAGCGCGACTGTTTCGCTGTGGCCTGAAGGTCAATCAATGCTCTAAGTCTCTGGCTTACTGGTATTTTACCTTTGCCTACTTTGCGCCAGTTGTTGTTAAACAGACTAAGAACAACAGGGGCGGATCCAGGATTTTTTCGAAAGTGGGGGTTGGGGGGTATACTAAGCGAGCACGGGAGGTGATATCCGTGTGCTAAATGGTACTGAGAGCAAGAACCCCTAAAAATTGTTTTAACTGTAACAGCCAAATAGGGCCATTGTATGCATTTCAGAATCTGCCTTAACCTTTTTTTCCATGAGCCATTAACTGTCAGATAATCCATCATCATATTTTTTCATGGGATGAGAGGAGAGGACAAATTGAGCAAGAGCCATAGGTTCGAGTAGCGTTAGATGGTCTGGGAGCATGCGCTCAGAGGAGCGTATTGACTTCTAAAAGCCAAACGGCGCATATTGCGACATTTCAGATGCTTGAGAGATCTTCATAGAAAGTATGCCTTAAACAGTTTAGCGTGTGCGTGCGCGCGTGCGTGCGCGTGTTCGTGTGCGTGTTTATGTGTGTGATTTTTCGTTTCTATAATATCTGAGATGCCTTCTAAAGTATTTTCCTTTTCTAAAAGTACATTGTATATAACTCGGAATCGCGGACTTAATTATTTGTTTTGTAGGTCTAATGCGCTTTTGTACACAAATAGTCTATTTCAATGCGGATATTTAAAGACATTTTAGGCAAATACAAAAATACTTTCATGGAGTGTAATTTATGACAATTTCGGCAACCGCCCCTCTCCCGCAAGATCCGCTTTTGAACAATATATTACAGGCTGTTAATCCTCTCCTAATCTCACACGGTTACACTCGCTAATTAAATTGTTGACTACAAAATATGTTCTGCAGCTACCTTAACAATTACTGAATAAGTAAATCCGGCCAAATCGCGACATACAAACCATGATTCTATTGTTAAAGAAACGCCCGACCTCGGATTAACATGTCTATCTAAGCACAGATTCGACCATTATTGCATGTTGATATACGATATAATACCATGGACTATAGGTCAATTGTTAAATCAATTTGAATGGATATAAAGAGTTTTATTGATCCCCAACCAGCCCACGAACCGACGCGGTATAGGACAAGTTTGGACAAACATATTTTCATCTAAGCAAACCGTGTCTTATGTACAGATCTCTCAAAATACTGTTTATTGATGTCCTACGCATGTCAGTAAAGTGAACCATAACGCCACAATCGTCATTACAAACATGTCTATTTTTAGCACTAATCCCAATCGTACTGAGATTGTAAAATATATATAAGATGTAGGCAAACTGTATATATAAAAACATAATGTTATTATTATTAATATTATCATTATCATTATTATTATTATTATTATTATTATTATTATTATTATTATTATTATTATTATTATTATTATTATTATTATTATTATTATTATCATTTTTATTATTATTATTATTTACATTTACAAGTACATTTACAAGAATGCAATAAAAAATAAAAAAGATTTGTTTCTTTTTTCAACGTTTCAATTTGTGTTGGAGAAGTTGTTGGGTAAAATCCGATGACACCGGATGTTTGTGGAAAGCCGCAACTCAAACGAAGTTTACTTCAAGAAAAACAATAAACAAAAGTAAAATGTAATAAAATCATAAAATATATCTGACTGTCCGCAATTAAAAAGTTTTTTCAACAGTTGTTAGCTTTAAGCAATCTAATGTTATATTGGACGGATCAGCCAGGTGAGTCTGGGTAAAATTTAATTCAAGTTTGTAAAATTAGAATATTGTTATAAAGTGTCTATATCTCCGGATAATATGTATACCCGATAATATTAGTTTTTGAAATGTCTCGTGTCAGTGAGTTTTGTTAAAATAACATTTTTCTGTAAATAGGATGATACTAAGTTCAAGTCAACAAAGTACATAGAGATTTGAGAGAAATAATGGACCAAAAAAGTAGGGCTGTCGTGGTATACTGGTATAATGTTATGGCAGTCCATACAGTGCCGTGGTACACAGTTAACATACCAGTTTTTTATGATATTTTGTAAACTTTGGTTGCTGCCACCATTTTGTGCATCAAAAGTAAGGACAATTGCACTTTACCAGTACGTAAATTCCGCCCCTGCCACTTCATCCCTTGACACACGTGCAGATCTTTTCGATGATTAATGGTAAAGTTCTGTATGCTAAGTCGGTCCATGTTGACTGTTATTTGGCATAGTTCAGTTTTCTCTATTGTTTCCTGTTTGATGGTATCATATATATTAGGGGCTACTACCCCCAAACCTCCGTTTTAAAATTTGAAGCGATAAAAAAATGGCAGATGTATTTTTTTTTGCTTGGTAATAGGCGTGCACCTCCTTCGTCCTGAGACGCATGTACAGAAGCAGTTAACATACAAGTACTGGTAAATTGCAATCTAGCCCAAAAGTATGATGTTCATATAAATGAAAAGCGATCGCCGATAACAGACTGGAAATAAAGTCTGATGTCAAATGCATGTTAGAGGAGTTCATTTTTTACATGCGCCTCAAATGAAAAAATCAATGTGACATTTTGATTTTTAATATGGCTATTGCGCATGGCCCACACCTTTCCCGATCAGTGTTTAAATAAAACATATGAAATATTTTCCGGAAGTTTTAGTGGGTTGGTTAGTTTAATGATATGTCTGATGGATTGTTTGTTAGGTATATCATCCTACCAATGATCTCTCATTTATCATTAGATGGTGTCCTTCACTGTGTATAGCATGCCATGATTTCTCACCCAGGGCACATTCTCCTGTCACTGGGTCGACTTGACTATTAGCACAGGAACTTAAAACTTTATCACAAACATTTAAAGCGAATTCGGTATATTGTAGCCCAGGTTTAAAGGCCTCCCATACCTGAAGTAGCTGAAGCTCTACAGGTTACACTTCTATGCCCGGTCTGACAAATTGTAAAGGTGCTTCTAGATAATAAAAGCTTATTTGTATCTGTTATTTTTGCAGCTGATTAACCATGGCAGCACTTGATGGCTCAGAACCATGCCAACAGCATCCTGGCCTTGTTGGCTCACTGGATTCACCATTTCTAGGCTTCGGGCAGAGACGTAACAGTTTTGACTCGGCTGCAAGCATCCAAGGATCAGCCCAGTTGGATGAAGAGTACAAGTTTGTTGAAGTGTCTCACCCTGCCCAGGTTCTAACAGGATTAAATCATCTGAGACAAGCCCAGCAGTTTTGTGATGTTGTCCTATGTGTTGATGGACAAGACTTCAACTGCCATAAAATAGTTTTAGCTTCTTTCAGTCCCTACTTTAATGCAATGTTTACTGGAAATTTAGCAGAGAGTATGCAAAATAGAGTGACATTAAATGACATTGATGCTGCTGTCATAGAACTTCTTATTAACTATGCTTACACATCAGAGATACTGATAAACAGGCAAAATGTGCAGGCCTTATTGTCTGCTTCCAATCTGTTGGAAATTCTACCAGTCAAAGAAGCATGTGGGCAATATCTTGAGCAGAACATGGATGAAACCAATAGTATAGGCATTCACTGTTTTGCTGAGGCGCATGCTTGCACAGATCTACAACAGAAATCACTTAAATATATCTTACATAATTTTACATCTGTTAGTCTGCAAGAAGAATATCTCCAGCTGACCAAAGAGAAACTTGTGGAAATCATACAGTCAGATGAATTGAATATTGATTCTGAAGAACAAGTGTTTCTATCTGTGATTCGATGGTTGAATTATGACATTCAGGGCCGCCGGGTTGAATTTGACAAAGTGCTTGAACATGTTCGGCTTCCTCTGCTAAGTCCTTACTACCTGTATGATGTGGTAGAGAAACAAGAAGTGGTGAGTGCTAATGAAAAATGTAGGGCACTAATAGATGAAGCAAAGACATACTTGTTACTCCAGGATCGGCGACCAGAGCTACAGACAGTGAGAACACAATTGAGAAGATCATTAGGTTAGTTACTGCATCTGTGGTTCAACATATTAAGTCTCAAAACTAATGTTAACATATTTCTAAGGATTGCTTAATTATTATTTATTTCCCCTTCAATACATTATTGTTAGTAATAAACTTATCTTAAATTAAGTACATGTATTTACCAGTAGCCACAATTGGTTATTATTCCAAAATGTCATGTGACAAATTTCATTCTTTTTATTCATTGGAAGTTAGTAAAAACTTTATCATCTGTAGTCATAAAATAACAGTTTTAACCAAGATGTTCTAATTTTTCAAGTCTGAAGGTTATTAGGTCAAGAGGATCTTGTATTTATTAAGAGTATTTTCTTCTTACATCACACCAGCACATTTACATTTAATTGGTGACAGCTTATTATTGGTTGAGGAAGACCCTCTGCAAATGTGTTGGTAAAACCAGGGATGCACTGTTGTTATAGCTTGAAGAACTCCTTGTATAAAAGTTCTTATTCCAACCAGGACTTGAACCCATGTGGTTATGGGCTCAGGAGTTAAAGGTTGGCTACTCTAACCGTCTTGCCAAATGTCCCTATTCCCCAATTTAAGAAAAAGATAAAGAAATTAAATATAAATTAATGCTTTTATTGCTTTATTATATATTTGTTAGAAAATAAGGACGCCATTTATGAATCTTATTGTATTGTAATTTGTAGGTTATTTAGAGGTGATCATCTGCGTAGGTGGGGAGGATGACAAGGTTGTACTACGAAGTGTTGAGATGTTTGATCCGGATTCCTGCAGATGGAAACCTCTGGCTTGTCTCCCTTTTGCCATAAGCAAACATGGCATGGTTTCATCAGGTACTTGTTGCTTTATGCAATGATGAGGATAATCTAGTGATGATGATCAGGATGATGAAAGTGGTAGCGATGATGAAAATAATTATATTGATTATGTTGATGGTAGTAAAAATGATAACTGTATAAGGTGAAAGATAATGAGACGTACAGAAAAATATGACACTGTTTCTACTTTGACCAGTTGTTGAATAACACATAGGTTTAAGTTTTCTGTGCAATTGCTTTCAAGCTTATATGTAAAAAGGTTGCATATGTTTGATTAAAACTTGTGTCTTCCTTATGATCAAAGCTGCTGATTACTAATGTGTAACAGATTCCTTCCAGACCTTTGAGAAAATTTGGTGCATTTGCTTGCAGTTTAAAGTTTTATTTACAAGTACTTTCTGGAGCATTATTTAATAAATACAGATTGACTTGAAATAATAATTCACACAAGCCTTCCCCTTGATAAGTTCTGAAGGAACAACTTTGCAATGCCCTGTCTATATTGCCAGATTTATGACATTTTTTTACTTATAAGAAAATAATAATATTTGCTTTAAAGTATAAAGCTAATGTTAAAGTGTATGTTTTTAAAATCAGTGGTAGTTAGAACAATAGTCCACACACATTTTTTTATCATTTAAGATTGTTTTCTTTCTTTGACAGCTTTGTGACCTGCAGTTATTTAGTTTTTGTATTCATTAATTGATAAACTACATTTAAATAAACTTATTTAAACAGTCCTACAGATTCCTTGTTTTACATGTAAAATTTATGTCCCCTTTTTGTACTTAGAGATTATGGTTATCTTTTTTGGCAAGTTGTATATGTCTCAGTTTCTACGAAGAGTAGTGGCATGAAAGTTTGCACACTTACTAAACAGTGCGCAGGTCATGATCCTGACAAGTTAAATAATTCTGGCTACCCTTATTTCTTGGTTTATCATGACAAACTATGCTACCGGGGGCATATGTGTTTTCTGAACACAGTGTCTTGTTTGTTATGTATCCTCACAGGTCCTCAATTTAAACATCTGTGTGTCACTGCTCGAGTTGGAAATAATGCCATCCAGCTGCTGATTTTAAGACTGGTTTAAAGTGTGTGATATTTGAATGGTATCTATCTGGCCAACTGTCTCTGGCAATAAGGCAGCAAGTAGTCATACACTAATAGTGATTAAAAATATAAGCTAGGTTTATATCTGTGGCTCTGACTTTGTAACACCATTCACATCTTAGCATTTTTGCAGGTGACAACTACATATATCTGGCTGGAGGAGAGTTTCCTGACGGGTCAGCCAGTCGTAGCATGTGGCGATTTGACCAGAACCTCGATACCTGGATGGAAATGGTCCCTATGAACATGGCTCGGTCAGAACTAGGTAGGCACACATATTTTTTTCTCTTGTTGAAAAATTGGTTATTTCTTTGAGCATAAAATTATTTTCAAACAATATCATTTTATTGTTGTATAGATGGTATGCTGTAGAACTGTCCAAAAACATTGTCACCAGGGATGTGGCCAATTTCCTTAAAACAATTGAAACTGATTGTCCATATGTACATGTATTACATTCATTCTGGTCTGTTTAAACATTGCTAATATTCTTTGCTCACTATTAGTAAATGTCTATGGCCCACAGGTAAGCAATATAGGGTCATCATGGCCCTTTGTATTGTTTTTCTTAAGTGTTCTGGTGCTAAATAAATTTCCAGTATGTGTTATTTAAGTTTCATAAAACCATATGCATGTGGATGGTAATACTCAGGATTGGATTGAATTGGATTAGCCGGCATTTTTGCCGATACTGCGCAGCGACATTTCTATCATTATAGCACAGGTGCACTTATGAGGTACCCAGGTAATAATCAGGAATGTTTGGGTCACCCATGGGGCTGTTTTAATGTTTCCTACTTGTAACTCTTTCGCCTTCTTAGCCTCTGACATCATTGATTTCAAGTTAATGTGGGAAGGTTTTCCAGCTACCAGCATTGTGCCGGTGGTTCTACCAAGACATTTGTTCCTGGTCTTTCTCCATCAAAATAGCTGGATGTGGCTACGATGAACATAATTATGTTGCTGTGATGTATTTCTAAAGTAAATAAATACAAGTAAATAAATACTTTTGTCTTAAAGGTGGTATCCTACAGTTTGGCCCAAAACATTTTTTCTCAAATAACCAAATAAGTCATTGGTACCTGAAAAGGTCTTGCAAAATGCTATTCTTTGATGCCAAAGATCTATTTGAACAGTAGAGGATAGTTCCCCACTTGTCATTGCAAACAGGTGTTTCCTATTCGAACCACGCTGCACAGATAGCTATTTTTAAACTTAAGAAAACCATGTGACCACACACTGTTATATAGACATCCAGGTAAGCCTCTCTGAAGTAATTTTTATTTGTAGCAGAGACCTCTATCGCGCTTTTTATAGAGCTGGAAAGATTGAACATTTAGAGTATTCTTTTCGTGATTAGTACAGTTTGGTTATATATTTAGTGTTTAAAATTATCTTTATAACAACTAAGATATGGGTTTATGCAAAAATATGACCAAAATCCCCAAAGCAGTGGTTAGATATTCGTAAATGTATTTAATATAGGCAAACTGTCAGATACCACCTTTAACTATTTTCAATAAGTAAATCACATTTTTCCAATAAGCCCATAGTATCTTTGTGTAAATTCTGCGCAGAATGTCTTTAAAGTGGTGTAATCTAATATAAAGAAGAACCCAGAGGACCATGGCCCAAGTCTACCAAAATCGGAAAACCGACGATCCACCAGAATTTGCAGCCACATCATTTTCAAAATTCTGATTTATTATAAAAACATACACAAAACATAATGTTCTATATACACTATACATAGCATTGGTCCAGTAAAGTTTGGTCCAGTCCAGTAGATATTGCCAACTTGGTGGACCAAAGGTCCAGCGTTTTTAAATTTCTTTCACTGGACCCATATAATGTTTTCTTCTATGTCCTTGTTGGATATCACCTAAAATAGTAATGGGCATCATGGGAACAGTTAATATGATTAATAATTAATTAATCATTTAGACTAAATGCTTATTTTTTTTGTGAATATTTTTATACAATGTATTTACCAGTTCTGTATGTTACCTGCTATATTAGATAAGAAATGTCATTGTTGTGTTTGTCCTTTTCTAGTTTCCTACTTATAAAACATATTTCTTAAATGTTGATTTCAGCAAATGTAATAATTTAAAAAAGTATACTTTCTACATTTTATAAAATAAAACAATCTTATTCATAAATGAAAGGGTACATCAGATTTGGCCAGCATAATTCTTTTCTAATATTTACGCTACTCTGCTGTATTTAACTTTTTTGGGGTTATTAGGTTATTATTTCCTTTCAGCAGTTTTTCACACTCTAAAAAGTTATAATGTTAAAAAGAAACTATTAAAAACAAACAAATAGAAACTCACATAATTTTTGTACCAGTTACCTTTGTTTTAGGGTAATTTTTTCAAATTCTTATTTTCATAATTATAAGGTCCTGAGTTCAAAAAGAAAATATTCCAAAAAATTTTATTATCATGTTAATTATTGAACCTTTTCTATTTAAGGTAGGCTAAATTTTCAAACTCCACATATTGAATTTTTATTTTTAATGTTCAGAACTAAAATCTGTTCTGATAATGTTAATACCAATGTTCTGTCGTTTATTACCTTTTGGGGAGAGTCACAGATTGACGTGAAAATGAATTTATTAATAAGAGGATTGATTGTTTGGCAGAATGTGTAGAAATGAAGGAGTTTTACTGCCCACTTGGAAAGGTGAAACAGCCAAGTATTGGCGTCATTAAGTCCCCTCTATGTGATTGAAAGATCAAGAGTGTCGTCATTTAGTCCCCTCTATGTGATTGAAAGATCAAGAGTGTCGTCATTTAGTCCCCTCTATGTGATTGAAAGATCAAGAGTGTCGTCATTTAGTCCCCTCTATGTGATTGAAAGATCAAGAGTGTCGTCATTTAGTCCCCTCTATGTGATTGAAAGATCAAGAGTGTCGTCATTTAGTCCCCTCTGTGTGATTGAAAGATCAAGAGTGTCGTCATTTAGTCCCCTCTATGTGATTGAAAGATCAAGAGTGTCTTCATTTAGTCCCCTCTATGTGATTGAAAGATCAAGAGTGTCGTCATTTAGTCCCCTCTATGTGATTGAAAGATCAAGAGTGTCGTCATTTAGTCCCCTCTATGTGATTGAAAGATCAAGAGTGTCGTCATTTAGTCCCCTCTTTCTCATTAATAGGTCAACATTGTCGTCATTTAGTCCCCTCCATCTGATTAGCAGATTAACATTGTCGTCATTTAGTCCCCTTTATCTCATTAATAGGTCAACATTGTCGTCATTTAGTCCCTTCTATCTGATTAGCGTATCAACAGTGTGGTCATCAGTTGGTCAGTCTCTTCTGTAATAAACAGATCACCATTGTCATCGTTTACACACACTTGCAGTTATTATTCATAGTTGTTACCAGTAAGTATCGTCTAACCACCCTCCTGTGGAAGAAACTTTTGGCCAGCTTATTACCTTAAAGCCATTAACCAAGAGGGTTTGAATCCCTGTTTGGGTGAGTCTTGTGGTTTTCTAAGAGACATTGTTGGTTCTGTGTAGATTTTTGTCTGAAGTCCTCTTCTACCAATTGGAACTGGTCTACTCCATAATGGCTATGATAGAGTCAGTGCCTGGAATATTATCATATAATTATATTATACATTTACATGTATATGAAAAATGCTGTTTTGTTAGCAACACTTCCAAGCAAATATAATACAGCAGGCAGTAGTGTCTGGTAGAAATGGGGGAGGTGGTGGGGATGTGCATTTCATCAACACTTTCAAGACCAATAATTTACCCGTCCTAGACAGGTAGACAATGCTCCAAAATTCCTTAATGGTTTTGAGGCTTACTCCAAGGACTTTTATTGAAACAGATTGAAGATAATTTCGTGATCTTATGGTCATATATAGTTCCCAGGATTGTTTAAATGCCTTTAAGATAATTAAGGGATCTTAAGACAATAAACAGATCATTCATTGAAACACATTCATTGAAACACACTTAAGATATTTAAGGGCTTCTATAAACAGGCCCTAGGACTTAATTAATGTCTTCTGTGGCTATAAACAGGTATTAGAACTTTTATTAAAAAACACTTGAGATAATTAATGTCTCCTGTGACTATAAACAGGTATTAGGACTTTTATTGAAACACATTCAAGTTTTTAGGGGCCTTTTGACCATAAAAAGGTCCTTAGACTTTCGATGAGATGGCAACGGGAGGCATGATGCACATAAGCTTGCACTATTAAGTGTATAAATAATATATATTTTTGTAGTTATATTAAAGATAAATTATTGCTCCTATAATGTTAATTATCATCTTATACACCATATAAGTAAATATTCTTTTCTTTTTTTTTTACCTGCAGGCTTAGCTATGCTGGATGGACATGTGTATGCGATTGGGGGCTGGGATGGGTCAAGCAGACTGGACAGTGTAGAACGGTATGATCCTGTACAAAACAGCTGGACGTTCATACCGCCCATGAAGATTGCGCTAACCAGTCCAGCAGTTGTGGCCCTTGGAGGGCTCCTATATGTTACTGGTATGTTAAAGTGTAATATAACAATATTGTATTGAGTTTTATTAAAGCTTCTATATATTGGCAGTATAATTTTTTTTATTGCTATACTTATAAGCTTAAAATGAATGCAAATGCAATTATAAAGTGCAACACTAAATGAACTTCTCAATCCATCATGGCATGGGTTTGGGTCTTGATCAAAAACTTCCATGCAAGAAAGTCTAAGTTCCAGCTAACCAGGACCCAAGGTTATAAAACCTAAAGCTGGAAACCAAGATCATCCTTCAGCATCTGATTGGCCAGATTTCCAGTTTAACTTTAAATTTAGCCAATCAGGTCCTTGAGAATTATCTCATACTATAGCTTTATCCTTGAGCCCTGGATTATGCTCATGGTTCTACTCAGACATTTGCCTTCACCAATAATAGCTGGACATCACTATAGATAAAAATAGACAGATATCTATTTATGTCAATGGCCTTTTTTGGTGCTGGGGTTCAACAAGATGGCTTTTCGATTGTCTGTTTCCAAAGCAAGCAGTCTGCTTAATAGAGTTCTGTCATCTGTAGCCCTAATTGTGTCAATGAGACAAACTTCCTTGATTGTCTAACACTTTACTTTTACCTTATTCTGCTGCATTTGTTTGTAACCAGTTTCATAATTATAAAAGCCGTGGGCGCCTATGGCCGAGCGGTTAGAGTCGCTGACTTGTAACTCCTCAGCCCCTCACTGCATGGGTTTGAGTCTCAGTCGGGTGAGAACTTTCATTTGGGGAGGTTTTCTGGCTAACTTGTGGTGCCCCATTAGTTCTACCCAGACATAAGTTACAAAATAAAACAACAAAAAAACATAATTGTAAAAGGAGACCTCTGCGACCGAGCGGTCAGAGTCACCAACTTTTCAGCCCATCACCATGTGGGTTTGAGACCCAGTCAGGGTGAGAACTTTAATGTGAGGGGTTTTCCAGCTAAGGTGTGGGTCTTCCTCTACCAAAAATTAGCTGGACATCGCCAATATGACCATAATTGTGTTGGTTCCTTGTAACAAAAAAGAAAAACAAAGTTATAGTTACCTGCTAAAAACTAAATGCCACCATTTTGATATGTGTACATATCACTAGAAACTTTTCATTACATATATGTAGTGCAGATCCTTATAAGCCTATTACTTCTCTAAGTTTGATCAAGGTGTTGAAAGGTGTATTGAGCAGGTTGTAAGTTTAGCGAACTTTGTTGTTGTGATAAAATTCAAGCTACGATTCATAAAGAAATAATCCCCTACATTGTTACCATTCCCATACTTCACATTGGCCATTAGCTCCTCCAAGTATCAGACGTCATAGATGATTGTAGCATCAATGTGATTCCCTGGATCTAAGTAATTTGTCACACCTAGGCATTTGCACCATAGTCAACTTTTTAGTAACAATCTTTCCTGTTAATAAGTCAAGCTTAACGAGCTACAAGAAACTGTTATATATTCATCCCATATTATCTTCTGTTCATAAAATGTAAATTGCCACATATTAGTGCAAGTTTTCACAATCCCTGTTATCACTTTCATTATGATGTGAATGACGTCAAATTCCAGCTATGTATCCAATTAACACTGTCACAGTTATTATAGTCAACGACATTAAAGCTTTGTGGCACATGAAAATACCAGCTGTGCTTTGTGCATGGTTATATCTCTACTCAGTGTTTTGCCCCATGTATTGCTATGAGATTGGATTGTTATAATAAAACAATAATTTAGAACATGTTAAATTATAACAGTTTAAAAGGAGTGGTGTGAACAATTGTTTGAAATAATTCTATTTATTATAATCTCCCAAACAGCAATTGTAAATATAAAAAATACAAGTTATTAACAATTGTTTATTGATTACTACTGGCAAATGAGCAAAAACTAAGCACCTGCCGAAAAGCAAAGTCTACTCATAGATCAGTAACATTGCATCATATCTGACAAAGGACTAATGCTTTCTAGATCTTGCTATGAAATATGGAAATGTTATCTCTTAAAGTCGGGGCGCCCGTTGTGTAGTGGAAGAGTCATTGATTTGTAACCCCTCAGACTGCTTGGCCTTTCACCGCATGAGCTCATGTCCCGTTTGGAGTGAAGGACTTAATGTGGGAAGGTCTTCCTGCTGACTTGTGAGGCGCAGGTGGTTCAACTCAGACATTTGTCTGGGATCTTCCTCCACCAAAAAATGGATGTTGCTATAATGAACATAATTGGTCGCTGCAATGTATTTCAAAAACAAAACATCTTTTAAAGTCACAACAAATAATTAAAAAAAATAAGTTTGAACTAAATGGACTGTTAAGTTAAAGGTTTAATACAAACCAAGTAATGTCCAATTCATATTTGAGTTAAAGTACTCTAACATGGTTCAACACAAAACTCTCCACCATACATAGTATTTTACCAGACCTGGTAGCACAATTGGCTGAGCCACTGCTCCAAGTATGGGAGGCCCTGGGTTGAATCCCAGGCCAAAACATACCAAAGTCATTAAAAGAGTAGTGGTAAAGCTTTCTTGCGAATGCTCAAGTAAATATGAGGTTAATTCCTCAAGTGGTTTGCCCAGTATCAGGATAATATGACTGGACCTGGTATCATACCTGGTGTTCATGGCATCCTATATACAATGCATCTGCTTCAAGTGGACACCATCTCCAAATAACTGATAAAGTATTGCTGGGACGAAAAGCCCAATAAAGAAAACATTGTATATATGTACGCTGGTTGGTAGTTGGCCCATACAAATAATGGGTCATCATGCAGGAAAATAGCTGGAACCACTTATGAACCAATATATTTTCAATGATTTTAACATGGTTTAGTTTTAGATGGTGTGTCAAGCAATATTATTGCAAAATTATACCCTGATTAGTATTGCAAATATGATTTAAACAGTAACCTAACCTGTGTTTTTATTGTATTGCTGACAAGGTTTGTATTTGTAGTTTTATACCCTTTGAAAATAACGTAATATAAAAAAAATGAAATGTAGGACAGGCCTGGTTACTGTTTGTCACATTAAAGATGATTTTGTTATTTTGAGATGGTTTTCCATTACAATAGTGGCTTTGCCTTACAGCTGTGACACAAATAAATCGTGTTTAAACAGAGTGGAGATTGAAACTTATAGAACACTTAAACTTTGATAAACTCTGCTGAACAGTTGTATCAATGGTGGTGTAGCATAATGTAAATATAAACTTCTATATTTTGTATTAATGGATACCCCACCCACAATGCATATAAAAACCAGTGATCTTACATCACGACAGCTTTACATCAGGAGGACTTGTAAAACAAAATTTTGGAAAGTAACAAAAAATTTGCAAAAATTTAAGTTAATATGCATTTGCCTCTAGGTATGTAATAACCAAACAACAATTTGAAAACCTGTTGGTAGTTTGTTTATAATCCATAATCAGATCAATAAGGTGCCTATTAGTTCCTAAATTTTGATGCAATATAATCATCCTCTAACTTCATGCTGTTTCAGTATTTTTTATAGTTAAATTAAAATTTCGAACAAAAATAGCAATCCCACATTGTTTGCAGATTAATATTTTGCGAATGGCTCAAATTTATCAGTAATGATGTTAAAGGTGTCATTAGTTTCAACAGGACCTGACAGACTTATTAAACAAGCTGGGAGCTTTTTGATTCTCTACAATTTTGCTGCTTAGTCTTTTACAGTACAATCTTAAAACTAACTGCCATAACAATGCTTAGGTTGAAAAATTCTTGGCACCAAACATTATTAAGTCATTACTGTTACCACTGAGTTTAAGAGACACATCTCTAATGCATTTGTTAGTTATTGGAATTTATACACAGAAGCACAGAACACTATGCATTGTTGTTGCTGACTGACATGTGTAACCCTTCCTCCATATCAAAGAAGTCATCGTTTATGTTGACGTGAAATCATTTTTGCATTTAAAGTCCGATTTCAGTTGGAAATGATGAGTTTTAGATGAGCACTTATCTTTAGACTGGCAACTGTAACAAAGTTACAACTTTAAAAACCTTTTGGGCAGACAAAGTAAAAAGCTACTACCATGATCACTAAGCTAAACATTTGATTCCCTAACACAATTGTTAGATATTGGTTATTTACAGAAGCGCCGACAGCAATTTATATTGAGGGTTAAGTGATGCCTGTAACAAATTGTTAGTTATAAGAACAAATTTAGCATGATTTAAGGTTAATCATTAGTCTCAGACTTTTTACAAGGTATTTACCCCAGTTAGTCACTCTCTGAGTCCTTGTTCTACCCATGAAGTGGATAGTTGAGTGGAATTGAAATGAATCCTAATGATACATCCCAAATAGCTTCAACAAGTCAGTTTGGACGTAACTCTTGCATGATAGTTGTTAGATACAGTTTGAGTATTTTTATTGTAGGTGGCGCAGTTTTGGAGGATGGCGATGGGATCGACCTGGTGCAGTGTTACAACCCACGGACAGACATGTGGATTGATCGACCGGCCATGCAGATTCCTCGATCAGGCAGTGCTTCATGTGTTCTTGATGGATTTATCTACGTTATAGGTAAAGTATTTGATGGATTTATCTACGTTATAGGTGAAGTATTACGATGTGCATCTTAGCACAACTACTACCACCATTATCATAATCAGTGTCTTCATTATCTATCCAAAATCAACAGCAGAACAAGATGTCATCAAAATCATCAGCAAGTTCAAAATCAGCATTTCTGTTTATTTGAAGAATATTTTCATCATAATCATAAATTTTATATTCAGCATTTTTATCGTAATTATTATTATCATTATGCTAATCTCCATGAACAGGATCTGGTAGTGCAATCGGTAGAACTTTGGCTCCAGGCACAGGAGGCTCCTGGTTCGAAACTGGGCCGAAACCTACCAAAGTTATAAAAACATGGGTGGGGTATAGCACCTTTGCTAATGCTCAAGCAAATATAACGGTAGTTTTATGACTGGTTGGCCTGGGTCAGGATAATGTGACTGGGTGTGATATCATGGCATATGTTCACAGCATGCTATGCACTATATCTGCTTCATGTGGACTCCGTTCCCAGATATCTGAAATACTGTTGGTGGAATGATATGCACAACAAACTCAATCTCCATGGGGACGCCCTTGGCCAAGCAGTTAGAAATGCTGACTTTAACTCCTCAGCTTCTCACAGTGCAGGATCAAGTCCCAGACAGGGCAAGAGCTTTTTTGTTGGAAGGTTTTTGCAGCAAACAGTGGTAGTACCCAGACATAAATCTGAGGTCTTCCGCCACCAATAATTATTTAGAAGTCGCCAAGATGACCTTAATTGCTATAGTGTGATGTAACAAAAATGACAGTAATCTCCCTTTTTAACCACTAAACCTAACATTTTAAAAAATATAGGTATGTGGCTTATATGCATATTATGCATTTGAATTATGCAAGCAATTCCACAAAAAGAAAATATTTTGCAAATGTACCAGAAGACTTTTAATAACTTTATATCCATGAGACGTTTGTATATCTATGTTGTTGTTTTTTATAAATTTTTATACATACAATGTCAGTGACGCTTTACACCTCTACCATCTAGGCACACTTTTCCAACCACCTTTTCAGTTATAGTCTCATATACCTTGGAAACAGGCACACAGCCATGAGTGTAAGATACTTGATGTACCAAAGATTAAGCAGTTTATTATGTTTTTGATGGTTCACTTCTATTGTACACTAGTTGAGTAGTTGTTTTAATTGAAGATTTTGTATTTTGGTTATAAAACATAAGATTACTTGGATATGTATGAGTATAAACTATGGAACTATTTTCTGTACTTTTTATGCGAGGTATAATTACACGAATGAAAACAATAGCCCAATATGTTTAAAACAGAACATGTGGATTCATTACAACCTGACCTCATGTAATTAAAAAATATTAAAATTTTATCTTTATGGCATATAGATTTCACAAGTTTTCTGTGTAGCTAAATACAAATTCCTAATCGACATTTTGTCAGACGTCATAGTGAGTAACATTGTCCTAAAATACTCTTGAGCCTGTGCCAGAGATAAATGTAATAGACTGATGGTGAAAGAGAGAGACACTTTTCAGCCAGGGTAAAACTTTAATGTGGGGAGGTCTGACAGGCAACATGGTGCTCAAGTGGCCGTATTTAGATACTTGTCTTGGATATACACACTTTTCTGTCTGTAGTTATTGTTGCTTGCACACAAGCTAACTTTTAATGGGACCGACCGCAATAGCTCAGGTGGTTGAGCGTCGGCTTGCGGATCGGGTGGTCGTGGGTTCGAACCCCGGCCGGGTCAAACCAAAGACTTTAAAGTTGGTAGTAGTGGCTTCCCTCCTAACGCTCGGGGCTAAGGGGACAGCATTACGCCTGACTCATCGGTGTCAATATAATGGACCGGCCGGGTTCAGTCCCTGGGCACTTCATAAGTGCCCCTGTGCTATAATGATAGTAATGTCGCTGCACAGTATCGGCGAAAATGCCGGCTAACCCCAATCCCTATCTTTCAATGGAGATGCTTAATTGCAACCTACATCTCAGCACCAAAGTCGGACGGTCATAGTAAAAATATTGCAACCAATGAGACATTAATGAATAGTCTCCCCTTAATAATCCCTAAATGCAAGTAGGTCCTTTCATTTGTTTTACTCGGTTTTTATGCTTATGCTCTATGGAGTGTATGTTGACTTGTCTGCCTTTCTTGTGATACCCAGCTTAACCATCATCAACAAACATTTCCATTTTTTTTTTAAATAACAAATTTCTATAAGTATGTAAATGGATTTTAAGCTTATATTTATGCAAAACTAAGAAATTTCACTGTTTTAATTGCAATATCTACAAAAGAATAGGCGATAAAGTCCAAGAAGTTCAACTATAAGGACCTACCTACTGTTTGGAATACCTCAGATATTATCTAACAGGGGAGACAATTTCCATTTCACCAATGTACCCCATTAGATTTACAGATTTCCAATTAGATTTACAGATTGTTTTCTCTGTCAGTAATTTTAATGATGTCTCAAGAAAAATAAGATGGAATACTTTGTCATAATTATTAACTTAAGACGTGATATACGAGTTACACAAGTTATCCATAAACTTTTATGGTATGACAGTAATAATAATTATCAACATTTAAATTGTAGGTGGTTGGCATGCATCTACAGAGAACACCAACAAGGTAGAGTGCTACGACCCTGAGAGGAATGAATGGACCCACAAGGCCCCAATGATCGAACGCAGATATCGGCCAGGTGTGGCGGTTATTGGAAACAAGATTTATGTTTGCGGGGGTGAGGAGGGATGGGATAGGTGAGTATATTGCCAGTGTATGTAAAGGATCCAATCCATTTATACCACCTCCTCCTACAGATTTTTAAAGTTAACTTTTATAGTAGCTCTGAGAATGTATAGTTTTTAAATAAGGCTTTTTCTTTGTAAGGATGCAACAGTTTTCAACAGTATTATTTGCCAAGGTCCTGTTCACTGTGGTTTGCAAGTTAAGAATTAAATTGACTAAACTTAACCTACAAATATAGTTTGAAAGATCTTTTATCAACTCTCAGCTGGGTAATCAAATATTTCTCAGACTAAGGCAAATAGTGTAGATCCAGATCAGCCACCTTCCCGCTGAGTTTCCAATCAGGATCAAAACTATTTGCTGCTGAATCTTTGTTACATTTGGATATAGTTATAAGTAAAATACTGGTATATTAAAATACATTTTGAACATCTATTATCAGGTACCATGACACCATAGAGTGCTACAATCCTCAGACAGACACATGGGAGATTGTGGGAGAAATGCTAACAAGTCGTAGCTGGCTAAGCTGTGTCTCTATGAGGATCCGGAAAGACATGAACAATGCTGAGTGCCATAACAAATGTACATGCTCCATCTAAACATAGCACATATTCAGATGTTGGCCCCTTGGGAAAAAAGTGCCAGTACACTGCACTGTTATAAGTTATTTTTATGAGTTGCAGTCAGGATTAAAAATGCAGAATCAAAGCAAGTAATTTTGGTTTCTCTAAAAAGTATGCCAGTTTGTTGATTATTGAACGTGATTTGAGAAAACACAGATCAAGAAAAGGAAATTTCATTTTGCAAAAATTAATGCCCAGGCTTTTATAAACATGCTTTGTGAGTTGCTGTTGAGGATCCAAACCTGCCAAGTCCCAGACTTTGGTTGTTAAGTACTATCTCATGGGATATAAAATAACTAAGTTCATTTCCAGTGCAAGCTCCTGATTGGTCAGGTTCAATTCATTATGAAATCTGAACCAATCAGATTCATGAAAATGGTCTCCTACTCTGTCTCAGAAATGTATAAACCCCTGATCCTAGGCTGTAAGACATTTATCTGTACCTGTAAACAAAACTAAAGCTGAAGGGTGTATATTTTTTAGCTTCAGTTTTAATACTTATTTTAAGTGATCATATACATAAGATTTGAAGTCAATACAGAACTGACCATTCAAGTGCTTTAGTTTAGTTCAAGAGTAGACAGTTTTGACTTTTTACATCATTACATCAAACCTATCACTAATTGGCAGGCAATCTGAGACATATTTCAATACACAAATTGTAAACACATGAGTATGACAAGCTCTTTATTGATCAGATGTATGAAAAAATAGTTGTGATCAAGTGGGTACTTGAAAAATATCTCAAATTAGAGTTATAAGTAATTTAATGTATGACCCTGAAAATTTTTATTTTATTTTATGCAGAGAAGTGATTTAACAACATTTTTATAGAAACAGTTTGTATCAGTCCATGATCATAGTCATAAGTTATCCTAAAATCTATTGTTTTTTTAATCGAAGACAATAATGGCAATCATGCACCTTGAAACCAAGCATTACTCGATTTTGTATTACCATTGACAGAGAATTATATCACTTTGTATTACTTTATTATCGCCACATTTCCAATCGTATCAATTATGCTACATTCACATTTTGCACACAAAAAAAAAAGTGTTTGTGTATTATCTTTGAAAACAGTTTAATTAACAAACTGATGAATTAGGAATGTCTTTTTTCAAATTTGAAAAGGTTGTATATATTAAAAAGTCATAAAATATATGGAGTATTAGTTATCTTCCGATAAAAGATCGAATTTTTGTCAAGTCGAGGTCACAAAACAACTTGTGGCTATGCCGGCTACATTTTGCTGGCAACTTGATGAATTTAAATCAATCTTAAAGTAGAAAAAAATTCCTTGTCATACATTCTTGTGAATGTATTTATGTTTTAATGGTTATAAATAGAATTGTTATTGTTACTTTTATAACTACTATTGCCAAAGAATTACACAGGGATGATTATTTTAAATGTTTTTAATTATAAAATTTGACCAAGAATAAAAATAATTTGAGTCCAAATTTTTGGGTCAATCTCATGGATAAAATTTGTCAAACTGAATGCTTAACAAAAACCTGGCCAGTCAGTTCTTTTAAGCGCCCATTATTGCTACCCTTCCTGTTGTGACACTTTGCAGTCTCATTAACTCTTAACTTGCTGGAAACATTATTGACACCATTAACATAAAACATATCCCACCATTATAATGTTTTCAGCAAGAAAATTGTAAAGTTGCTGCATTTTGATTAGTTGAACGGTTCTATGCTTCAATTCACAAGCTTTATAACATTATAGCTTCTGTATCAACACCTTTATGGCTGTATTTTTGTGCTGCTGTCTTGATACCTGTTAAAATTGAGTTTGATTGTTCTTATTCTATGTTTTTCTCTAAAGCATATTCCCTGTAATTTGTTTAGAAGTACCTACAATTTGAATGGACATGTATCTAGAGACCAGTTTTAAACAGTAAGGAGCCTTATAAGCTTCCAGTTGAAGCAGGTCCATCTAAATCTACACATAATTGTTAAGACCTAATACAGTCGTTGGTAGCATTCTGGGGCCACTTGTATAAATAGTGGTTAAATTTTAACCACTGGTTAAAGTTTGGTTAACAAATACGTTTTGGTTAATTTACTAGCTAGCTATTGTATAAATGTTTTCATTAATTAAACCGGTTCCAATTTTAGCTATTTTTGGTTATCTTTAACCATTCTCCCTTCTTTGAGTGTGTTAAGTTATAACCAAAAATAAAAATTGCTGCTCATTTAGCAGAACCAATAGGAATGTTGCATCTTGGGATATTTTGGTTAATTAAACTTTTGGTTAAAGTTAAACAGTTTGGTCAAGTAACCAACCAAACAATTAAGCCCCTTTGGGTAACCAACCAAACTAGTTTCAGTTAACTTTAACCATTGTTTATACAATTGGGTGCAAATCATCATAAAGTGCAGATCTTCACTGGATAGCTCTGAACAGGAGCTTGCTGATCTGGATTTACACCAATTGCACAGGGTAGAATTGTATTACCTCAATATTATAAAAGTTTTTTTTTTTTTAATGGACCAGTTAGCTATGACACATTTTTATTGTTTAAGTTATTACTGTTATCGTGCATGGTATATATGTTCATTTTAGCATTTGTGGTCTTGTGGTTAATGGTTAATAGGAGGCTCCTGGGTCCCAGGAAATAAAAATATGAATAACAACTGATGTTTCGATGCCACTAGTCCCCTTTGAATATGAATTTTTGGAAACATAAAATGGGTTTAAATTAGTGAATTATATTCCATGGTTTTTTTTTAATTTTTCTACTACTTGTCTGCTGTTATTTTCTGGTATCAGTTTCAGCTTTTGTCATTTACAGGCTGACATAAACATGCATACATAAAATCTTTGGCAATAATTACAGGTTATGCTGTACATGGATTTTTTCTGTTCTACATCGCAATGTATATGATGTATTACAAGCTATTCAGCATATATCAGTTATGATGAAACTTTTTATTGGTGTTTTAATGATTATGACCCTTCATCATCAGATATTGAGATAAAGTTTTGAGACTGGTTGCAAGCATCTGATTGGTCAGTTTTAAAAAGGAGACCAATTTTAACCAATGTAATGCTTGAGCTTGCACTTTAGACGCAACCTTAGTTTGTAACATCTGCACTTGATGTTTAAGGATATTGTAAGAGATTTAAATTAACTCTGTTGTATTTGTGTTGTTGTGATTTGCCTGTTAAGAGTTGAAAATGCATCTAGAATGATCAAGAAGGACATCCCATTTCATACTAAACATTGTAAGATGTTCATGTATTTTCTGTAACATTTACTTTTGTCATGACAGTTTTCACAAGTATATCATAACTTATATCAACCGCAGACACACACAAAAAAGAAACAACATATTGTAATTATTTATCTCACTCAATATATTTCTCTGAACTAATCATTTGTGAATCTTACATGCATCATGTTCATGAAATTACATTGTTATATTCCACTTTGTCATTAGCTTCCTCTGTTACATTTATATTATTGTTGGATTAAACTTTTTATCATTATTTACTTGTTTGTTAGATTGTTATGTCCCTGGTACATGTAAATCACAGTCTTGCAAATCCATTTCCTTCTCAGCAGCCTAACCTATGTTTTGATGAGACTTGTCAGTTCAAGTGGCAGACTTCAGCTGACCTTGTGCGCGTGGTTCTGCCCAGACATTTGATGAGGGGTCTCTACAAAGCTTATCTGGAAAATGACTGTTGCTCTAATGTATTTCAAAAGCCTAAAGATAGAACTTGACAGCTATAGTGATAGAATAAAATGTGTTAGAGGCCTGGTAAGATTATGTGGTAGAACCTTAGCAAAAGGCTCTTGGTTTTCTGCCTTAAAGTTGGTATTTGAGAGATTGGATCAATTTTATTTCTCTCTCCTGCTGCCAAAAGTTAGTTACCTGAACAAATTCTGCAAAATGCTGTTTATTAGTTACCTACATCTATGTGAATTATTAAGCATAACGCCCCATTTATCATTACAAAAATACATTTCTTGTAACTTCTCTGACCGCTAAGCCTCTCACCACGTGGGTTCGACATGGGAAGGTCTTCCATCTGACCTGTGGTGCACCGGTGGTTCTGCCAAGACGTGTTTGGGTTCTTCCTCCACTAAAATAGTTGGACGTTGTTATAATGATCATACTTGGTGGCTGCAATGAATTTGAAAAAACAAAATGCATTTCCTGTTCACACCACACCACAGTTAGGTAATTTTAAACTAAGAAAACCTCCTTGCCACTTATCGCTTTACATGATCACCCAGGTTAGTATCTCTGACGTCGATGTCTAATTTTAACTGCAATATCCATTGTGTTTATTTATGAATTTGATCATAATGGTGATTTTAGAGTGATATATTTCACACTTTGTTCTAACACTTGTGGTAACGTTATAAACAGACAACTTAAACTAAAGTATTAGTTTATGCAGCAATATTGCATGATTCTCTAGACATCCTACATGTATTAGATATAGGCAAACTGTCGGATACCACCATAAAATGCATTAAAAATTGGAATGTGGCTTCACAGTGGGAGGTTAAAGGGTTCTGGTTGGGTAGTGAGTTGGGATGAGTCAAAGCTGATTTAACACTTTAACTCTCAAGCCCACTGTTGAAAAGTTGGCTTATTTCAAATAATCCTTTATGTTAAGTGTTTGGGCCGGGTTTTTGTATGTTTCTATAGGGGGGTGGGAGGGGTGTTGGCAATTTAAAAAAAAAAAATTGTTAACAATTTATTTGTGATGACAATTTATTTGTAAAAACTGTCAACTTTACAGATCAGTCTACTGACACAAACACAAAAAGAAATCATAACTTGACCAAAGTTAAAACAATGGATCTTTATCTAAAAAATTATTGTCTTTGACAAAATATCAATATGATGTGCCATGTTTTTGTCTGCTAGCATAAAAAATACAAACCTTTGGGCTTAAACTTTAGGCAATTCTCAACACAAGGTTGAAGATTATATAGATTTGAGCCTGAATTAAGCTTGAGTTAAAATGAATCTCAAGCTGGTTGGCCAGATTTCAAAATAGATTTAACTTAACAATTACTTTAAAAGAAAAAATTGAAACTCGACCACTAGCTAAATACATATAACTTGTCACATGTCACTAAGAACAGTCCAACATGCAAGGTTAGCGGGTGTTATGCTAGAGGGCCTCTATATATTAAAAATACTTTGAACATTGAAGCATCCTTATTTTTCCCAAAATATATTTTGACTTTTTATCAACAGTAACATGTGTTAT
Source organism: Sinonovacula constricta (assembly GCA_007844125.1). NCBI lineage: Eukaryota > Metazoa > Mollusca > Bivalvia > Cardiida > Solecurtidae > Sinonovacula > Sinonovacula constricta. Next base: position 46,406,385 of record CM017555.1, read on the forward strand.
TTTTGTAATTGCATGCTTAAAGTGTCATACACATATCACTGAGTTATAAACCAATTTTCTTCAGATTTAGGGAATTAAAGAATGGTAATAGATCTAGATCATATAATTAATTATGAAGCTTAACAAATGAATAGCAAATGGCAAGCATAATGTTACACAAAATACATGTCAAAAATACACATCAAAGTAAAACAAGAGCTAAAAACTTGTTATTAAAACTTACATATGTTATTACAAATCACACAAATATTCTATTTTTTTTTACCAATTCAATAAGTAGCATGGACCACTGTATTATCTTCGTACTTGTTTGACTTATCTTTGATGTGTATGCATTACTATATTAACTTATAAACTTTGAATTTGAAAAGGACAACTAACCTCTAAACCAAAAATTTACCGTAAAACCAACTTATTTTCAGAAATCTAGGTCAAAGCCATTCTGTGTTGATTTACAATTTGAAATATTCGAAATATGTCGGTAATAGAGATGAGTCGATAATACAGAGTTCGAGTATATACCAGATAACATTAATAGAAGTTAAAACATTAAGAATTTAGTGTAACAATCATTAATTGTTGAAAAATTTCAACATAGCAAGAAACAGGTATGGTCTGTGCAGTGTAAGATACCTTATAGTAAATATTGTTAAGTCAAAATATGATCTTGAACAAAATATCAATACAAAGATTCTGCAAGTGATGCAAGGGAGCACTAGTGGCACAACTTGAAGATGACATGAAAGTTACATTATAGACATAATTGAATCTGAGCCGACATGAAAGTGGAAAAGGTACTAAGTTTAGGTTTTAAAGATATTTTTAAGATTAACAAACAGCTTAAATATAGTAGTTCACATACTTCAAACAAACAAAAAACAAACAACTCAAAACAGGCAAGAAAGATTATGTACGGGAAATTAGAGGCAAGCTTTACAATAAGCTGGGACCTTTAAGTGAAAATGATCTGTCTCAAATGATCTGATTGGCAAGATATAAACAGAAATTTAAATATGTTGCTTGAAAATTATCAGCTTAAAGTCTTATAACCTCGGACCCAGGTAAACAGCTAGAAATATTCTACCAAATATGTATAAACAACAGGGTTATATTGGCCCTGGATAGCTCATCTGGGGAACCCAGGCTTTGGCATCTAGGCATCATTATTCTCTTGGCAAATCCTTGCACAAATTGAGGTTTCCATGCAAACATCCATGTAAGCTTCTTATGTTCTGTGAATATGAGGCTCAAAAATTCTTTATTAGAGTTTTCACATGGTTGTTCAACAATTTAGACCATTTACATTACTTTTTGACCCCAATTGACCCAGTTATGAACTCATCAAGGATTCCCTGCTGATAAACATTCTGGTCAAGTTTGGTAATGATTGGTCCGTAAATGTGATCACTAAGATGTTCACAAGAATTTTCTATGATTTTACATAGTGACCCGTCTGTCTTAACCCCATGTGACTCAGTTACAACCTCATCCAAAAATTCACACAGACTAACCATTTAATCAAATTTAGTGATGACTTGGATATAAAGGTGGCATGTAGAGTGTATACACTGGTGAACTAAAATGTATATTGATTGGCCAATTATATAAAGTAGGTCTTCATGATTGTCAATGTCTGAAATAAAAAAGTGAAGTTTCATCAAAATCTAACCGACTGTAACTAGGAAATATTGCAGACGAATCTTATTTCATACAGACTGTTCAATCTACAGTCTGCCAGTTGTGTCTCGAATACAGCATCCAAATACTTTAAATCTGGAGATTTAATATCATGCAGTGTAGAAAAGACAATCAATGCAGAATACCCATTAATGACAAAAGCAATTTAGCAAGAGATATCATGGTCAAGGGCTGTTCACAATAAATAAAAACACGTGTCTATATATTGGTATGTCAATATCAACATTTAATGAGACAATTATGATAAATGACCAGAATTATGAAAATGATTTAGAAACAAACATTTACAGCAACAAATAAAACACCGTTAACACCATTAACAAACCAAAATAAAATACATTATACATAAAATTAAAAAGTCTTACAATAAAGGCTACTGAATAAAACTGAGTTCCATAAACATTTAAACTATAGAATATGCATACATGTTAACTCTCCCACTTTTGGAGGGAGACTCCCACTTTTAAGGTTAAAAATTATTTTAAAATAAGGGGTGTTTTACACATATTCAGAAATCTCTATTTTGGACTGATAACATCTTTGTTTATATGAAAATAACAAAAATCACTCTTTGCAAGTGAAAATCTCCCACTTTGGCATCAGAAAAAGCACATGCATGAACATGATATATTTTATTAGTAAAACACAGATCTTTGTATACTTAACACCAGAATACCAGGCTGATGAAACTTTGAGCTGGAGTCCAAGATCATTCTCAACCATCTGATTGGTCAGGGTTCAGATTTAATTAAAAATATTCAGCCAATCAGATTCTTGAGATTTGTCTCCTCTACAGCTTACAGATTTTTACCCAAGGGTTTAATTCTTACATGTAATGAAAAATGTCAAGAGTTTATAAACTGTGGAAATAGCACTAATATACATATCTATTTCCTTTAGATGATCATTATGACTTCATTATTAACACAATGATCATTATTAACATAATTTGACCTGGGGACCCTATAATGAAGTCATAATGGCTGTTTAAAGGAAAATGCCAGACATATCCAAACCTATTTGCGCAAAATTGCGAAAATAAAAACTTTATTGCTTGAACTGAAGATCCTGGTAAAAGGTGTTTGTTGTCATATGAAACACACCACATTCAAAGTACAAACATAACACTGCCAATATAAGGTATATGGACCCTTTCTAAACTTTGTTTTGATGCAAAATAATTACAATAGAAATATGTTCAAGTGTACCTATGTTCCGAGATTTGAATACATTCTGTATACAAGATGACATCCCACACTTTGTATCAGAAGGAGATTTGTATCAGAATGAGATTTGGTTTTCTTTAGAAGAGTCCCATCATGGCTATTTTAAGAATCGGCCAGTGTCTGGCAAAAAGGCATGCATAAAATATTTCTGTATCTAGGTTATTTCACTGTAAACAGGAAACCTGCTTACTGAGGGGTTGGTCTCAAAATCTGGTCAAATAGTTTTTTTAAACATAAAACTGTTAACAATACTACATTTTATTTTATTGATTTGGGTTGTTTTCTAAAATTTGATGATTTCTTTCGTATTTTTTACATTTCACTGTTGACACTTTTGTCATATGGCGTCATGGCATTGTATGACGTCATTATATTGTTCTTATTATGTGCTTGATATTTTATTCCAAACTACTCTCTCATTTGGAATTTTTAGGTTGCCGAGGCTTTTATCTACTGTACATACTGTACATATGCTGATAGTTTATTTTATTACTAGTTATTATGTATGTACATAATTTCATTGTATCTGTTTTAACTCCCAATGCTTACTGTTAGTTGTTTAACTTTGATGGGATATTTTTAATTACACTGTTTGTTTGAAAGAAAAACCTTCAGAAAGTGCGAGCTTGAAGCGCTTCACAAACCAGGTTTAAGCACCCCAGTTGGCCCTTTTACCGACATGACCGTTCCAAGGCTTTTTCTTTTTGTGTGTTATGTCTCATCGCTGTGGGTTTTATTCACATTTACCTTGATTGCCTTTGTCTACAGGTAGATAAAATTTAAATATCTGTGGAAATTTTGATAGGACCTTTTATTATTTACCTTTTGGTAAAATAAGGCAGAGCCCTTAAAAGTTATTGTATAACCAAATGAATAATAACACTCATTTTCGGATTGTTTTATGAGTTGATGGATGGTGTTTTTCAGGTTAGATGGTCACTCACTGATGCCTTAAGATATAAAGCTCAGCCTTGGCACAAAGTTTATTGTAGACAGAAGTCTTCATACATTCTTTATGACCAGCAGACACAAAGTACATTTTTAGCCAGAACTTTGTCAAACCTATCCTTAATGTGAAGAAACTTTGTCTTAGTTTTATACAAGTACATTCACTAAAGAACCTTCATAACCTTTAAAAGTATGCTGCATGTACATGTACTATTCAGCTGTAATTATTTACTTAGTTTTTATCCTACACACAAAAAAAATCAACTCAAAATTTATCAAGAAGTACACAAAAACAGAAAAGTTAAGGATTAGCTGGCAGATTTATGCACCAAACTAAACGTGTGCACATTTTTTTTTAAATTTCATCTGAGGTTTAAAGGCATATTGTTCAATAACTTCACAGGCCACTTTGTAGAACTTTGCAAGAAAGTTAAAGTAATTAAATACATAGGAGTGTTTTTTCTATCTTAAATACCAAGATGATCTTTAATAAAGATTCTGTCTGTCATAAATACAGACATGTTTGTCTAAATACAAAGATCTGTTTGTTTTACTTACATACAAAGATCTGTTTGTCTATATCTTATATACAAAGATCTGTTTGTCTATATCTTATATACAAAGATGTGTTTGCCTATCTTAAATACAAACATGTGTTTATCTATCAGTTATATAACAAGAGCTTTCTCAGGACAGCATGCACAATTGTTCAAGTGCTTGATGTATGATGTAAACTTGATAGTCCTTGCCTGCACAATATGGTGGAAATAAAGGACTGGTTTTGAGCCACAGACAGCACATTTAATCCCCATAATGTGGGGACTGAACCATTTCACATTATGGAAATATGGTTATGTTGTGCCTTTTATGGGGATTGAACCATTTCACATTCTGGAAATATGGTTATGTTGTGCCTTTTATGGGGATTGAACCATTTCACATTATGGAAATATGGTTATGTTGTGTCTTTTGTGGGGACTGAACCATTTCATATTATGGAAATATGGTTATGTTGTGCCTTTTGTGGGGACTGAACCATTTCACATTATGGAAATATGGTTATGTTGTGCCTTTTGTGGGGACTGAACCATTTCACATTATGGAAGTGTGGTTATGTTGTGCCTTTTGTGGGGACTGAACCATTTCACATTATGGAAATATGGTTATGTTGTGCCTTTTGTGGGGACTGAACCATTTCACATTATGGAAATATGGTTATGTTGTGCCTTTTGTGGGGACTGAACCATTTCACATTATGGAAGTGTGGTTATGCTGTGCCTTTTGTGGGGATTGAAACATTTCACATTATGGAAATATGGTTACATGTATGTTGTTCCTTTTGTTGGGATTAGTAAATCTATTTGAAAATTACGTTAGCTGAAACAGGTGCCTAGTGCATGTTCTATTTACTAACTACAAGGTTGCACATTATTTTATTTTTTGATTTCCTCTCACCATAATTACTGCGTAGTAGTAATTGTAAGCCTTTATAGTTTATTGTCATTTATTCCTCTAGCAAATAAATGTGTGCAAGTGTAACATCCAAGCTCTCTACCTACTGCACAAACAAGACTGGTTAACCCATGTCAAGTATGTTAAATCACACGATTATTACAGTAGTGCACAGACCTAGCACAATAAATGTTTCTATATAATATTGTTATTATTCAAACATAATATTCTTACTACATAGAGTTAGTATATAGACAATAGTGTGTATTTAGAGGGTGGGGGGAGATAAATTCTGAAGTTTCCTTTACATTGTGCACACCTCCAAACTTGAGATTTGGAAAAAAACAAACTGTGCACTATATACAAGGGATAACAGTTGGTTTGGTTCATCCTCCTTTACTCTATCCATCGATAAGACTTTGTAATAAGTGATGATCCTGATCAGACATTTGGGAGCTTGTTGATCTTGAAAATACACTATTTGTAATTAGTCTGATCAATCTTGACTTAGCAAGTAAAGAGCTTGTTTCCTCAACAAGGTTGATTTTGTTTGTTTTCCAGAATTATACCCATATACAAATAACCTTTAGCTCGATTTTGTTAAAATTATTTTTTTTTCCAGCAGGAGCTGAATGATCAGAATCTACATTATTTGCCTAAATCTAATAAATATGTGAATTGCAGGCAAGTTAAGCCCTTTTTCATTTAACTGATGAAAAATCTTTTATTATAAACAAAAACAACCTTAAATAAAAAGAAAAAACAGGATTCATAACTAAATTTTAAAAAGAACTCGAAGGATATCTTTAAAAAAAATATGTTAAAAAATGAAAAAAATAATTCATTACATTTCCATTGGTATTCAAGCTTTCTTACTTCTGTGCACAAAAATTTCTGAGTATATATTTTATTAATTTATTAACTTTTATTCTGGGGGCACTCATGGCTGACCTGTAACTCCTCAACCCCTCACTGCATGGGTTCGAGTCCCTGTCAAATGCAAGAACTTTCATGTGAGGAGTTTTTTCAGCTAACCTGCAGTATTTCGGTGGTTCTACCCAGACAAAGTCTGGGGTCTTCCTCTACCAATAATTAGCTGGACGTCACCAATATGACCATAATTGTGTCAGTGTGATGCAACAAAAAACGAAAACTTTTATTTTGGTAGTTCATAGGACTTATTTTTTGTTTATGGTTGTGTACCATCCTGCTGTCCATCTCCTTGGACACCAAGCTCCTTTATATAAATGTTAAAGGTTAATTTACCATCCTGCTGTCTACCTCCTTGGACACCAAGCTCCTTTATATAAATGTTAAAGGTTAATTTACCATCCTGCTGTCTACCTCCTTGGACACCAAGCTCCTTTATATAAATGTTAAAGGTTAATTAATTATATTTATTCTGGTAGTTCATAACTGATGCACAGTGTGTGGGTTTAATAGATCCATAAACACTAACCATCACTCCTACATCTAAATGGAGAAGTTTACTTAGTTAACATCAATGACCTTACATATTTGGTATAGAATAATTAAAGGTGTTTATCATAATACTTTGCTAAATACTTTGCTAATTAAAAGAAATTTTCTGTTTAGAACAAAAAAAATGAGGAGAATGTATAATTCTTTGTTTTATGGCAGTATTTCCAGACCAATACTGTACATCACTTTTTTCTTAGAAAAGTTGTTCAAATGTTAAGCATAATAAAACATTGCTCAGCTGGTGCACCTCAGCTTTTGTAAACAAGCATGTCAAAAGGTCATTGATTTCTATCAAGTGGCCAGAGGCTGTTCCGATCTGTCTTTATCGAATTTACGTCTTTTGTTTAGCTAAATCCAAACTGGATTTAGAAGTAGTAGGAGTGAAAAGTTAATGTTACATAAAGCCACAGGCACCCAAAGAAGATCTGGGGCATTTGACAGAGCAAATCTAATCAGAACTTTACCTTATTGTTTGTTTTGTAAATAGATTGTGGATACACAATTATTGTCATTATGGAATGTCAAGATATTTTTGTGGAGAAAGACCCCAATCAGATGTCCAGGTATAACCAGCGGGTACAGCGTAGTTCTGCTGGAAAAATATTTCCAAATGTATTTCACCTACAGATAAAGAATAAACCTTTTCCTTTAGAAACCATAGAGTCAGTGGAGTTATACATTGAAAATTCTACACCTAGGCTCAGGTGACACTATATTCTATCGACTTGTACAAGAAATCTATCCTTATTAGGGAAAACCCTGTTCAAGTCAGTATTAGTCTAGCAGTGGTTTCGTTTTGTTTGTTATTGAGATACATCGCAGCGATCAATTATGACAATTATAGCATTTTCCAGTGGTATTGGTGGAGAAAGACCCTTCACAGTTGTCTGGATTGAACCACCGGCGCTCCACAGGTCAATTGGAAGACCCTCCCACATGAAGTACTTATAAGTAGACATTTTTTAACAATGTCTACATTGTTAGACAGTACAAATCTTGATAAAAACACTCTAAAAGATAAATAATTCCAAATCTATAAATAAGCATGATAGTGATCTCTGCTAAAAATAGATACCGACATCAGGGCAGATTACTCGGATGACGATGTAATCTCAAAAGTGAGTTGTCACTTGGTTCTCCTAGTAAAAAATATCTATCTATGCAGCGTGGCTCGGATAGGAAATACCTGTTTGCAATGAGGAGTGGGATTTATGTTTCACTGTACATGCTGATCTAGGGAACTAATGTGCAGCATTTTTCAAAATCTTTTCAGGTAACAATGACTTTTTTGGTTATTTTATGGAAAATATTTTGGTCCAAATTGACCGATACTACCTTTAAGGAGTATCTAGAGAATGGCTTATAAACTCTCTTGAAACCACCTTGTTGTGTGCGTATATGCAGCTATAAACCAATAAATGAATAAAAATGCTTCTTAAACAAAACAGCAAACTAAGGGTTAAGCCAAATGTGACATCCTTACTGTAGACTTATTTATTTTCTTAAGATCTTATAAGTTATTGAAGCCACATTTCACCTAAGATTAAATTGCAGTCTCGTATTATACAATAAGTTGGCAAATCAGAATGAAGCAAGTAGTGTACCAGATCTTTTAATAAAATACAATGCAAAACATGTTCACAAATATTTTAACAGCAAGATTACTCAAATAAAATAATGCAAAGCCTTTCAAAAAAACCTAATGGAATAATTTTACTTAGGTTGAAAAAGTGGAAAATTTAAAATAATATTCAGAAAAGAAAATTGTCTTAAAACAAATGAATGATTTAGGACATTTTTGTGTGCGTAAAAAACAACAACACAAAAAGCCCACAAGAGATTAACATACATTACTAAGTACAAAATTCAAAATGAAGATTTATGTTACAAACAACCATCAGCAAATAGAACATTTAGATGGCATGTTTAAGTATTTACATAAATGTGTTATTGAATAAACAAAACTAATGAAACATAAAAATTATACATCAAAGAATAAGATATTGAATAAAACAAAAATAAAGAAACATGAAAATTACACATCAAAGAATGACTAAAAAAGCAAAAGCAAAAAAAAAAGGCAAACAAAACAAAATGTTAATAAATGTCAGCAGACTAGAAGTATTGTCAGGAGTAAACTTTCAAAGCACTAGCTTATTTAAACTTTGATTAAAAGCTTTTTTTAATGTATGTACTGAAAAAATCAAATGTCATTTAAAAAGGTTTAGGAGTTTAGATAAAAAAAAAATTGGGGTTTAAATCACAATATTTTTATGAGACAATAGTTTAATGTGTTCTAAAAATGTTAGTAAAAACAATGAAATAGAAATAACTAAAATAAAACACCAATTGCTGTATGCATAAGTGTATCAAAATAAAATAGTAAAAACATAAAACTGTGATGTAAGGTATTACATGTAATGGGGACAAGCAGATACAGAATAAAATACAATGTTAGTCTAAGAAATTTGCTGCTTCATAATGATAGGATACACAGATTGTGAATTTGTTTTGTTTTTAATTCGATTGCACTACCACAATAACTGTCATATTGGCAATATTCAGCTAATTTGTGGTAGAGGAAAACCTCCCCACATGAAAGATTTCACCCTGACCAGGACTTCAACCCACTAATAGAAGGGCTAAAGAGTTATAAGTTGGCGACTCTTACCTTCTCGGCCATGGACCTCCGCCCGCTGTGACTTTGTCTCACTTGACAAAAATGTAATTTTTCGTGCAAAGAAAAATCAAGATTAGGTGAAGTTATAATCTTTGGTAAATCTTTTATCTCACTTACAAAACCCTATAAGGCTGGGTACAATTTCATAAAATCCAGAAATGTTTCCATTTATAAGATAAATAAATTACCGTAACTCTTAGCATGCTGTTCACATATTTATAAGCCTTATGCATATAGTTTAGAACCAGATCAGCCATCTCCCAGGAACTACACTATTTGCTGCTCAGTCACTGTTTGTAAGTACCATATTTTCTCACTTATCAGACAGGATTTTTCCTCAAAATTTCATGTTCAAAGTGTGGAGCTCGTCTTATAGGTGGGGTCTAGTGAGCTGGCAAAAGGTTTCACATTGTTTTTGGGCGAAAACATACTGCATAAACTTGTAAGCGGTTATGCAATTACATGACATGATGTCATTATCGACTGCCGGTAATTTACCTTAATTGGCCTTTGAAGTCTGTCGATCAACAATTAACTGTCTCGCATACATTTCCCTTTGTTCTACATGAAACACGGATTATTATCCATTAGTAAACACTGAAACAAACTTTCAACTTCAGTCTGCAAGATACAACAAGCTGTAACTTTCTTGGTTTCTGTGTAGACTTGCCTCATTACACAGGTCAAGTTGACCGATTCTGAGATAAGCTGTTGTCAAGGCGATATTGATCGGAGCAGTTTGACAGTGAGAGTCTGAACGATGTGTTTTTATAAGCAGCTGCAAGTTACATTTCTCTATGAAATTATTGATTGGCAGCATGTACACAGGGACAGTGAACTATTCCCCGATAAATTGTGTACTGTCATGCCAGACTTGGTGACGTAGATCAAAGAAATTAATAGTCTTATAAGTGAGAAAGTACGGTATGTCAACCCTGACATGTAACATATATAATATTTAAGCACAAAAAAAAACTTTTTTTTCAACAAAATGTAGCAAGCTAACGGTTAAGTGTACTCCAAATAATGTCATACAACAGGAGTAAGGCTCACAAAAGTAGTAATGATAATAAAAAGGACAATTTACTTTCTGTATTGTAACAGATCATTGATTTATGGTCCAAAAGCGTTTGGATGAATGAGGGTCTAAATAAGAATTTATCCCTTAGCTTGCTACATTTAGTAAAAAACCCATAGAACGCTGAGAGACACCATCAAAAAAGTATTAAGCAGGCAATAGTTTAATGTTTTGCATCTAGACGTGAGATGTACTCCTGTCTCAAGCTTTAAAAGCTAACAAATAATTAAACATCAATTTAAATAAACATCAATTTAAATCAATCTTTTTAAAAATAAAAAGGGAATTTTGTAGATGATTGATAAAGCAATACTGTTTCTAAGACACCGGGGGAACTTTAAATAGCAAAACAAGTTTTAATTGCAAATAAACAAGAAAAAGACAAGCACCATTTAAATTTTTTCGTGCATGTCTTAGTAATATAAATTAAAATAATTTCTATGCATAAACAAACAAAAAATGTTGGTCATATCAGGTCATATTCGCTGTGTCCAGCTATTTATTGGTGGAGGAAAACCCCTTGTCAAATGTCTGGGTAGAACCACAAGCACATGGCAGGTCAGCAGCAATACCTAAACCCATACAATATCTCACCCTCAGTGGGACTTGAGCCCATGTGGTGAGAGAATAAGGGGTTAATGACAATGACTTTGGCAAGGTCAAAGGCGACTCACAAAAATTGAGATAGCTACCTAAGAGTTGATAGATAAGGGATGGGATGGGATGGGATAAGCTGGCATTTTTGCCGGTACTGTGCAGCGATATTTCTATCATTATAGCACAGGGGTACTTATGAGGTGCCCAGGGACTGAACCCGGCCGGTCCATTATACTGACACCGACCAGTCAGGCGTAATGCTGTCCCCTTAGCCCTAAGCGTTAGGAGGGAAGCTACTACTACCAACTTTAAAGTCTTTTGTTTGACTCGGCAGGGGTTTGAACCCATGACCTCCCAATCCGCAAGCTTTTCCACCTGAGCTATTGCGGCTGGTGATAGATAAGGAGTAAATTTATGACAATAAAACGCTTCAAAACAAACCTATCCATGTCAGTAAAAAATGTAATTTGAACTGTAACAAAAACCCATAATAATCGTTAATAACTGTTTACCCTTCCCAAAACATAAGAGGTATATAGTGTGTATGGATACAAACATATAATAAAATGACAAAAGATCATATCTTGTACAGTCTGTATATAAACATTCAGTTTAATCTCTAGCATACATATATATTACAGACTTGGCATGTTTACTTTTAGGCTCAATTGATAGAATATGTACAAGCAGCAGGCATATTGTGTATATTGCTGTCCTCTCAATAGTTTCTGAATATTTACCCTGCATGAGCATTTTGAAAAAAAAATAAGCAAAGTGAATAACACAAATATTTCTTACATAAAGTGTATGAAAATACCTAACAAAAAGAAATATAAGTACAATTTTTCTTTTAATTTTGAAAAAAGCAAATATATAACTAGAAATTTCAAGATTTTAATAAATGTCTGTTGCCCTAGCGCTTGAACTTACAGCAATAAGAGATCAAGGAGTTGTAACTCTAATTGCTTGGTCAATGCAGCTTCATTAAGCTGTTATCTGACTGTAGTCTGACATGAAATTATATTTTTTGTAAAACAATCTTTCTACAAGTGAAATTTTCAAGTACCTTATTATACAGAGTGCATTATGTATCTATTAAATTTGTAGATTCATCATTAAACAGGAAAGAAATGGAATTCTTGAATGCTGCCATTATCAAGTGGATATTCAATAAGTATCATTCAGACCCTAATTATAAATTTGTATGTTTTTATTTAAGTTTGAATTTGACCATAGAATACATTGTATATATAGATCACATTGGAAACCTTATTCAGTTCATAAGTGTTGTTGACACTTGACTTTTTACACCATGTTCGCCTGTTGTTTTTGTACGCCCACAAGCCTATAACCAAAAAACATCGTAGTTGAACTCCGATCCACAGTAAGTTTATATGGTGTCCTACTTACTTTACACTAAGCACATACAAACAAATGAACCTTCTTTTTCAAAGAGTGAGCATTTCTCACTTTCAGAAAGCTGTTTTAAGGATTACCAAAACAAAACGATAATCAACAGCACACTTTTGTTGTAATAAAAACTGCTGAAACAGATTGTAGTTTGGTTTTTTTTGTCTCATTACATCTTTTATGTAGATGTTTGATTTTTTATCCCATTCCATATGCCTATGTGCTAGCCAAACATTTAAAAGCAGATAGACATATAACATAAGGGAGATAACTCCAATATAACTTGGGATTTCAATACTGTAAAAATACTTTATCAATAAGTTTGAATCTGTTGACGCAATGAATTCTACTGAACGTTCAATGGTGTAGCTAGCTTTTTTCCATTTTTCTTGACCCATACATCAGGAGTTGTGAGTTTGAGAATATTATGTAGATTACAACCTATTATAAACAGAAATCACTTCTCCTATAAGATTTAGAAATTATTTTAATGTTTAAAATGTTCACATGTCGTTTTTGTCTTTTTCTTACATGTATTTGTTGTCTTTAAAGCTGAAATAATTTTATAATGAAAATTATGAGGTTAACAACTAAGTTTAAAAGGGTCAATTTAAAAAAAAACTACAGTAAAACAGATACAGAATTTATGTCGAAGTTAGTCAATTAAAAGTATCAATAATTAGTGGTATGAATAAGTTTAGTCTTAAAAAAGAAATTCAGTATTTTTTAGCAAAGCAAAAATTTATTGATTGTCAATTAATGTATATCATGATTAGAAGTTCAACAATTTTTTATCTTAACAATTAAACATCAAACATGTTTCACCAATAACAGAATATGCAGACCAAAAGCACATCTTATTAACACGGTCTTAAAAAATACATAACAAATACTTCATTTTTTCCCAGTAATTTAAGGTAAACTCATTAATATTTTCATAACCCCAAAGGGCTTGACACATAACATGTTATACAAAAAAGTTCAATGAAGGCCAAATAGCATGTCTTCATAACACAGTGTTTTAAGCACAGTCTTAACCAAAAAAATCAGAACAACAACATAACAACATTCACTAACATACGTCTATCTTGGATAGAACTACTGCCAGTCTTGAACAGGTCAAAAAACAAAAACAAAACATAATGTTTATCAACAACATATGTAATATTGATGCAATGGTTGCCAAAAATGTATGAAATCATAAAATTTTTGTGATTAATACTCTATGATTGCTTAGTAACTAAAGGATTGGTAATTAAAGGATTGACTAAAGGATTGACAAAAATGCACTTAATTCTAGTCAAGTAACTAGTCTTCTTCAACAGCCGTATTAATTTTATTGGGTACATAACCTCCATTTGTTTTTTTGTTGGGTTTATCATCCCACCAACAGTATTTGAGTTATCCGGAGATGGTGTTCACTTGACGCAGATATAGTCCTTACTTTGATACATGTAACAAAAACATTCAAACTGACAAATAATGTTTTAATGAGTTTTTAAAAAAGGTCATTTGAATTCTAGACATGGCTTACAAAAACTGTAAAAACGATCTCCTAGTATGACTCAAGACAAGCAATGTGTATACACAGTCAGCAAAAAATAAATAACATTTTTTGTAGAAATGGATAAGTATGAATACATGTCAATAGTCGAAGAAAAAATCTCTCGACGGTCCTAAAAAAGACAAGAAAAAAGTCATCTTGTGTCTGAACCGATTTCAGTCTATTAGCTCTATCCTCTTCAATCTGGTTGGTCATTTTGTGCATGACACACAATAAGAATTTAGTAAATCCTGTCCAAAGGATAACAACTGCTATTGGACCAAATTTGTAAGTACCCGTACAACTTAAACCTAATTGGTGAATTTAGGTATAATCACTTTAGAAGGTTTACAAATACTTAATGAACAAACTTCAGACCAGAGATTACTAGTGATCTGGTTGGTCAATTAGACAATAACCAATTTGGTTTTTTTGCCAGGTAGATGTTAAGCATAACTTGTTTTTGTTTTTTTATGTTGTTTTTGTTTTTAATTTAATTTATACAGTATGTGAGGTACAAGAAAATCAATCTTGGGTTTCCTGGTGATAGGCGCACCAGTATGCAAATCCAAAATAAAGATTTGTAAGTAGATGTGGTGTGGCAAATTTAAATTTTGTAGTCTTGTGGGTACATGCTGAATTATTCCACATCAATACCTGCATGAGGGTAAATTCAACAGGATTCTATGAAGTATTATGAATTCAGTGATAATACCAAGAAAATTCAATGTGACCTGCAGGTGGATCAAGATAAATACAACATTGTATCCTGGGAATGAATTTCTAATTCAAATAAGCCCAGCATCCTTGGCCATGCCATAGAAGATAGATCCCTCTTGCTGCAGCAAGGATTGAGGACTATCAAACTCTCGTACATGGCCCTGATCCAACACCATGATCCTGAAACAATAAACAATAACATATTCTATAACAAGTCCTGAGCATGACAGTTACCAGTATAGCATTTTAATTATGTGGTAAAAACTGCTGGCAGTGAAACTTTGTTACTGCGACCTAGTGCATAATAGAGATTCCTGGCATATATTGATGTGAACTAGTGATCCAATTTTTACTCACATTGATTTAAAAAAAAATTCTGATGATACATCAATTTAGGTAAGGTGTTATTGTATCATTACTCTATCTCATTTTCTTCTGTTGATACAAATACAATGTATTTTTATTTAAATACCACTCATTAGTTGATTTGTCTGCATGAGCAACACATGCTGGCGAAGGTGCAAAAAAGCCAATTAAAGTAACAGCTCATCGGTTAATAGTCTTGATGAGAAACACACTCATGATGTTGTGAAAAGCCAATTAATGCAAAGTTTATTCTGGAGATTTGGGAATCTGTAAACAAATGAATGAAGGCACTTTAAACTGATCCCTCAAAATATGCACTAAACATGGCAGCCATTACCAGGCTGATGTCATGTGGTATAAATTGATCCAGGTCATGGTGAAAGAAAAAATTGAAACTATGGGCTTCTGCTGAATATCAGAACATATATTTTCATGTTTATCATCACCAGTTGTGTGTCCTAAATTAAAGAGATAATAAAAACAATAATTTACCTGCGAAAATTAAAGAGATAATGAAAACAATAATTTACCTGCGAACGAGAGGTGACTATGTACATAATGAGTTCCCACATAATAATAAACATCAACTGTAAGTAGACAACTGGCTCCACTTTTCTTGATTGCTTGCTTGTTGGGTTTATCATCCTACCAACAGTATTTTAGGTATTTGAAGATGGTGAGCACTTGAAGCAGACATAGTGCTGCCTTTACTGTACATAGTTTGAGTTGAACATCTGACATAATGCCACACCAAGTCACATTATACTGACATCAGTCCATTCAGTTGTGGAACTACCCTTTTATTAGTTTTAGCATTAGCAAACGAACCTCTGGCCTCGGATCAGTTCTGAAGCCATAAGTCCCTGGAGCCATCACTCTATCAATGGAGCTATCAAATTGGTCTTTCTCGATTCTACAATATTAGCTTTAAGTTGCCTAAAGAAAAAAACTTAAACTACACAGAAGTCAATTAAGGGGAATAACAAATTTAATTTTACGGTTACCTACCCTATTGAAATAGGTTTGGTTTTTGGATAGTGCCGAGGTATTCCAAGTATTGAGTGCATATCTTTGACGGTTTTCAAAATATGGATCTTAACAGAAAAGCTTTACCAATGAGAGAACCATGAGAATTGTTCCAATTTCCTCAATAAGCAGATTATATTTTTATATCTCACCTTGTATAATCCATGATGGTATTCAGACGATGGGCTATAGTGAGGACTGTGGCATCTTTGAACTCCTCACGGATCGTTCGCTGGATAAGATCATCTGTCTTGAGATCAACAGCGGCAGTAGCTTCATCAAGGACAAGGATTCGCGTCTTCCGCAGCAGGGCTCGAGCAAGGCATACTAGCTGCCTTTGTCCAACACTGGGTGAGTCAAGAATATATGGGGTTAGAAGTGTTAGGTTTTTGAGATGGTGTTTCATACTCAATTCATACAGACACAATTGTGGCAATTATTTGTCAACAAAACCTCTAGACAAATTAACAAGAACAAATGAACGCAATTCTGGCCACACCCATAGATAAGCAACTGGCCAATCAGCAAAGAGATAAGCTGATGCTCATCGGCTGCCAGCTGCTGTCAGCCGCTGTCAGCCATAAGCTCTGACAACTTGAACAATGCATGTTTAACTTATAATCACAAGCTAAAATCTTAAGATTATATTGATAAAATCATGTTTCAAAGATATCATTGAGGTCTGTGTGACTCGGGCAATTGACACCCAGGTAGACTTATTGGAGGTATAAGGTTTATGTTTGTTTATTGGGTTTATCATCCCACAAACAGTATTTCAGTTATCTGGAGACAGTGTCCACTTGAAGCAGATACAGTGCTGCCTTCACTGTGAATAGTATGCACTGAACACCTGGCATGATGCCACACCCAGCCATATTATCCTGACAGCAGGCCAACCAGTCTTGGAACTACCTTTATATTTGCTTGAGCATTAGCAAGCCAGCTATACCACAACCATTTTTTACGACTTGTATTGGTCAAAAACAGACACCAATCTTTTGCTGATCAAGTAATCAAGGGAGCCATCTGTGTAATTCCTACAATCTGTGTCAATAAGTGCTTATTGATATGTGTGCATAGCATCCATTCTGGGGCTTGCCTTGTTTACAAACTACATTGAGCTAATGTTTTTTGTGGATTTGATTGTGATGTTTGGTATTATAAAATTAATAGCACTTCTCAGAGGGTGATAGAAGGGAATGTTTGCCCTTGACAAATTAATGTCAACCTCGGATAACACCTAGGTAAGCATAATTTGTCTTAGGATAAACATTTCGTTCTATCACCCTCTTTAGGATATGATATTAATATAACATCACATGGTAAGCTCTTAAAGATAATCAAAATATACATTGAAAATTGTTTTCAACGCATGACTAAATAAACCTGAAAAAAACAGAAAAACAAGTTATAAGTCCTTACAAAAACAGAAGTTGATAATAATAATAATAAAGCGGTAGGGAAGATTTCCAATATCCTCTTGGAATATATGAATCATGTTACATCTTCTAAAATAGACCTCATTTATTATATTGCAAAAATTAACTTTAATATTTATTCTCATTTTAATTTGCAACAATAAAATTAAATAAAAATATTATTAGACTATGCTCATGAAGAACGATGAACAAAAATCGAAGTTCAAGGCTTACTGAGTCAAGTAGCTGACTGGTAACTCCTCAGCCACATCAAATTAAAAATATACTGAAACTATTAGGTTATTGAACTTAGGAGTCTATTTTTCAATTTAAATTCTCTCATTATTTCATATTTCATTACCACAATTAAATTGTTTTTGTTAAATGTAAGGAAAAGTAAAGGACACTGACCAATTGACTATCCTTCAACCGTACTTTATAGCATGTGGTCATTTTTTGACCTGACAACTGATTTTCAAGGTAAACTTTGTATTGGTTTAATGACCTGTCAACAATATTTCCATTCTACAGATATGTTGCTGAACTGAGGTGAATATTGGGCTGCTTCCTATGAAATAGGCAATCATGCCAATGCAACAATGATGTTTTTTCCAACCCAAGCTATTCTTTTCTGAGGTCAACCTGGGTAACTCTTAAAAGTTGCATGTAAGCAAGAATCAATACTGGAGACAAGGTTAAATGGGGTTGATATTACAGACTGCTCAGGTCTTTCAATAGTCTTTAGGTTTGTTTCGTCTTCAAATTCTTTCAAATTTGTACCTCGGCCAATCATAGATGGACCATTGCAAGCCACATAAAAAGGGTTAAGATATCATCATTTGACATTTTGAACCTCTCCAAAAGGCACCTCTGAATTGCAACAACCTCTAAGTCACAACACCTCCAGTACTTTTAAAGAAACTGAACCTCAAAGTACCATCACCTTCGAGTAAGAGTAATCATTTAGCTATTATTAAACATTCTGTTCATGAAAATAATAAATCTGAAAGAATCAAACCTAAGATTCTCTCCCCCTTCGGTGCATTCGTGCATGAGACCTGTAGGTAGACTGGAAACGAACGTCTTGAGATGAGCATGTTCAAGGGCCCGCCAGATTAGTTCGTCTGTATGCTGATCAAATGGGTCAAGGTTCATCCGCAGACTACCCGAGAAGAGCACTGGCTCCTGTGAGGAAAAAATAAAGTGATTTTGAAAAAAAAAGTATAATCATAACTTGATTGAAAGAGGTTTTGACATTGGAAGGAGGATAAGGGTGACCACTAACAATATTTCAGGCATATAGAGACAATAGTCTCTGGAAGTTGATAGCTACCTTGATTGTGATGTCATTGGCTAACGATTATACGTTGAGATTGAGCCCTGAAAAATATAAAA
Source organism: Sinonovacula constricta (assembly GCA_007844125.1). Lineage (NCBI taxonomy): Eukaryota > Metazoa > Mollusca > Bivalvia > Cardiida > Solecurtidae > Sinonovacula > Sinonovacula constricta. Next base: position 46,425,424 of record CM017555.1, read on the forward strand.
GCATCTGATTGGTCAGATTTCAAATTTTGTTGGAATTCAACCAATCAGATGAGTGATGTTTGTCTTGGACTCAAAAGTTTTATCATCTCTAAACATGGAGCATGTTAAAATACCAAACCCATGATAAATTTTATGCCTGATCAATTAAATTGAAACCATTTTAGATAAACATAACCAAGAGAAATATGGGCCAATATTCACTAACTATTCTTAAGCCTAAGTCATGACTTAAGCCCAAGTCACAATTTCCATACCACCAAAAACTCATTATGAAGTTTCAATGTGATTTTATGCTCAAAGTAGCAAAGTTAAAATGTCATGCAAAAATACAGAAATGTAGCTACATACATAATGAAGTTATTGTGCAATGAAATCTATGACTTGAGCAATTCTTACTTAAGAATAGTTGGTGAATACAGAAACCATGGTATGATGTGGGGACTATGGTTAGTGTTACATTTTTCTAGTTTGTTTAAGGGTTAAGTATGCATCAGGCAAATACCTAAAATAACAAAAAGAAAAGCACTTCCCCTTATATTTCTGTTAATAAGGAAACAAAAGCAATGAATCAACTGATCGACCATTTATACCTGAATACTATCCCATTATGCATAATAACAAGCCTGTGTAAAGCAAAAACCATACTGACTTGTTACATTGTATCGAAGCAAGTTTGGCAATATTGGCTAATTATTAGTGAAGGAAGACTTGACTAATATCTAGGCAGAACCACTGGTGCACCAGAGATTAGCTGGAAAACCTCTCCACAAGAAAGGTGTCGAGTTGAAACTCACCTGATGACAGCCTGAAGTGTAACAAGTCAGCAATTCTAACTGCTAAACCTCTGGTTTACTATACTCTGGTTTACATACTACACATCTGTTTACTGGGCTAGGCAAAACACCCCACATTTATTTTCCAACTTGGCATATGCATTCACATAATAATAAAAACATCAATTGATACAATCTCACCATAATATATAAAGAAAAAATGCATAAATTCTAGAGAATATATTTAGTAAATAAGAAATGCTATATTTTTAAATTTAATTATGTTTGCGTGGGTTTATCATCCCACCAACAGTATTTCAGTTTTCTGGAGACGGTGTCCACTTGAAGCAGATATAGTGCTGCTTTCACTGTGTATAGCATGCCATTAACACCTGGCATGATACCACACCCAGTCACATTTTCCTGACACCGGGCCAACCAATCATGGAACTACCCTTATATTTGCTTGAGCGTTAGCAAGGGAACTATACCACTACCATTTTTAGGACTTTGGTACCGTATGTTGCAGCCCATGTTAGAACCTGCAAACAAGATATTATACCAGAAAAGTAAGAAATAGTAGTCATGTTAAATAATGAAAACAACAGTATCAGATATATTGTTGCTGTCACACAGTTTTAACAAGAAACAAACAAGAAAGACACAAACTAAGTCTTTGACTTTAGCTTGTTTTAGAGGAGTAAATCGTTTTTTTTTACTTTACAAGACTGTTTACAATATTTGAAGTAAATTTGCCTTCTTCTCGCAAATATAAATATATCATAAAAGTAAATGGTTTTTGTGACAGTTGATACCATCTCATTTTGTGCATGAACAGTAAATAAAATACCAACCATACAGGCTTTTAAAGATATTTCCATTTTCAACTATTTCAAACCAGTTTACACCATTTATGTTTTAAAATGATACATTGTCAAAAGACGATTTTATTAATTAATGCAAAATAATTTGAGCTTTTTTGCATTAGCATGTGATTTCTATATGTAGAAAACAACAAAAAACAGGACAGTTATCAATTTACTGTTTGTCATAGAAAAACACTTATTTGCTATTAATTCTTGATTAGTGCAATGACCGTATGTTTTCTTAATTCATCTAACTTTAATTTGTTAAGGCAATGATATCAAATTGTTCACTACTGATACTTAATTATCAAAAAACTCTTTTGTCACTAACTTACAAATTAAATCTTTTTTTTCTGCTTGCATACTCATTATTTTAAATATCACATCTGAATGAGTACATTTTTTTTTTTTAATTTTGTTTACATTTAAATTTGAGTGTAGAATATAATTAGATCACTTTTTTTTTAATACATTAGTGAGTGTTGTTGACACTTGACTTGTTTGCACCATGTTTGGCTGTTGTTGTTTTCACAGGCCACAAGCTTAAAACCAAAGCATACAATTTATGTCTAGATAGTGAACTAAAATATGTTAGATTATATTTCAAAATTCATTTAAAAATATTGTAAAGAAAATTTTAACTCTGAAGTTACTATGATTATTATTACGACAAATATACTGTTTTACAAGTAGAAATAAGCCACACAGTCAATTTAACATGCATTCAAGAAAATCTCCCTCTCTGGCACCCCACTAAAGGATCATAAGTCTCCCTCTTCGGAGCCAAGGGAAGATCATGTGTCTGCAAAGGATGGCTAGCAGGTCATGTGAGGTGTGATTAAAAAGTGTGAAAATGTTATTATCATGTACTGATCAGCTAAATTATCTTACATGAAACTGAGCTTTATGTAAACTCTCCATACTCTAAGTGTTGAATTTATCATTATACCAAGGCCAAAGCTATAAGCACTTATACCACCACAGCACTTACAACCTGCGTGGGGGATGAGTACAAAAGAAAATTAATGTAAGATTAATTTAAGGCACCAAGGCTAAGCATCACTTACATCAATGATGCCAATAATTAAATATTTCCAGTAGTATATACCTGATAGACGGCATGCAATGAATCCTTATCCAACTCCATTACAAACACAGTTAACCCTTATGGCACTCTAAATGCTAATCTTAATAATTTGATGGGAAAAAGGTAGAACAATTTTTAGCTTTGTTGCACCAAAACAATTATGGTCATAAAGTTAGTTTCCACATCAGTGAAAATCCCTTATCTAGGCAGCCATCTTTGATTGCAACTTCAAGGAACTTTAAATGAATTGTATAGAAGCGTAATTTTTCTTTCTTTTTATTTTTTCATTTGTGGTTCAAAAATTAAAAGCTATACACCATTGGAAAGCTTTTGAAATTCATATTTTAAAATCAATAATTGTTTTTAAAATTGATAAATGCACAAAGAATTAACACAACATAAATAAAAACTATTGGCTTATCCTTAAACAAAATGAACAGTGTATCTTTTTTGGTTGTATTTTTTTTACCTTTTAAGCTATAAAATATAGTTTTGATATTTAAAATACTTTATAAAAGCTGTTAAAATTTGATATAAGATTCATTAAAATAGACTGAACAATAAAAACACAGTAGTGAGTTGAATACAGCACATATTTCCAGATTTCGACCTGCATTAGCTTCTGCCTTTAAAGATGGCTGCCTTAAACTGCCCTATCAGTGCCTATGACATAACACGGAAACTATCTATTGGTGATGTCCAGCTAATTATCAGTAGAGGAAAACCCAAGATAGAGCCCCCTGTACACAGTAGGTCAGCTGGAAGACCTTCCAACATGAAAGTTCTCACTCAGGATGGGACTTGAAACCCATGTTATTTAATATTAGGCACTCAGGAAATACAACTTGTCCTCACTTAATTACTTGGCCATTGGTGCCAATGTCAAGAAATGATTTAAGCGGTTAATTCAGTTGTTGTTCTTATAGTGAACTACCAAAGTGTAACCAGTACTTGGGTATTAACGACCTAAGCAATGCATAGTAAATACACCTGTGATAAAATAATGATTGTTAATGTCAAATCCAGTTTAAAATTTACCTGTGGTACAATTTAGAAAATAGATATTGCAGCATAATGCATAAAGGTGAGTTCCGATGCTAAGTAATCAGCAATAAATCTGGTAAATATCCTGCAATACCAAAATCTATATCTATTCTTAATTGTTTACTTGGCGGTAAAATGATAGAAAGGATACAAATGTGTCAAATTATTTTACTAAGTTTATTCCATTGACTCCCTTGTTTTCATGAAATTGTAGAATTTCCTGTTTTTTTAATATTTGTTAAAAAAGTAACTTCTGTACATGTCTATGGAATAATGGAATATCGACTCTCAATGCATCTGCATGACTAAATAGTTGGACTGAAATTGTATAAGACCTCTTCAAAGAAAACTTGGTTCATAGTTATTAATTTGAGAATGCCAGAGTTAGTCATCAATTCTAGACTGCATATACTAAGAAATAATGCATTGTAAATTAATCAGTGTAAAAATAGTATATTTGGTTGACTATTAAAATGATGTTGCAGTTTTTTATTTCTCATTTGGTTACAAATTTACTTATGGTACAATGTTGTTTGTTTATTTATTGACATATTTACCTGTGGTATAATGGTGAGTTTACTCCTAAGATCATGCAGTCCGATCACAGAGATGTCTACGCCATCGATCTGTATATGTCCATTGGCTGGCTCGATGATGCGGAACAAGGCTAAAGTCAATGATGATTTGCCTGCCCCTGTTCGTCCAACGATTCCAACCTGTAGAAAACAGGAAAAATACATGCTAAAATATTAGCTTCCCGACTGGCTGACACTGTTAAAAAATTAATGTATTTAAGCTTTCTTACTAACTACGAAGATAAGAAAAATTATCAAATTTACATGTTTTGATTTGATTAAATTATAAGAATTAAATATATGAGCTTCTCTTTGGCTGTGTCTATAAAAATCATGATCTAAGCTTCTGATTGCCTGCTATGAAAAAATCAGAATCTAAGCTTCGGATTGGCTGCCAATATAAAAATGAGGATCTAAGCTTCTGATTGGCTGCCACTATAAACTCAGGATCTAAGCTTTTGATTGGCTGCCACTTTAAACTCAGGATCTAAGCTTCTGATTGGCTGCCACTATATAAATTGGGATCTAAGCTTCTGATTGGCTGCCACTATAAACTCAGGATCTAAGCTTCTGATTGGCTGCCACTATAAACTCAGGATCTAAGCTTCTGATTGGCTGCCACTATAAACTCAGGATCTAAGCTTCTGATTGGCTGCCACTATAAACTCAGGATCTAAGCTTCCGATTGGCTGCCACTATAAACTCAGGATCTAAGCTTCTGATTGGCTGCCACTATAAACTCAGGATCTAAGCTTCTGATTGGCTGCCACTATAAACTCAGGATCTAAGCTTCGGATTGGCTGCCACTATATAAATTGGGATCTAAGCATCTGATTGGCTGCCACTATAAAAATCAGGATCTAAGCATCTGATTGGCTGCCACTATAAAAATCAGGATCTAAGCATGTGATTAGCTGCCACTAACTTAATCAGGATCTAAGATTGGCTGCCACTATAAAAATCTGGACCTGTTTTGTTTTGCTTTCTGACTTTATCAGAAATATATGTTGGTAAGATAAGCTTGGTCTAGCCTTTTACCATGTTAACATCATATATAATTTTTAAAATCAAATGGATACAAATATTAAATTATTTACTTATACGATGCATATTAAAATAATCAATATTCAACCACTGCTATTACAAGTTTGTTCATTTATGACATTATCTCTTAAACTTGCTAAGCATGAAATGATCAGGCTTTGACAAACAGAGTAGATCTTGATCAACCTACCACAGCTGATAGGTATCTAACCAGGATCTACATTGTTTCTGCTCTAGCAATGTCTTTTGGAACCCATGCATATACATGTAGTTTAATAGCACTCAACTAAGGAAAAGATGGACTGTTTACAAATGTGAAGGGTTATGGGCTTTTGGAATGAATAATTAATAAAATAAGTATAGATTTAGAAAACTACATCTAATGATGGATATGTCTATTTGTCATTACAAAAAAATAAGAAAGACATCTCATGTATTTGAGATATCCTGTTAGTTTTAATTGAGTCCAATTCAATAAAAGTACTTATTCTGCAATCTTTATTGTATAGTATATCTAAAACTATTTTCAAACTTTCATACTGTCTACTCAAATATTCTTTCATAAATCTGACGTAAAGCTAAAAACAGTTAGTTAATGTATTAAAGCGCAGATCAAAAAACCGTGCTTCTGTTTTATCATGATCTGCAATATTTCCCATCTTGTCTTTAGTCATTTGTCTTGTTCTCTATGTGTGCAACTGTAAGCAAAAAACTAAGACTGAATATATCGCGTGAACTAATGTCACCATTAGAGCAAACACGTGATTTCTTCAAAATGTCACCAATAAGATTGTATTTAATTCAAGTCCTTATATTAAAAAAATATGCCTTAAGGTTGCATTCAAGACAATATCAATATTGCTTTGTTTTCAATGCACTTTATATATTCATGAAGTTTGTTTTGTTTTTTTGACATACATTGCAATGACCATTTGTAGTAATGTCCAGCTTTTTGGCGGAGGAAGACCCCAGACACATATCTCGGAAGAACCACCGGTGCAAGGCAAGTCAGGTGGAAGACCTTCTCGCATTAAGTCCTTCACCCTGCACAGATCTCGAACAGACACGGTGTAAAGCTAAGCAGTCAGAGGAGTTACAAATCTGCAACTATCACTATGCCATAGGTGCCCCCCCCCCTATTCATAAAGATCATACAGATATCTAAATAAGAACAGTGAATGTGAACCACAGTTAAGACAAGATAGTTAGTATTAACATTCACTTTTGACATTTAAATAAATAGAAAATCTATTTCATATTGAACTATTTGTTCTATTAACTCCAAATCACCTATGCATGCATTGACGTCTTAAGAAAATAGTGATGACTCAGATGAAGGAGCTGTCTAATCTGGGATGGGATTTGAGCCGATACTGTGCAGCAACATTTTTATCGTTATAGCACAGGGGCACGTATGAGGTGCCCAGGGACTGAACCCGGCAGGTCCATTATACTGACACTGACGAGTCAGGTGTAATGCTGTCCCCTTAGCCCCGAGTGTTAGGAGGAAGCCACTTATACCAACTTTAAAGTCTTTGGTTTGACCCAGCCGAGGTTTGAACACGCAACCTCCCGATCAGCAAGCCGAGGCCCTACCACTCGAGCTATTGTGGCCGGTCCGTCTGATCTAGATATGCACTATTTACTGCAGAGTCTGTAGGTATATGTATTTTTCCTATTGAGTTGTTATGCAAAGACTCAGCATTTGCAGTGCTTATTAACATTGCTGGATAGTGGTCATTGCTCTAAACAGCAGGGGGTAATCACATGTATGCTCAATTAACAAATAAAAACTGGCACTGATGAACAATCAGGAATAAGTTGATAAGTTCACAGGGTGATCTATGAGACATGTATGACCAGATATGAGGGATAGGATGGGATTTGCCGGCATTTTTGCCGATACTGTGCAGCTAGTTTGAGACCAGGTTTGAACATTAAAGAGATGCTATCTTGGAAGAAGAAGACCCCAAACAAATGTCAAGGTTGAACCACCTGAGCTGCAGGTCACCTGAAAACCATCCCCCATTAAAGGTGGTATCCAAAAGTTTGGACCAATATTTCATTTCTCAAATAAGCATAGTTACATGAAAAGGACTTTCAAAATGCTGATCATTGATGTCATAGATCTGTGTGGGTAGTCAAGAAAAACATCGTCACTAGTCATTGCAAAGAGGTATTTCCTATCCGAGCCACGTTGCAGAGACGGCTATTTTTAAACTTAGAAAACCACATGATCACTTAATTTTTAGACTACGTTATATACTCATCCGGGTGATTCGCTCTAATGTCGATATCTGTTTTTAGCAGAGGCCGCTATAAAGCTTTTTATACAGTCGGAAGGAATACACATTCAGAGTGATTTTTTTGCAAATATTTATTTCTAACAATTCAGATAGAGTTTAAAATCATCTTTATTAAGACTAAAGTATGGGTTTATAAAAAAGTTAAGCCCAAATTCCACAAAGTAGTGGTTCAATATTGTTGTATGTATTTTACCGTAAAGTTTTATAGATAAAAAGCACACAAAGATAAGACGCACCCCCGCTTCGAGGTCTAGAATCAAATCAAGGAAAAAAGCAATTTCTCAAAGACAAGACGCATCCTCGATTCACTTATCCATCTGGCCGCCATTACGAAATTCCCGCGTCGCCGCATCGCTAGATTTGACTCGACGGAACATGTTCCAATTGTTCCGTAAATCGGTGTTTGCGCCGAGTGCTTATTATTCTCTAAGTGTCTTGAATAATACATCGCGACTGTTTGCTTAGTGAGACCGTGTGTATTGTGTTACGTTATGACACTCTACCCCAGTATATCGTTTACACGCCAGACAGGATATTCTCGCGGCTATCCCAGCCCTACACATGAAAGAACATGCTGTTTCACATGGCAGCATGTCATGAAAACAATTAAGTTCTCGGCCTATAATTAAGTTCTCGACACATGGGACAAACATACAAATAACATTTTAAATAACAACTAAAGGCTTTTAAATGTTCATTTTTACACCATGTTATTTAAGTGACCGCTTACCAACAAATTAGTTCTATGCACCTTTGTAATTACTTACGGATGATGGATGATCTATTAACATCAAAAGAGGTGTGAAAACTTGTCTGCACATTTTATTGTTGTTAAGTGGGTTTTTAATTTCAACTTAAAATTTATTCGTAGTTAACATTCAAAATAAAACAAATTTCAAATCAAAATTGATCAATAGAATAATACCATTATTACTTAGACAATGATAATAGCAGCAACGTCAATGAATATGCCCGTTCCACTAAAACTCAATAACCATTTCCGGATTATGAAACTTCTCAGATTTTGTTAGAATAAATTGATATTTATGCAAATATTTATTGCATATTGTTGTTTTTATTTATACAGAAACGAATTCAAATGTCTATTTTTATGTTTAATGTAAAAATTTAGGTAAAAACAACGTAACTTTTCCCTTAATATAGCACAATACAGTTGTCTACGGCCGATACTATCGGCGATATTCTCTGCGGTCGGATTAGTCTAAGGGTCAATTTTGGTCGGGGAAAAAAGGGGAAAACTTAAATTTGCATGGATAAGACGCATCCCCCACTTTTTTATCTTAATTTGGGGCAAAAAACTGCGTCTTATCTATAAAACTTTACGGTATATAAGCAAACTGTCTGATACCACCTTTAAGTTCTATTCTCCCTGACCAGGACTCAAACCCAAACAATGAGATGCTGAGTAGTGAGAGGAGAAACAAGTCAAATCATTTTTTTTCCACAGGCGCCCAATTAGTAAAAGTTGTCTGTATTTTTAAAAAATTATAATTTTAGCTCATAACTGGGTTTAACATCCAACTATAATCTTACAATTGTGTCTTAACATGGTTTGCTTGATGTAATGTTGCTTTCCGTGATATAGTAATGTATAGTATACAACATGGTGCTTAAAATGAGACTCTACAGTTTCACTTGAAAGGTATCATCAGCAGTCACTGACTATGAAAACTGATTTCAAATAAAATTGTCTTTCTACAGGAGTATTGTATGCCTTGAATTATTGTATTGATGACCCCTTTTACATGTGTCACACCTAGGAGAAATGTGTTTTTATGGGGATGACACATATTTACTGAGGGGCACACTAGTGGCAGAATGGTTAGAGTCAATGACTTGTAACTCCACAGTTTCTCACTGCATTGGTTAGTTTTCTAGCTGTGGCAAGTTCTTTCATGTAGGGGTGTTTAGCCAGAAAAAAGTCTAGGGACTTCCTCCACCAATAATAACCATCAGAGAGTTCTCAGTACTTTTATAGTTACACTCCATCAGAGAGTTCCCAGGACTTTTATAGTTACACTTCATCAAAGAGTTCCCAGTACTTTTATAGTTACACTCCATCAGAGAGTTGCCAGTACTTTTATAGTTACACTCCATCAGAGAGTTGCCAGTACTTTTATAATTACACTTCATCAGAGAGTTCTCAGTACTTTTATAGTTACACTTCATCAGAGAGTTGCCAGTACTTTTATAGTTACACTCCATCAGAGAGTTCTCAGTACTTTTATAGTTACACTCCATCAGAGTTCTCAGTACTTTTATAGTTACACTCCATCAGAGAATTGCCAGTACTTTTAGTTACACTCCATCGGAGTTCTCAGTACTTTTATAGTTACACTCCATCAGAGAGTTCTCAGTACTTTTATAGTTACACTCCCTCAGTGAGTTCTCAGTACCTTTATAGTTACACTTCATCAAAGAGTTCCCAGTACTTTTATAGTTACACTCCATCAGAGAGTTGCCAATACTTTTATAGTTACACTCCATCAGAGAGTTGCCAGTACTTTTATAGTTACACTCCATCAGAGAGTTGCCAGTACTTTTATAATTACACTTCATCAGAGAGTTCTCAGTACTTTTATAGTTACACTTCATCAGAGAGTTGCCAGTACTTTTATAGTTACACTCCATCAGAGAGTTCTCAGTACTTTTATAGTTACACTCCATCAGAGTTCTCAGTACTTTTATAGTTACACTCCATCAGAGAATTGCCAGTACTTTTAGTTACACTCCATCAGAGTTCTCAGTACTTTTATAGTTACACTCCATCAGAGAGTTCTCAGTACTTTTATAGTTACACTCCCTCAGTGAGTTCTCAGTACCTTTATAGTTACACTTCATCAAAGAGTTCCCAGTACTTTTATAGTTACACTCCATCAGAGAGTTGCCAATACTTTTATAGTTACACTCCATCAGAGAGTTGCCAGTACTTTTATAATTACACTTCATCAGAGAGTTCTCAGTACTTTTATAGTTACACTTCATCAGAGAGTTCTCAGCACTTTTATAGTTACACTCCATCAGGGAGTTGCCAGTACTTTTATAGTTACACTTCATCAGAAAGTTCTCAGTACTTTTATAGTTACACTCCATCAGAGAGTTGCCAGTACTTTTATAGTTACACTTCATCAGAGAGTTCCCAGTACTTTTATAGTTACACTTCATCAGAGAGTTCCCAGTACTTTTATAGTTACACTCCATCAGAGAGTTCCCAGTACTTTTATAGTTACACTTCATCAAAGAGTTCCCAGTACTTTTATAGTTACACTTCAGAGAGTTCCCAGTACTTTTATAGTTACACTCTATCAAACAGTACAATGGATATTGACCAAAGTGACTGAGAATATCCATGCTAAAAACAGATATCAACGTTAGAGTGAATCACTCGGATGAGTATATAACGTAGTCTCAAAAGTAAGTGATCATGTGACTTCCCAGCCACTTTTAAGTAGCAAGTTAGGGAGTTGAACTGGTTTCTGGTTTCTTTGTTTTTAAATACATCTCACAAACATAATCCTGGTCATAATGGCAGTGTCCAGCTTATCTTAGTGGAAGAAAACCTCAGACATACATGTATGTCTGAATAAAACCATTGTCACATCACAAGATCTGCTGGAAGACCTCTTCACATGACATTTTCACCACCCCCAAACAAGACTTCAACCTTTGTTGTAAGCAAATAAGAGCAGTAACAAGTGACTAACTACTTGGCACAGAGTGCCACATGTTGCATGACCTTTCCTCAGAGAATGCCATTAATATTTTAACACTGAGTCCTGAACTATACCAATGACCAGGGAACAAAACTGTTAAGTTTCCTGAGCATGCTCCCTGACAAGAGATGAGTAGAAACCATGCTTCTTATTGTTGTGTAAGAATGATAAACTGTGAAGCTGAGACACTTTAAATTTCTTTCCATTAAAGTTTTATTAAAGGTTAATTTATTTGACATCTGTAATCTATATGACATAACCCTACCTTTTCTCCTGGTTGAATGGTACAGTCTATCTCCTTAACAACGAGTTCTAGTCCTGCCCGATAACGGGTACTATAGCGCTCAAATTTGACAAGTCCCTGCTCTGGCCAATTGTCCTTGGGCTTCTTTTCCTCAACTTCCCATGCAGCCTTGAATAGAAAACAATCACAAGTACATGTTAAGCATTCTACAATAAAAACGTATTTTCAATAACCAAAAATATTAAAAATATTTTTAGTGAATGTTACTCAAAATTATATTGTAAGAAATCTTATATCACATGGATTATCTCCAAAGGTATTAGCACTTGAAAATGGTATTCCAACATGCAGAGACAAGTCTTCATGTTATTATTATTGATATCACATAGGCTCACTTCCATCAAAATTGCTCAACTCAGATTAGAATATCTTAGCTCTAACCTAATGATACATTCTAGGCTCTTCTGGCCAAAAAGACAATTTTAAATTTCTTTAGTACAGAAGAAGAGGAAATCCATTAAAAAAAATGAAACAGGTCCATATGCTATGGCAACACTTGGTGGAAACAGGAAAAGACAAACTTTAACCCTTACAGTGGTATTACATTTGTTAATAATTTAAACCAATTCTTTGTTGTTGTTTTCTTTTGCTGACAAGAACATACTAATACAACAAGACATATTTCTAGTGATTCTAAAGATCATGATCCAGCAGCTTCTAGTAGGAGCTGGTTGTTGAGGAGCAACAATATTTGCCCAAGTCTGATCAATTTATGCTTAGCAGGCTAAAAATTGCAACCATTTATATTTTATAACTGTTTGGAATGCCTCATCATGAACTTTTGCAGAGGCCCTCAAGATTGTTTTAGAAATATAAATGAGTAAAATGAAACATTATCTTTTCATGAACTTTTTCAGTGACCCCCAAGACCATTTTATAAATGTTAAATCAGTATAAAATCATTGCATTTTCATTAATTTTCTTAGAGGGCCTTAAGACTACACTATAAATGTGAACTTATTAAAGAAAGCATTGCTGGTTTAAGCCAGACATGTCTGAGGGCTTCCTCCACACCAATACTTAGTAGTGTCATCAAAGACGCTAATTGTAATGCAAATTTTTTTTATAAAAACAATGCCTTTTTATGAACTTTTTAAGAGACCCCCAAGAATATTTTACAAATGTGAAAATTATAGAAAGTAATGCCTTTCTATAAACTTTCTTACAGGCCTCCTATTTGTGCTTATCCAGATGCTGCACAAACAAGTTCAAACAGTCAAATTATCCCTCTTAAAAGACAATTATTTGTCCTTACAATATTATTAGGGGTGTGTGATATATTACAATACCAGTACTGCTTATTAAAATATCAATTTTTGTGGCATTCTACTGGATTACGTCCCCCCCCCCCCCCTCCCACAAGACCCAGCTGTTATAACTATATATTGTTATGTAATCAAAACAAAATCATTACATTTCTGGACTGAAACTGCACATACTGTAGATGTTTATTAGGTTTATTGTCCCAACACGTAGCTGCTGAGCCCTTATCAACATATCCAGTTACCTTTGCATGATGTTATTGTAAGCAAATAACCTAGATTTTTGTATTTCTTACACATTCAATAATAAATACAGCTTTGTGAACAAATAACTTGATTTTTAATTTGCTTATTAATAACAACTGCATGAGAGTGTAAAGGTTCACAACAAATACCTCAGTAGGTGTCTCTGAATATTCTTTCACTCTCTCTACAGCCACAATGTTGGTCTCCAGCTCCGTTGTCATGCGCACCATCCAATTAAGGCTCTGGGTTACCTAGGTAAGAGAGGTCATACATATGTCATACATATGTAATACAGAAGTCATAAAGAAGGCCTTCACATGTAACACAGAAATCATAAATAAGGCCTACACATGTCATATCGAAATCAAACATAACGTCTACAGATGTAATATAGAAATCATAAAGAAGGCCTACACATGTAACACAGAAATCATAAATAAGGCCTACACATGTCATATCGAAATCATACATAAGGTCTACAGATGTAATACAGAAATCATAAAGAAAGCCTACATATGTAATACAGAAATCATAAAGAAGGTTTACAGATCTAAATACAGAAATCATAAAGAAGGTCTACAGATGTTATACAGAAATCATAAATAAAGCCTACATATGTAATATATTAATCATAAATAAGGCCTACAGATATAACATATCAATCATAAATAAGGCCTAAAGATGTAATGAAGAAATCATGAAAAAGGCCTACAGATGTAATATATAATCGTAAATAAGGCCTACAGATGTAACACAGAAATGATATAGAAAGCCTACAGATGTTATATAGAAATCATAAATAAGGCCAACAAATGTAATACAGAAATCATAAATAAGGCCAACAAATGTCATACAGAAATCATAAATAAGGCCAACAAATGTAATACAGAAATCATAAATAAGGCCTACATATATAACACACATACCATAAAGAAGGCCTACTGATGTAATACATGAAATATAAAGAAGGCCAACAGATGTAATAAAGAAATTGATATAGATTATACAAGTTATAGATTATAGATTATACATAAATCGATTATACAGATATCTATATCCTTTTCCTAACTTGACACATTCATATCCAAAATATAACAGGCTTAAATTAATCACAATTTAAAAAAAAAAAAAAAAAAAAGACAATTTAAATGAGTATCTATAATACATATTGTGGAAGAGATATAATGTTATTAGCATGATTCAACTGTCTGTTGTTTTATATTGTCTTTTTTTTCTCAGTTTTTTTCACTTACACTGAGTGCATATGAGATAGACAATCCCACAATTCCTGGAGACAGGGTATCTCGACCAATCACAGCAAAGAGAGCCGCAAAAAACACAATGCCGTTGCCAACAAATTCTAACCTCACAGCTAACCATCTACAAAAGTAAACAAATACTATGGATCATCAAGTAGTGTATAAACAGTTGACAAGAATTATACTTTTTTCAACAAAAAGAAAGTAACACATGATTTCTATTCACAATAGTACACAGGCTGTACACTCCCCAAAAAATGCGACAAAGTGGTAAACAAATAACAATTACTGTGCCTGTACATCTAAGGTGTATACCAATACAGTCTGTTTGTGTCGGCATAGAATTTAAGAGCAGGTTTATAACATTTTTTTACTTACGGTATTCCTTCATTTGCCACAGAAATTCGGTAGAATCGGATTAATGAAAATCAAATATAGATAGGTGATTTAATATTTGCATGCAATTTAAATGCACCTGTATTATTGTAAATCTTTTAAAAAAGGTTTTTATCTGCGATGAGATTCTGCTAGATTTACCGCTATGTCTTAACCTAATTTACTTAATACCAAATATAACTTGGGCTGCATCTTAACACCAAAATAGAACCATCGCCTCACCACAGGTAAGCTGGAAAACTTCCCCACATGAAAGTTCTCGCCCCGACTGGGACACCAACCCAAAAGTTTGGGGCTGAGGAGTTAAAGTCAGCAACTCTAACTGCCTGGCCATGGGCCCCCGCTGTAGAACCAGTCAACCAAGCTGAGAATAGGTTTACAAAGTGTTAACAAAATATTTAAAATCAGGCTGGTATACACTTAGGTCCGTATTCACCAACCATTCATAAGCCTAAGTCATGACTTAAGTCCAAGTTTCAATTTTCATAAAAAACAAAAATGAGCTTATTTATGAAGTTTCAAAGTGACTTGCTGAAAGTAGCAAAGCTTAAGTGTCATGCAAAAATACAGATATGTAGCTAAAAACATAATGAAAATGTTGTAGATTGAAATCCATGACTTGAGCAATTCTTGCTTAAGAATGGTTGGTTAATATGAGCCTTAGCGTGTAACATAGGAAAAATATACTGCTAGTCCAGGACTTGAACATGAGACCTCTACTAACAGGGTGAATGCTCTACCAGTTGACATAACCAGACTGCTAAAAACAATCTCTTCCTACCGATTGCTTCATGGGTATAATTTCTTTTTGGTTTTTGGGTCATTTGATATTTTAACTCTTTTACATGTATAAAAACATTTTACATGTATAAATTCATTTAACAGATTTTTTTTCCATCATCTTGCTGATGTGTTTTTGTTTCCTTCTTAAACATAGTTTATGCAATGAATTATCCAGTTCCTTGATTGTGAATTTTAAAATTTTGTTTATACTTTGATATATAGTCCATACAAATGGCAGATTTTAATAATTGCTACTTAATTCAAAGCTTAATATTTATAACTGTGAAAATCTTGATGAAATTCTTTATGTTATAACATTTTCAAACACTAATGCATTTAATGAATTAATATGATGAAAACTTAAGCTATCCACATTCTAATATGGCCTTTTTTCAGTATACTGCCATTCACTTGTTAAGCTATGGTGTGTTCTAAAGGACAAGTACACAATATTCTGGTGCACCTAGTGCTACGATCCAGGCAGATAAAGGCAACAATAGATGGGATGGGATGGGATTTGCCGGCATTTTTGCTGATACTGTGCAGTGACATTTCTATTATTTTAGCACAGGGGCACTTATAAGGTGCCCAGGGACTGAGCTCTGTTGGTCCATTATACTGACATTGACGAGTCAGACGTATTGCTGTCCCCTTAGCCCCTAGCATTAGGATGGAAGCCACTTCAACCAACTTTAAAGTCTTTGGTTTGACCCGGCCAGGGTTTGAACCCGCGACCTCCCGATCCGCTAGCTGACGCTCTACCAAATGAACTATTGCAGCCACACATGTCTTGTATTTGTAAGTAGTTTGTTATTGTGACAAACACCTTTGGTCACAAACAGGAAGAGTATATTTTCATTTTAGGTCAAATTTTGATATTTTAGGGCTAACTTCAGATAAAATGGATATAATGTATAAACAAATGAGGTATAAAAAATGATTCTAGAGAAAGAAAAAAATATAACTTTGAGCTCACCTGTTTGATATCAAGGCTGGATAATGGCACACAAGATTGCTATCAACTTTGGCTTCTGACGTCTCGATGAACCGCTCCTGCTGTTTGTAGGCACGCACTGTTGTCACCCCAACCACAGTCTCACCAAAGTGAGAATAAATGGGCGACCGACTGACTGATTCTAATCGTTTCAGTTGTCTAGATGTGGCAACATAAAATCTCTGTAACCATTGGAGAAACTAGATTAATGATTGGGGTATACTGATTTCCACAAACATAATATTTATAAACAGAAATGTGGTAAACAATCTTATACTGTATTCTCTTCAGGATTTATAAACAATGGAATTTAGCTAAGTTCATTCTGTACAATATTTTAAAATTAAAAAAAGGTTAAATAACAATGCAAGGATTTATTTGTTTGAAATTAATACAAGAGTAATAAACACAAATGAATTGGAACAACAGTAGTTAAATCTTGAGAAAAAAATACATAATTAAATTCTTTCAAGCTTATAAAAAGAATTCTAAAAATGGTTCAAAAATTAAATTGTTTGTGGTTTGTGTTGTGCTTACATGTTACTTTAAGTTTGCTTTGTGTGTTATTTATCATATTGTATTTTAGTATTTTTTTTAAAATTGTATTTTTTAATATGTAACTCTATTTTCATAGTGAATGTTTCAGTGCTATGTCTTTTGTGGTAAATTATCAACAAAATCTCAAGCACCCTACATTATATTAATGGGATGGGATGGGATTAGCCGGCATTTTTGCCGGAACTGTGCAGTGACATTTCTATCATTATAGCACAGGGGCACTTATGAGGTGCCCAGGGACTGAACCCAGCAGGTCCATTATACCGACACCGATGAGTCAGGCTCAATGCTGTCCCCTTAGCCCTGAGCTTAGGAGGGAAACAACTACTACCAACTTTAAAGTCTTTGGTTTGACCCGGCCAGGGTTTAAACTTGCAACCTCCCGATCCACAAGCCGACACTCTACCACTTGAGCTATTGTGGCTGATCTTATATATATGAATCGACATCATTTAATCACGTCTATATTTTGACAACATCTGCTGAATTAGTACAAGAGGTGCAGCACATAGACAACAACAAGATAACTACCAACTTGTTTGCATTTAACAGTTTACATCCAACTGGCAATAATCTGTTATCTTTAGAAGTTGACGAATAATTATTTGCTGTAGGATAGGATGAGTCAACACATGACAAGACATTAAGACATTAATCACATTTTTCAATATGGATTCATTAATTGCTTGATGAACTGTTATAAAACAGGAAGATCTAATATTTTTATATATCTTATGAATAGAGACTAAGCAGTCAATAGTGTAGATCTAGAAGATCCTACTTTTTAATGTCTGTGAACAGAGACTTAGCAGTCAATAGTGTAGATCTTGAAGATCCTACTTTTTAATATATCTATGAACAGAGACTAAGCAGTCAATAGAGAAGATCTTGATTAGACAGCTCTCAGCTCTATATCTACACTAACTGCCAAGCCTTACAATTACATGATTAACAGGCTAAGAGGTTAATGCCTTGAATATGACAACATTTTGTTTGTGCATAATGTGGCTTGCTCCACCAAGTGTGCTCTCTGTGATTGTTTGTTACATCGGACCAACAAAACAATGTCACATTGGCGACCATCCAGCTAATTATTGGTGAATAAAGAGACATGACATATGTCTGGGTAGAACCACTAGCCCACCGCAGGTCTGCTGCATGACCTACAGCATGATGGACTGACGAGTTACAAGTTGGTGACTCTAACCCTTGGCCCTCTTTGTACAAGTAGACAGGTAAAAGACCAAGAAACACCTTAGCCTTCAAAAGATGACATTCTTACTCTTACATTCAAACACATTGGTCAATATAATAATTTGCTAAGTAAACACAGTGTCCAATATAATAATTTGCTAATTTTACACAAGGGCTAATATAACATTTTGCTAAGTTAACACAGTGTCCAATATAATAATTTGCTAAGTTTACACAAGGGCCAATATAACAATTTGCTAAGTTAACACAGTGTCTAATATGATAATTTGCTAAGTTAACACAAGGGCCAATATTACAATTTGCTAAGTTAACACAATACAATTTGCTAAGTTAACACAAGGGCCAATATTACAGTTTGCTAACTTTATTTTTTCATTTGCTAGAATCCTCATCATAAAATGTCAGTATAATTAACTGTGCACTCTATGCCTAGTATAATATGAGTACAATTAGTGATTGTTAGCATCTAAGATGCCCAATAACAAAGTATTTGTCTTCTCTTTCTCTGCAATGGAGAGGCAGCCATGGTCAAGAGGCTCGAATTGCCAACTTGTTACTCCTCAGCTCTGCACTATGTAGGTTCAAATCCCATTCTGAACAAGAACTTTCATGTGGGGAGGTTTTCCAGCTAACTTGTAGTGTGCCAGTGGTTCTACCCAGACATAAGTCTGGGATTTTCCTCAACCAATAATTAGCTGGACATCACTAATATGACCATTATTGCCTCAGTGCAATGTAATAAAAAAACAAAAACGAAAACCAGGGGTGGCGAAATCAACCGTCTGAGTCATCTGTGTCAGCCATTTGGCCATCCAAATGTCTGGAATTTTTATTTGCACTTCTCAGAGGAAAATTCAAGCGGTACTTAAAGCATCGTTTGAGGGTTAAATTGTCATTCGAACACTTACCTAACACATGCGTAATATGACAAGTGCAATGTATTTACCGTTCTGTCATATGGTTTGCGCGCAATAACTCATTTCGTTTCCAAAAATCTTAAAAAAAGCGAACAGAACTGCTAGTAGAAAATGTGTTTATGTTACAGTTGGCTCGATTGACTGAATGCTATCTATTAAACTAGAGCACAGAATAATGTTCCTGATTACAGATGGGTTTCGTTTTTCATTTAATCAATGTGCTAAATTACAGTGCTGTTAGTTTGAAATATTGCACAGTCTATAACAGCACAGATGATACTGGAATGGAGTGATTTCTTCATGTTCCGCAACAAATGCTGAGGTTCCTAGCAAAACTCCACCCCAGAAAAAAGCTTAGAAAGATTATGATAAGAAGTATGACACTGGCGTGGTTAAGCAAATTTCCATGGCTGTGAGTTGACGATGATGGCATGGCTAAAGGTCGTATTTGCCGAATTCTTCCCTCATCGTTTGCATTGTACAATTCTCTGCATTAAAATAGAGATGTAATCATATAACATATGTTCTGTTAATTTAATTTTATTGTTTATTGGGTTTTTTGTCCCACCAACAGTATTTCAGTTATCTGGAGATGTTGTCAACATGAAGCAGATATAGTGCTGCCTTCACTGTGTACAGCATGCCGTGAACACCTGACATGATACCACACCCAGTCACATTATACACGGGGCCAACCAGTCGTGGAACTACCCTTATATTTGCTTCAGCGTTAGCAAGGGAGCTATACCACTACCATTTTTAATGACTTTGGTTTGTCACGGCCTGCGATCAAACTCAGGGCTTTTCATACCTGGCGCCAACGCTCTGCCGAATGCGCTAAAATGTACCAGGTCCAGTCTGTTATTTTTAACTTTAGTATGCAGTACTGTAGTTTATATTAAACTGTCATTTCCCCATGCATAAAAGGGTCACTAAACTAACAGCCTCCTTCTCCAAAGTAATGGTTATGATATTAAATATATAAATAACTGACAGTTTGACGTAAATATTACAATCATACAATAAGTCAAAATTTTACAGACCAAAGAAGTTTGTGTATGGACTAAGAAGTTTTGATTTGGTAGTTTGTGGACAAGTAAGATTTTCTCATATTTCGCCACCCCTGAAAACAAATTCTCTGCAACTATGACCTTAGATAGGCCATGACTAAACAGACACAAAAAAAGTGCACCAGTAAAAATGTATTTTAATCCATATCATTATCTTGTCCTTCATGGAAGGCAGTGACTAACTTAATCGTAATTAAGACCACAATAAGCATAGGATAGTAAAATTGCAAATATTCTGATTTTTATTTTAAAATTGTAACTCACCTTTGGCCCTGATGGAACACATTAAAACTGATATAAAATACATAACTTACTAAAACTAACTTGAGACTACCTCACCAGGATTACCCTTAATTGATAACATTTTTTGCTATCTAAAAAAACAACTTTTTCACCCATAATATTTAGATAGCTATGATCCATCTTTGTTTGACATTTTTTCTGTCTTTTTTGTTTATAACATTTTGTTTTGTTTTGTTTTTGACATACCTTGCAGCAACCATATATGATCATTATAACAAATTTAGTCCAGCTTTCTGGAGGAGGAAGACCCCAGACACATGCCTGGGTAGAATCACTGGCGCACCACAAATCAGCTGGAAGACCTTCTCACATTAAGTCCTTCACCCCTAACGGGACTCGAACCCATGCGGTTAGAGGCTAAGCAGTCAGAGGAGATACAAATCGGCGACTCTACCACTATGCCACAGGCACCCCTATTACTGAAGCAAATATAATGCTGACTTTACAGTTTTACCATGTCATTAACAGAAGAATGATACCAGACAAAAAGGTTTGTTTGTTTTGGATTTAGTGGCCAACCAACAGTATTTTAGTTATCTCGAGACAGTGTCCATTAGAAGCAGATATAGTGCTGCCTTCACTGTGAATATCATGCTGTGAACACCTTGCATGATACCATACCCAGTAACTTTATATTGATAATGGGCCGACCATTTGTGGATCTACCCATATATAAGCTACACCATAACTATTTGAAACAACTTTTGTACGTCCCAACTCGGGATCAAACACCTGGAACTCTCACGCCTGGAGCCGACATTCTGCTAATTGTACTACAAAGTCCGGTAGTCACAGGTTTATTTTTATATAAGTACCAGCCATTTGTGGCCGTGACTTTAAACCTACATGCCCAAAGAATTTTATGAAAAGATATACAAATTTACTTTTAATGTCTTTCACTCCTGCATCATACATGCCACCTTTTATATAGAGACTTTACATTGGAATTATACCAACAAGATGTTCAACAAGAGGATAACATGCTCTATATTATGATATTTAAATACTTAATTGTATAATTCAAGTCTGATAGTATGTGCATGCAAAACTTTTAACCTTCATGCATATGCCTTAAGCTTTTATTATTTTTTAACAGGTATATTTCTCACTAAATTAAGCCTTGATTACATCAAGTGATCAAGAGCTGACATATGTGAAGTTTTACTTGATCTTTGCATTTGATTTTTAAGATGTAAGCTCAAGGATATCTACAAGCAAAACTTTTGCCTGTATAATTATGCATCAAACTTTTCTAAGTTTAATTAGTGCAATATTTCCCAAAACATTCCACCTGGAACTATCAACCTTGCTTAGTTATATATGGTGGTATCAGTAGGTAAGATCATTTGAAAGACATAATTTAGTGAATTTCCATTCTGATTAATAAGGTAAAATAAGGTTGTTTATACTTGCATGCATAACTTATAACACCAAGTATATCAAACAAAAAACAAAAATAAGCAACCAGCACCAACATTTTCTCTAAAATGGATGACTATGAATTCTCTCCTGATTAATAGAAGTCTGCCATGAATATTAATGCTCTATAACATTGTAGCACAATGAAATCCTTCAGTTAGATCTGCTTAGCAATAAAATTGGAAGACAAAAAAACATAATTACCTGAACCAATGCGTAAACAATTGCCAACGGAGGTATGACAATAAGAAAATAATGAAGATAGATGACAATAATAACCAGTGAGGCCACTGTTTGCAAAATGACATTGATCATGGAGCGCACAGTGAAAGGAACAACAAAGTCTATCTCAGCAATATCAGCTGACAATCTGTTCAAGAACCTTCCCCTTGGCAAGGTGTCATAAAACTCCATTGGTGCTCGTAACATCTGGTGAAAAATCCTATAGAACAAGCTTTTCGATGCGATTACACCTGAGGTAGCCATTAGAAATGCAGCAATGGCTTCCAATAGACCTGCAATGGAATTTCATCAGTTTCAGAGAATCATGGTTGTGATCAGTTGTTATAAGCAATTGTTTAGGGGGAAATGTTTTTATGTTCCATAATGTGTTTTGGTCATGTGAAGTCTGTTTTCACTTGAAGATGATTTAGTGCTGCTTTTGGTGTAATAGTATGGTGTGAGCACTCGTACGAGTAATACCACATATTCCACATGATATATGTACCAAAGTTAGTCTCATTATTCTCACACTGAGTAAACACATTTATAAAACAACTATTATCTGAGCATTATTGTTACATTTATGATTTTCTTATTTTTATACATCACACTGACACAATTATAGCCATACTGGTTACATCTAGTTATTACCGGTGGATGAAGAAAGATGCCAAACAAATGCCTGGGTAGAACCTGTGGAGCACTAGAGGCCAGCTTAAAAACCACACACAAAAGTTTCCCCACCAATCGCGACTGTAACCCCAGCAGGGAGGTACTGGAGAGTTACAAGTTTACGACTCTTACAGCTCAGCAAATGGAAGCCAAAACAAAGATTGTTGTATGCTTAAGGGGTATAAAATCTACCTACTGCATAATCTTATAACGTTAAAGTGTGTGGTCAAAATCTGAATTCAAACAGATGTGTAAGATAGTTAAGAATTAGAAGACTATTTTGCTAATATATGTATGATCCTATACCACAGTACATTTTGTTAACAAACTTTCACAATCATCATTCTGTTTTTAAGCTTTCATGGTTTTCCTCTGATTCATTTCATAATGCTATCTAAACAAATGCTTCCAGTATTTAGCTAATCAACTAAATAATTAGGTCAATGAGACAGGTCCTATAATTCTGATAATGTCATAACCTTTTAGCAATGAGTATGGTTAGCTTAGACAAATACAAACATAGAAATGATATTAACTGAATATGATTCAAACATGCAACAGAAATCACATCTTTCATTAAATATATTATGTTATATAATGATATTATGATTAAAGAACCACCAACTCACTGTAGGTCAGCTGAAAAACAATCCTGACATGGCAGATTTTGGCCAGACAAAATGTCTGGGAAGCATTGGGAGGAACAAAGAAAGTGTAGGCATGGGTTCATGTTGTGTTTTCAGGAAGGGAAAGCAAAAAGGTTATGAAGAAAGTGCTTGTACATAGGATACCAGCTAAGGGTTTCTCTGATGACATCCTTGATACAATAAATCAATGTTCCTGTGAAGCACTTAAGTTGTTTGTTGAGTTCCTATCACAGTAAGTTATTTTAGTCATTCCGTTACAAAATGGCTGTTACTGACCTTTCTTCTGTTTAAGTGGTGGAATTTGGAGAATATGATGACTGGTGAATGGACTATTTTCCTAACTAAGTTTTAATATTTTACAGAAGATAAAAAATTTAATATGTTTTTACTAGTGAGCTATAACATTCCATTTTTGACTTTACACTATAACAAACCAATGTTCAATTGTATTTGTTAGAAAGAGTTATTCAATGTTGAACATTGGTGTACTTTTACTGCAATTATTTGTAGACAGAATACTCATATCTCTGATTTAAGTCAAAATAGTTTTTAGTTGACCTACTGATGATGCCTACTGTCACAGACACAGTTTAGGATGTCATTATAAGGAGATTCAGGGTAGTATGTTTGCTGTGTTTTATATCCCACTTCAAGGTTTGTTTGTTTGTTGGCTTTATTGTTCCACCAACAGTATTTCATTTATCTGGAGACGGTGTCCACTTGAAGCAGATATAGTGCTGCCTCCTCTGTGTATAGCAATGCCAAGAGCACATGGTATGATACCACACCCAGCCACATTATCCTGACACCAGACCAACCAGTTGTGGAAGTACCCTTATAACATCACAATCTTCTGCAGATAGCAACATCCAGATTAATGACATCACAACCTTCTGTGACAGACACAACCATATAAACAATATCTCAAAGTTCTTTAAATAGCACAACCATATAAAGATTATCACAAGGTTCAGTAAATAGCACAACCATATAAACATTATCACAAGGTTCTGTAAATAGCACAACCACATAAACAACATCACAACCTTGTGTGGAAAGCACAACCATATAAAACAACATCTCAACCCTGTGTGAACAGCGCATCCATATTAACAACATTTCAACATCCATCGTCGGATACCCACGGTTGATTCTATTACGTTACTCTCCATTCATCACCCGTGGGCAAATTGCTACTCATTTCGTCGTTTTGTTTGAATAGAACAGAACAGACATTATCCAATCAGATGATAGGTTACAAAATTAAATACTCTTCAATCATGATCAATACGGTGACCTGAGAACGTAAACATGGCGACCGGTACAGCGCATCGCAAGTGTAAAATATGTCTGTCAGCGATCCGCAACAAATGTTCTTACAGTTCTTTGGGCACTCCAGCAAGTATTGAAAAATACACGTCGGTTTTAAACGAAATAGGTATCCTTGCCCATGAAGACAACAACGTTACTTGTAATTTTTGCATAAATAAACTTAACCGGTGTTGCAAACTACAGGACGACCTAGCTACACGATGCTATCGAAGTGGTATGAAAGCGTAAACTTGATTGGTTGGCAGATTCGCTAGATGGTCTCAGCAAACCAATCGGATTGCGGCATTTCATGGTAAACAAAGCGACGAAATGAGTAGCAATTTGCCCACGGGTGATGAATGGAGAGTAACGTAATAGAATCAACCGTGGTTATCCGACATAGTTCAACATTGTGTGAATAGCACAACTACGTAACAACATTACAACCTTACCACAACCATATAAACAACATCACAACCTTCTGTAAAAAGCACCATAAAAACAACATTACAATCTTTTGAACATTCATAGCACAACCATATTATCTACAACATCACAAACTTTTGCAAACTGATGTCAAAACCATATGAATGAAAACATTGCAACCTTTCTTGAATAGCACAACCATTAACACTTCAAGGTTGCATCTATCAGTTCAAATCAAACATTTTTTATGAAATAACTCAATAAGCCATTGTTACTTGACAAGGTCCTAATTGTTTGTTTGTTTATTGGGTTTATCATCCCACCAACAGTATTTCAGTTATCTGGAGACAGTGTCCACTTGAAGCAGATATAGTGCTGCCTTCACTGTGTATAGCATGCCGTGAACACCTGGCATGATACCACACCCAGTCACATTATCCTGACAGGGGGGCCAACCAGTCGTGGAACTACCCTTATATTTGCTTGAGCGTTAGCAAGGGAGCTATACCACTACCATTTTTAACGACTTAGGTATGTCGCGGCCCGGGATCAAACCCGGGGCCTCTCGTACTTGGAGCCGATGCTCTACCGATTGCCCTACCAGGTCCGGTAGGTCCTAATTGAAAAAAAGCTACAAGGCAGTGCAAATCTTGCAAAGGAACAAAAAGTAAGTATATCTGTATTCTTTGACCACAACAAGCTTTAATCAATCATATTATGGTATTGTATATTTTGCAACATACTTATTTTGCTTTGTTTCTTTGCACTTTCAACTACAGCATTTTCTTTTAATTCTTTGTAGTCAGATTATACATTTGCTTTTTTTTTTTTTTTGGATTTTCAGATGTGTATTATATTTGTTTTATGCTTTGTTTTTGTTGTGCGTGTATTTTTATCATATTTTAGATTGTTTATTGGCTTATTAAGGTAGAAATATTTTCGGACATGCCGTCATGCTGTTTCATATTTTTAGACAGTGTGTTGTGTTGTGTCAATTGTTTGAGAATGGTTTATGTTGTATCATATTTTAAGATAGTGTGTTATTTTTGTGTTATATTTTCAAACACTTTAGCATGTTTTATTTTTAAGGCAGGTATGTTATGCTATTTTATATTTTAGCTGCAATATTTAGAGTCATCATTTCAGATAGTCTGTTACAATTTGTCATATTTTTAGAAAGTGTACTATGTTGGGTCTTCAGACAGAGTTTTGTTGCATCACTAATTCAGAAAATATGAAATATATCATATTTCAAAATGTGTGCTATGTTTTGTCGTATTTTCATTATCTGTGCTATACTGTGCCAAAATTCAGACACTGTCTTTTGTTGTGAAATACTTTTAAACAGTGTGCTGTTGCTATGTTCTGTCACACTTCAGAAACTACATTTATTTCCTCTGTCTCATATTTCTAATTTCTTAGAAATACAGCATTTTGTTCATATCATTTATCTACAACTACACACTAGGCAATTATATGTCCTTATTGGATAAGTTTTTCATGTGTTTTGAGATAGTGTACTTTTGTCATTGTTACTGGCAATGTTGATGCAAATGCAATAATTCTTAGAATCTGAGCCTGTCCACCCTGGGTCTACACACCTGGACTATGATGTAGAATATGGCCATTGGGACTGCAATGAGTAGGAAGTATGGTGTGCTGTAGCCCACAATAATGGGGACAGTAAGTACCCGCAGCAGACACGATAGCCACATCTGGCAGTTATGGGCAATCACCGTGTCCAGCGTATCTATGTCCTTGCCAAACCGGTTCAGAATTCGTCCAAGTGGGGTCGTGTCAAAGAAGGACATGGGCGACCGGAGAATGGTGGCCAGCATACCAGCATGAATGGTTCGGCCAGCGTGGACGTTGCCAATAAACAAAGAGAGAGCACCTCCTACTATGAATACACCTGAAAAATTGAAGGAATTTAATGGTCTATAACACTAACAGCTTTAGCCTTGTTAACAAGTTTTGGGATAATCCCGCATTTGGGATTAAGCCTGGGAATGGAATTGACACAAGTGAAAAGCCTGTGTACTATGAATAGCACCTGAAATATTGAAGGAATTTAATGGTCTATAACACTTACAGTATTCAGCCTTGTTAGACAAGTTTTGGGATAATCCCGCATTTGGGATTAAGCCTGGTAGGTGGAATTAACACAAGTGAAAAAAAAAAGTTAAAAAAGG
Organism: Sinonovacula constricta; assembly: GCA_007844125.1. Taxonomy (NCBI): domain Eukaryota; kingdom Metazoa; phylum Mollusca; class Bivalvia; order Cardiida; family Solecurtidae; genus Sinonovacula; species Sinonovacula constricta. The sequence continues at coordinate 46,453,049 of CM017555.1, forward strand.
AACCAACAAAACTTTAAAAAACAAACCAAAACCTATTGAAAGGGTTACAAAGACAACATAAATGTATTGAGTGCAAACAAGCATATAAACACATAAACAGACCATTCCAACATGCAAGCTAACAAACTTTCAAATGTGTAAGTAGGAATTAGTTACATATACAACATCAGATGGTTAAAGGCACATGCAACATGTCAACAGCCCTCTTACATTAGTTCCCATGCAATATAAAGTAACGAAACGATAATCTTTTTACTTATATGATGATAAAATCGCAAACCGTTATAAGAACAATCGTTAACAAAATATAAAAAAAAATGAAAAAAGAAAATTTATCAGTCTGCATTTTTCAGTGACGTATTCTTCCAGGGAAACAAAAAATATTCTCAATATGAAAAACACTAAATCAATCAATGAATGTATTTGTATTCTGAGGTTTTATGGTACATGAACACTTGATAGGTCATACAGCGCCGACAATCAAATGAATGACCTGAACAGTTCAAGGCAGTATAATTTGTGGTTCTTATTAGATCTATTATTTGTTTACTATATTTTGAATGTTGATATCTTTGTCTACATAAGTAGCAAACAACTAACAAGAAACACATGCGCTACTCTTGTTATGATAAACTGGCAACATGTTTTTGTTGTTGTTGTTTTTTCCACAAAATTCACAAAACTGGTTTTTACCTCTGATTTATAAGTCCACCTGATACAAGTGCAATAGTGTCATTCCCACTCTATTAGTTTACATAAGGCTGTGGTACAGTTACCATTGCATACATGTGAACACTCCCACTTCTAAAGGGAGACTCCCACTTTTTAGGTTCAAAACTATCTGAAAACGATGGGTGTTTTACACATTCTCAGAAATCGCCTTACATGCATTAGATGGAAACAGAAAACTGCCTTTTTTGTTTATAAATATTATTTGTTCATATTCTCTTTTTTTTTACAAATAAACGTTTAATGAATCTAGTGTTTTAAATGTACATTCAGACATCTGCATCTTTGTGTAGAATGTGTTATTGTCAGTAAAAGTTAAACGTAGATGGTCACTAGAATCCTTAGAGGGCTTGCACACCACCTGATCATTCGGTCTTGGGTCGACACAAAGCTGTTGTCTTTTAAAACTATGTCACCATCGAGGAGACCAATGACTTGCTTTTGTACATCACAAACTGTCTCAATGTAAAAAAAAATCTTCCCAATGTTTCAAATGTAATAAAAACCAACCATTTTTTATTTAAACATAACTTAGACTTTTCCATTAATATAAAACTATTATTTTGGGGAGATTTTAAATATACCTGTATATAAATAACACAATCCTGTTTAAATTCCAAAAGAGTCAGCTTTATTTCAATACACAATGACACAGGTTACTGTCCTCTGAAAGGCATATGACCCCAGAATGGAGATTGACCATTATTAAGGGTTAATCAAAGACTTCAATTTAGAGATTAATGACCATTATGTGGTAAAGTTCTATCCATTTTAATTTAGATTGTAATTTGGTACGTCGTTGTTCTAGAGATATCAGACATAATTATTGTCATAAAAATTCTGTTTAGCTAAGTTTTCCTACAGTAAGAACCTATACAAACTTCTGGGTAGACCCATCGAGCCAGCACAAATCAGCTGACAGACTTCTCCACCTGAAACATTTTGCCGCAAATAAAACTTAATGAAACCTATAAGTAAAGCACTTTGACTTGAACAGTTAAGCCAAGGTTACAGGTGCTCCAACAAGTAAACACTTTTAACTGAACAAATGGTAATGAGATATGGTAATGAACAAGTCATGATATTGTAGTTAATGTTAAAGTCTAATTTAGTTTAAACATATTGATTTATAGATATAGAAGTTACATCAACTTTTATTTATCCCCCTTGATGCCCAATTCCTGGATAAAACCAGTACTATGGAAGTTATTACCCAAGGCATTGTGTGGTAAATAGGGGATCTGACATGAGTGTCCATTGAATACTGAAAATGATGATTAATAAGTATTCAACCTGCAAATACCAATTTGCAACTTTGCATGCAGTTATTATGATATAACTTGAGATTTTTTTTAAATAAATGTATCCTAATAAGGGTTATGTGAAGGAATCCTGTAACTAATGTATGTTTCACCTTACGATAGTGTATTATAACTATTATGTTGATTTGTTCTATGCAATGGCTACAGTTTATTTTTGTTACTTCCCCCAGCACAATTACGATCATATTGGTGACATCCAGCTAATAGTTGGTGGAGAAAGATCCCAGATATGGGTCAGGGCAAAGCCACTAGTACACAATAGGTCAGCTGGAAGACTTCTCCGCAACTTTTTTGCACCAATCAAGACTCAAACCCACTAGTTAAGGGGTTGGGGAGTCAGCGACTCTAACCACTGGACCACTATAGCACCCCACTAGCACCCCACTAATGCCCCACTAGCACCCTACTAGCATCCTCCCACCCACTAGCACCCCACTAGTACCCACTTATGCCCCACTAGCACCCTACTAGCATCCTCCCACCCACTAGCACCCCACTAGTACCCACTTATGCCCCACTAGCACCCCACCCACTAGCACCCCACTAGCGCCCCACTAGCACCCTACTAGCATCCCCCCACCCACTAGCACCCCACTAATGCCCCACTAGCACCCCACTAGCGCCCCACTAGCACCCCATTAAAAGACACTTTTCTTCAGAAGCATTTATTTTCTTTAATATAAGTCAACAACTGTAACCAACAGACCCCACCAACTTCCACAGCATATGCATTTATGGTCTATCCCCAATTTAATCATATGAATCTGCTTTGATTACCTTTTTCCAGTTTAGACATGTGAATCTGCTTTGATGACCATTGAATTCCCAGCTTAGACAAAGGAATACCCTTCTATGGCCTATCTGCAGTTTTTGATATACCAATCTGCTTATAATATTGATCTGTTTGTATGGCCTTTCCCCTGCTTAGAAATATAACACTGTTTTCATGACCTGTAAGCAGTTAAGACATATGAATCTGCTTTGATGGTCTATTCACCGTTTAAACCTACAAATCTGCTTTCATTATCCATCTCTAGCTTAGATACAAATTACACAAATTGTTTTCATTAGGCTCTCACAGCTTACTTTCATGAATTTTTTCAAAGTAATAGCTTCTGGAAGGATCAGAAAAGATAATGTAAACCTGGATAATGTTTTTGCTTCGGCTTGATTGTTAAATACATTTAAGTGACAAAATAATGTGTAGGTCAGAAGATCTCCCCGAATAGAAGTTACCAATATGACTAAGACTCGGACCAACCAAGTGATGGGTGCACCGAGGACAGCTGAAAGATCTTCCCACATTAAGTCCTTTTCCCTGACAGGGATTTGAACCCACATAGTGAGAGACGAGACGTCAGAGGAGTTACAAGTCAGTGACTTTAACAGGTCACAAATACCCTTAAAGAAGATATAGTTTATACTGTCTACTCACAAATGTCCACCACTCAGAAACTCAGTTTACCATGCTACAACTGGTTTCCTTCCAGAATGTTTTTTTTGTTGTTGTTTTTTTACACACATTGTATATTTGAAATTTATGATCATTATAGCAACGTCCAGCTTTTTGGTGGGGGAAAACCCCAGACACATATCCAGGTAGAACTACTGGCGCATCGCAAGTCAGCTGGAAGACTTCTCACATTAAGTCCTTCACCCTGAACAGGACTCGAACCCACGCAGGGAGAGGCTAAGCAGTCAGAGGAGTTACAAATCAGCGACTCTACTAAAACGCCCCTTCAGAATGAACAGAGGACAAAATCATATAAAAACCCATATATCAAATAAAGGCTGACATGATTAAAGTTATTTTGAAATCTGGTTTTGGTTGGAAAAAACTGTTGTTGTCTTACATCTTAGTACTGCACCTCTATTTCTTGTGTGATATTTTATTGAAAGTACTAGGAGCAAAACTGTGAAACACTCAATGGTAGCCAGAAAGCCAGAAAGGTTTATCAGCTGTTATAAAGTATAATGATTATGTTTATAAGCCACTGTCACAATAAACATTGTAATGAATCATTTGTTGAGTAGAATAAACGCTGGAGTAGTGCTCTATGATTTGTCACCATTTGAGAGCAATACAGTTTTAATTATAATGCCCAAGGACAAAAAACTCTCAAAACTATTTTTTTAAAGTATGCGTAATGTAGCCAAGCACCAACAGACTTAGTGTCCAAAACTTGAACACATCTTACACAGTATCATTATTATCGTTATATGAGAACTTAATTATGTAACGTTATATGAGAACTTAATTATGTGAGGACCTGCTTTACCACATTGGCAATAATTTTTTGTTTGTTGGTAATATAATCACTTTTTATGATTCGGATGATAAATATGTTGGTGTTTTTTTAGTAGACTGAGTGAATCTTAGGACTTGTTCTTTTTGATTGGGATGTTGATGTGTTGTCAATGACTGTCAAAATTTAGTTTTTCAGCGATTATCATTTCAAATGATATTGAAGTATTGAATTACGTTGTTGTTGTTTTTTAAGAAAAGCTGCTTAAGTTTTAATTTTGCATTTATTTAATTTTTATATCTTGTAAGTTTTTTATTTTGTTAAGTTAAAATCATTATTTTATGACTAATTACAAGTTTTAAGTCCTAATTTTTACCCTCAACAAGTTTAAGATTATTATTTAACGCAGTTCTAAATCTGCTGTCCTAGTTGTTCCAAGCCTAAACTGACCTGTATAACTGCATAGAGAAGAGCCAATGGAACTGCAACCGCGATGAAAATGGGTGTGCTGTAACCAATGACGACAGGTACTGATATGACACGTAAGCAGCACAGCAGCCATGCTGACATGTTGACAGCAATCAATGAGTCTACAACATCTACATCCTTGCTGAACCGGTTCAGTATACGACCGATAGGAGTCGTGTCAAAGAAAGCCATTGGTGATGCTATAATGTTCTTCAGCATCTGTGCATGAATTATACGGCCCGCAATGACGTTGCCAACAAATAAGCTTCCACAGCCGATGAATATGAAAATACCTACAAGAAAGTGGGTTTTGTGCAATTTGTAAAGGGCATACTGTACACTAGAATATATTTAATTTATGATTATACATACTAACTCACTTGGTTTCAGAGAATCCAAGAAATTGCTGGTGTTAACAATGAACAAGAATATGTAGAATCTAATAAAAAGTTGCTTTAGGTTTTATGCATAAGAAAGTACTCTAGCACTAAGGAAATTAAAAATTAGATTTTTTAAAAAGAGAGTAAGACAGATAGAAAGGAAAATACATATACAAAACAGATTTTTCTATTAACAAATTGTTAAATTGTTTGTAATACCTTTTTTTGTTTACTTAATTTTGATTTTTTAATGTCATGTGTTTTTTAAAGTTATTATTCTAATTACAACTCCTGTTAATTTGTTAATCAATAGCAACAACCCAATAATTGTCAAACTGGTAAGATGGGGCGGGGGGACCACTGTAAGTATAAAAAAAATCAAATTATTTTTACCAAAACATCTTACATAAAACTAACAGTTATAAAAGGATTAGTAAAAGTTGTTATAAAAATATAATTTATATAAAAATAAATATAACACATGAAAATAAAGTGTTATCTTTCAGACACTGCTTAAATACAAGACAATGCAAACCAAAGCACTCATAACAATATAATTCATACATTTACTCATAACAATATAATTCATATATTTACTCATAACAATATAATTCATATATTTGCCTTATTTTTAAGTATTCAGAAAAAAGAATTAACATAAATTTAAACATTGAGCAAAACAGTATATCGAATAAACTTTTTACAAAAAAAACTTTCACATAAGAAAAAAAAAAGACATTCAGAATTATATTAACATGACAATTATTTTTTATTTTTTTTAAAGCCAGACTGAACGAGATCTTTGCTGCTAAAATTCCACTAACAAAACAGAAAAAAAAAACATGAACAAGTCAGCTTTTTGTTTAAGACCTTTCTACTGTTAACCCTGAGCTTGCTACATTTGTTAATAACCCACATTTATTCTTACAGGTGACATCCGACAATTTGCCTACCCTGCTTTCTCAATGATATGACTATTCGCTTATAAGACGGGCCCCCTACTTCACCTGGGAAAATGCCGGTTTTTGCTTCGACCTGATTATAAGATGAGGCAAAAAACATAAACAGGAGCGTTGACCAGTCGTGCTGTCTCAATTATAAGTCTTATAAGTGAGAAAATACAGTAAATTAAATAAATGTCATAAAATCTGACCCTTTGGGGTATCTGTGAAAATTTCTGAAAATCCATACTTTAGTCAAATCTGAGATGATTTTGAGCACTACCTCAAAAGTAAATCAGTACAGCTTAATAAAAATCATTTATTAAAAATCCAAATATAAATATAAACATGACAGGAATTTCTGCTTAAAATAGACATCAATGTAACAAGGGATAACAAGGGTTATGGTAGTACTTGATCTCAAAGATATGTAGTCACATGGTTTTCTTTGAAAAAAGCTAACTCTGCAGCACTGCTCAGATAGGAAATACAATACATTTGTAATGACAACTGGGTTGTTAGGCTTAAGTTTTCAGGAATACATAGGACATCAATAAACAGCTTTTTGCAGGATAGTACCAGGTAACAATAATTTGTTTGATTGTTTGAGTTAAAAAAGTTTGGCCCAACTCTCAGATACCACCATTAATCACAATCTTACATTGACATGCCAAGGTGCCATATTGAGAGACTCATGACTGAATGGTAGAGAAGCAGGAAGCTGGCTGATCTGGATCTACATTACTTGCCAAAGTCCTATACAGAAGTGTTTGGTAAGCTAAGGGTTAACAGTGATACATTATTCTAGTGTACAGAACAAATTTAAGGCCCCCTTACACTTGTTGTACCATTTAGCGCACACATTTAATTGACCCTCCCTCAGACTGGCTGTTGCCATGCCTACCATAGCAACACGTCCCCATTGTAATTAGTTTAGACAAACATTGGCCAAAATGTAGACATTTGCGTTATGTGTATTTTGTGGTTGGTTTTTCGGCTGCTTAAATTTGCCCAGTCGGATTGATTTATATAGAGAACGAAAGAATGATTTTTGCATTTTATTGTAAAAGGCAATGAATAAAACATTAGAAAAGATGTCTTTTGTGTCATTGTTTTTACTGCAAAGCATCAATATCAGTGTAATAAATGTGCATTAAATGCACCAATCTACTTACGCCTTAAAAAATACATGTATGTATTTCCAAATTAGTTCAATCTCATTTTAATATCAGTAATAAAAGTATTTGTTTTGAAACATTTGTTATGTGTAACGAAATATCCACCACCTCCGTAACAACTGTCTAACCTGGGGCTGGCCATCACGATCACATGGGGACATCCTGTTACCTGAATGGCTAAAGGGTCCTGTCGGTCAATACCTGAGGAAGGGTCAATTCTACATGACTAGGAACAGTTCTCTTGTAAGAAATATGCCAGCTTTTTTTGTTGCATTTTTCAAATGTCTTTACACCTTCAAAACTGCAAAAATCAACAATTACAAGCTTAGATACCATTTCTATGACCAATTTAAAAATGTCATGTATAACATTAATTACTCTACAGTATCACTTACATAATTGTTTTATCATTGTGATAATATTCTTACTGTATTCTGACAGTTTTCCTACTGTTTTTGATTGCTTTAACAGCAATAGCAATTTATTTTCAATTTACATTTATTACAATGATTACCATCTTGAAAGCATTTGATTGGTTAAAATTGGTAAGACTAATAAACAGAAATCAAACAGAAATGATTGTCCAAGTTTTAAAGACCAAAAACAACCTGAAGGGGAATGTCTAGCATACTTGAAGCCCTTCCTACATAGTTTTGTTTTTAGAAATACATTGCAGCGACACAGTTATGGTCATCATAACGACGTGCAGCTAAGTTCTTTGCCCCTACTGGGACTAGAACCCATGTGATGAGAGGAAAATAGTCAGAGGACTTGCAAGTCCTTGACTACCAGGGTGCCCACAGGCAACCCCACCAACCTCCACCCACAAAAAGCTGGTATAATTAACCTAGTTGCATTAAGAGTAAGGACTTAAAAAAGGTCTGTCTTGGTTCTGCACTCTAAAAATGTATTAACGTGTTCATTTTTTTAAGTACTCAATACTAGTCACATCAAGTAGATTATAGCCATTCTCTCGCTGGCAACACTTGACATTATTCATGCATACCACATGCAGTCACTGAATCCTGAACTCATGCCAGCCAGTCCAGGACGTAATTTATAAGCAAACAATAAGCCAAGGAGGTTTTTTTGCTGTTCTTTTTTTTTTGTTACATCGTACTGACACAAGTAGGGTCATATTGATGACATCTAGTTAGTTATTAGTGGAAGACCCCAGACATATATCTATGTTGATCCACCGGCATACAGCAGATTAGCTGAAAAATCTCCCTACAAGAAAGGTTTTGCCCCAACTGTGAGTAGAACCCACATGGTGAGATCCTGAGGGGTTATATGTCAGTGTCTCTAACCACTCAGCAAAGGGCACCCTGTTATTTAGATAATGACTTGCTTTCTTCCAAGACTAACATTTAGTGATGTATATCTTATATTGTTTAATTGCGTATGTTCCAGGACTTTGACATGTCTTAGTCAGGGGTTGTTCAATATTTTCCTTAAAGGAAGACTGCTTTACCCACAGGTTGTCATGGCAGGATTTCTACTCATAGTAATGGTTTTGGTATTTACAAGAGTTCCTGAGAAAAGCTTATGAGGGTTGCTAGCTAGGTTAACTACTTGTTTGTTAGTAACATGCTATCATGCATTCAAAAGAAGTGAATATATTCAAAGTGGCAGCATTCAGAGCTGAAATAGAAAACATTTACTATCATGCTTCATATTTTATTTCTTCATTAATAAGGAATATTTGTCATACTAAAATATATATTTCTCCCCTTCAATTAGGAATATTTCTTATACTAAAATATATATATTTCTCCCCTTCAATTAGGAACATTTCTCATACTAAAATATATATTTCTCCCCTTCAATTAGGAATATTTTTCATACTAAAATATATTTTTCTCCCCTTCAATTAGGAATATGTTTGTTTATTGGGTTTATCGTCCCACCAACAGTATTTCAGTTATCTGGAAACGGTGTCCACTTGAAGCAGATATAGTGCTGCCTTCACTGTGTATAGCATGCCGTGAACACCTGGCATGATACCACACCCAGTCACATTATCCTGACACCGGGCCAACCAGTCGTGGAACCACCCTTATATTTGCTTGAGCGTTAGCAAGGGAGCGATACCACTACCATTTTTAACGACTTTGGTATGTCGCGGCCCGGGATCAAACCCGGGGCCTCCCGTACCTGGAGCCGACGCTCTACCGATTGCGCTACCAGGTCCGGTGTTCAATTAGGAATATTTCTTATACTAAAATATATATATATATATTTCCCCTTCAATTAGGAATATTTCTCATACTAAAATATATATTTCTTCCCTTCAATTAGGAATATTTCTTATACTAAAATATATATATATTTCTCCCCTTCAATTAGGAATATTTCTCATACTAAAATATATATTTCTCCCCTTCAATTAGGAATATTTTTCATACAAATATATATATATATATATATTTCCCCTTCAATTAGGAATATTTCTCATACTTAAATATATATTTCTCCCCTTCAATTAGGAATATTTCTTATACTAAAATATATATATATATTTTTCCCTTTCAATTAGGAATATTTCTTATACTAAAATATATATTTCTTCCCTTCAGTTAGGAATATTTCTTATACTAAAATATATATATATTTCTCCCCTTCAATTAGGAATATTTCTCATACTAAAATATATATTTCTCCCCTTCAATTAGGAATATTTTTCATACAAATATATATATATATATATATTTCCCCTTCAATTAGGAATATTTCTCATACTTAAATATATATTTCTCCCCTTCAATTAGGAATATTTCCTATACTAATATATATAAATATATTTTTCCCTTTCAATTAGGAATATTTCTTATACTAAAATATATATATATTTCTCCCCTTCAATTAGGAATATTTCTCATACTAAAATATATATATATATATTTCCCCTTCAATTAGGAATATTTCTCATACTAAAATATATATTTCTCCCCTTCAATTAGGAATATTTCTTATACTAAAATATATATATATTTCTCCCCTTCAATTAGGAATATTTCTCATACTAAAATATATATTTCTCCCCTTCAATTAGGAATATTTTTCATACAAATATATATATATATATATATTTCCCCTTCAATTAGGAATATTTCTCATACTTAAATATATATTTCTCCCCTTCAATTAGGAATATTTCTTATACTAAAATATATATATATATTTTTCCCTTTCAATTAGGAATATTTCTCATACTAAAATATATTTTTCTCCCCTTCAGTTAGGAATATTTCTTATACTAAAATATATATATATATTTTTCCCCTTCAATTAGGAATATTTCTCATGCTAAAATATATATTTATCCCCTTCAATTAGGAATATTTTTCATACTAAAATATATTTTTCTTCCCTTCAATTAGGAGTATTTCTTATACTAAAATATATATATAGATTTTTCCCCTTCAATTAGGAATATTTTACATACTAAAATATATTTTTCTTCCCTTCCATTAGGAATATTTCTTATACTAAAATATATATATAGATTTTTCCCCTTCAATTAGGAATATTTTTCATACTAAAATATATTTTTCTTCCCTTCAATTAGGAATATTTCTTATACTAAAATATATATATAGATTTTTCCCCTTCAATTAGGAATATTTCTCATACTAAAATATATATTTCTCCCCTTCAATTAGGAATATTTCTCATACTAAAATATATATTTCTCCCCTTCAATTTGGAATAATTGTTATGCTTAAAGTTGTATTTAATCATTAACTAACTAATAAAGTATTTACATGGCTGCTTAATCGCTAATTGGTATTAATTCTCATGCATTATCTGTTATTTCTTAATAATAATATTTAATTTAAGAATTATTACACATGCTCAACTGTTTAATTTTGTCTATACAGTTAATTGCTGGCTCTATAATAAATAATATACATTGCAAGTTAAGTAAATGAAACAGTAAAATAAATAAAATAATAAAATACTCAAAAATTGAAAAAAACGATTAGTAAAAAATATCTTTGATAAAAAAAATGAAAATGTGTTTTTGTACTTAAAAATAAAATATCTATTAATACGAAATTTTAAGTTAATAAAAAATATTATATAAATACATAGTTTTAACTTTTACAAAGGGATGCTGTCTGATTGAATACTGTGTATGTCAGGGATTGTTCTGTATATAATGAGGAAGAAGACAGTACAGGGCGCTTTAAAACTTACTGAGCCGTAAATCGCAGGATAGAAAAGCGCATGTTTATGACTCGTCAAAGCTGAGATGGGCAAAACTTTTAAATCACATAAAATAGCCCTCCCCTCTGAAGAATGAAGAAAGGTCATAGTAAGAGTTTATCAGAAATAAAGAAATAGCAAAATGTCCACATATAACATAAAAAATCCAACTTTAGTAACAATGATTGTTTTAATAAAAAGACAATATGATGGTAATTTCAACTTTTTGATGATGCAAAATGACAAGATATTTTTTCAGGGAAATGACAGCTTTTAAATGGTAAAAAAATTAAAAATCTGCACAAAATTTTATAATACAAAGAAAAATTAAATTGTTTTGATTAGATCTGCTGATCATTACACATATACTATGTGTTTTATTGACCTCTGTATCTGAACTGGGGTATTAAAAAGTTTAAACTAGTTACTAATGATTATCACTAAAATATGAAAAATATCAATTAACTTCTTATATCAAAAAATAAAAACAGGTCATGCCAATTAATATTAACAAAATATCACACAATAAATATCCCCAAGGTGTGCTATCTGAATTACTTATTACATGATAAACAAATCATAATAAGTAAGCTTGACTGCAAAATCAGAAATCTATTAATTAACTGTGGACTTTACTGGACTTTACAAAAAATGCCAGCAGTAGAAAGTTTTTATCAATAGTAAAAAAAAAATTCTTTTAGTGTTTAATCAAAGTGAAATTGTGCTGACATATATGTTGCAGAATTAGTTAGAAACTACATTAAAATACAGTAGGGAAAACAAGAGAAAAGACAGAAGCAAGGAGAGATGCATTATACACAGGGAGATATTAAAAAGAAATAAGAAATCACAATGTGAAATATTAATAATTAAATAAGTTCATGAAAACCAGAAATTAGAAGATTAATCAACAACACCAAAAGTATCATAGTTCAGGGTTGTCACTAAAAATATTTTGAGCAGGCTCAATTAACTTTTGAAAAGGCTAGGCTATGTGAGCGCCAAAGGCACGAAGCGCTGCTAGGGGGGTCCGGGGGCATGCTCTTGACCGATTTTTTTTTTTTTTTTTCAAATTTGAGGCAGCCCGATTTTCATTTGAGGCGGTCAAATCAGACGCCAGCCGCCTACTAATGACAACCCTGATAGTTATTTTTAATTTAAGTATTTAAGTATCAAATAATACAATAACAAATGTATAACTGAAATTCTGTGAAAGCATATAACTAATTTTAAGAAAACTATATTTCTTACTTTCAAAAAGACTAGTTATATTTGAAAAACAATCTCTTCATTTGTTAAACTGTGTTCCAAACATCCTGCTACAGATAGTAACTTGATGATATACAGATTCTAAACTGCCTAACAATATTTCTAACATTATTTTAAAGGATACTAACATGACTAGACCATGGATGCCCACAATTACAATTAAAATAGAACTGTCATGTATTTTAAAATTTTACAACCTTATAATATCGTGATAGACAATTTTAATTTTGTGTAATAATATTTCTAACATTCCGATAACTGCAAGTGACTTCAAAACAAAAATATCAACTATGAATGACAAAGTAGCTTTTCAAAAAAAAATTTTTTTTTTAAATATTTCTCTTTTTTTTTACATATGTGGTGCAAAATACATGGGATAGGCAAACATATCCATGGGATACCTCATATTAAATACAACTGGTGCAAGTAAACTTTACTTGTGATGGAAAGGGAAAATAAACAAAATTGTGTTACTAAGTGCTATAACCTCACTGCCAAAAGGTTAAAACATATCAAAATCATATTAATAAGTTACCATGACAACATCATGAAGCAAACAGAGATAATTTTTAAAAAGCAGTCTCTTCATTATCTAACATATGTAATGTTACCAGATTAATATACATTTTGAGAATATAAAGGCATTTATATTTACTATAATTTGACAAAATGACACACACAAACACTCAAATAAAACACACACACTTCTAAACCTCCAAAAATATATATGGACATAAATTACTTAATATCCACTTAAAATACTAAAAGGCTAAAATGTTTTTAAGGTTTTGCAATACTGTAACAAAAGGGAGATTACTCTCACTAACATATCATCAGTGGGACAGCAGAGTTACCTACCTTGAACAAAGCCCAGGAGTCCATAGATTCCCAGCCGTAAATCCCTCTGTGCTTCCAAATCTGTGGTATTGGTCCCATTTAGTGACAGGGCATCATTACTCCAATCGCTGAGCCAGATGTTGGAGTAAATGCTGGCAACATTGTGCAGGATGTAGAATAAGATTGTCAGCAGACTCATCAGCACACCAACTGATCGAAGGTAAGTAACAAACACACTAAGCTTCACCTGAAGAATAAACATTCATATAAAATTAAGATTAAACCCTTCTAGGCAAAAAGAGCCTAGTCACTAAACTGGTCACTTTTCTCACTTTCTAGCTCCTTATCATGTTGGTTCAAGCTCCAGTCAGAAATAACACAATCATATGGGGAGATCTTCCAACTGACCTGGAATATTATATTATATTATATTATAGATACTTGTGCTGGTGCAATGATTCAAGGAACTATTAAAATATAGGTGCAAGATAAGCATAGTTTTTTTATATGGGCTATCCGAATCAGGCAATTTCCACTAGAGTCTAGTTGAACTAGTTCTGGGAAGTAGCCTTGAAATTGGGCCCATTTTTTTCAAAGCAGATTGAGCGTAATGATACACGAATAGCCCCAATACATCGTCGCAGCCACACACTTCTACCTGCCACCAAGAACATTTTTAACAGAGAAGAAACCAGCTAATAAGTTTAACTTTGTCTTATCTAACAATTACCTACCCTTTCTGTCTCCATTTTCTCAGCCTCAATAGTTTTTTCTCCTCATCCTTCTTTCCAACACCATTTACACCGTCAAGCTTCTTAACACTTAGATTGCTCTTGCTCCCCGAGATGCTTGTTGAAGACTTGACTACACTGTCGCTGCGTCGTGCTCGGAGGTCAGGTGTCATAGGTGGAGTGACCTGACACTCTGACTGGGTTCGGATTCCTGTCAGAAAGCACCGACACTTGTCTGAAATATTAATTAGTCTATGGTTATAAACATATGTCTCCTCTGATAGCATTTCAAAGTATACAGGAAAGAAAGTGATAAACAAGAACTATCAATGGACTGCCTAGATTGACTATTTAATTGCATGGATAGGCATCAAAACCTTCTTAGTCAAATCAGGGTCATATTTCTTACAAAAATATAATCTGACTTTCAAACTTTATTGTATCAGTAGGTGAAATCTATAGAACATATGTGAAGTTTCCTCTATCTGAAATACAGCAATTATTTTTGAGGTATTAATAGTACCATGCTAATAAAATGTCAACTGGAGCAGTACAGCGATGGTTGTTAAGATAAAACCTAGCCAGCTTTAAAGATTAAAGCTTGATAGTACTAAACAGGCAAAACTTCAACTGGAGCAGTACAGCGATGGTTATTTAGATAAAACATAGCCAGCTTTAAAAAATAAAGCTTGATAGTAACAAACAGGCATAACTTCAACTGGAGCAGTACTGCGGTGGTTTTTAGATAAAACATAGCCAGCTTTAAAGAATAAAGCTCAATAGTACTAAACAGGCAAAACTTCAACTGGAGCAGTACAATGAAAGTTAAGATAAAACCTAGCCAGCTTTAAAGAATAAAGCTCGATAGTACTAAACAGGCAAAACTTCAACTGGAGCAGTACAACGATGGTTATTGAGAAAAAACATAGCCAGCTTTAAAGATTAAAGCTTGATAGTACTAAACAGGCAAAACTTCAACTGAAGCAGTACAGCGATGGTTGTTAAGATAAAACCTAGCCAGCTTTAAAGATTAAAGCTTGATAGTACTAAACAGGCAAAACTTTAACTGGAGCAGTACAGTGAAAGTTAAGATAAAACCTAGCCAGCTTTAAAGATTAAAGCTTGATAGTACTAAACAGGCAAAACTTTAACTGGAGCAGTACAGTAAAAGTAAGGATAAAACCTAGCCAGCTTTAAAGATTAAAGCTTGATAGTACTAAACAGGCAAAACTTCAACTGGAGCAGTACAGTGAAAGTTAAGATAAAACCTAGCCAGCTTTAAAGATTAAAGCTTGATAGTAACAAACAGGCATAACTTTAACTGGAGCAGTACAGCGATGGTTATTAAGATAAAACATAGCCAGCTTTAAAGATTAAAGCTTGATAGTAACAAACAGGCAAAACTTTAACTGAAGCCGTACAGCGATGGTTATTTAGATAAAACATAGCCAGCTTTAAAGATTAAAGCTTGATAGTAACAAACAGGCATAACTTTAACTGGAGCAGTACAGCGATGGTTATTGAGATAAAACATAGCCAGCTTTAAAGATTAAAGCTTGATAGTAACAAACAGGCATAACTTTAACTGGAGCCGTAAAGCAGTGGTTATTGAGATAAAAGTTTGATAGTATCAGGCTGACAGAACATTAACGTGTTCACTTCAGATATGGCAATGCTTAGGTTACTGGAAAAGTTCTCCTTTTTCATAAAATATTCCAATCTCCGCAGTAGATTGGTTATGCACCAATGAGAAATCGTATGGCTACCGAATTTACCATGTGGCTTAAATGCCCATACAGTTTAAAATATTTACATTCTACCAACATGGTGTTTGATCATGGATAATATGTCCACATTAAGAACTACTTCTGGTTGTACTTGCAGAAAATGCAACTATTTTAAAAATTAGTTATTATTATCATTGAAAGTATTATCATCTTTTATTTTACTAAAAATAGGTGGTTAAACATATTCAAATCAATTGTTGAATCTTATGATAAATCATTTAAATCCATGTGATATCTTTCATGAAGCTCTCTCCCTGTGGCAGAGATCTCCTCAAGCCAAGGTGCAAAAAAAAATCAGGGAAGATCACTGATAGAGAGATTGAAATTAGTCAAGCTAAAATTAGCTCAAGCCTGACCTTATTCTTCTGCACAGTAGTAAAAAGTTTAAGCTAGAAACAATCTCGGACCATTTTCATGCAATTATAGCACTAAATTCCAATATTGGTCCTTTAATGTGGACATGGATGTAATAAGACAGCACCAAAACTTATTAAAAATATTTGTATCACCAATATCATACACTTTAACTTAGGTACCAGTCTCAAATTTCCATAGTTTAAAAAAAGGAAAATGAAATGTGTTCTTCAATCTGAGACACTTCTCAAATAATTGATTGGTCAACAGACAAACAAATGAAAAAGCTTTCTTTTCATACAACAAATGTACTGTTTTTCTTTTTTACTTTCTTTTACATCATAAGAAATATACAATTTTTTAAGCTTTTTTTTACTCTCTAACTTTTTTTACATCTCTAACAAAAGGTACTGTTTATTTGTTTTCTTTTAACCACTAACATAAGCACTGTTTTTCCTTTATCTTTTTCCTTTATTTATCTTTCTTATAAATGTTTAAAGTATTTCTTTTTTACTGAAAAAGAACATTAGCTTAAATTATAATAAAGTAATATAAGGGGTATGTGATTTAAGTGTAAAAACCGACTTACCTCTGAATGTTCTTGTCTTCTGTGACTGAGGCCAATGTAGATATTAGTTCTTCGTCTAACTCCAAGTCTGAAAATTAATTTTTAAAGAATTACTAGTAACTTTTGAAACATAGGAATGCAAAAGATGGTCTACTTAGCAAAAATTTCTAAAAATGAGGAAAATTCTGGCAATAAATTCTGGAAAGAATAATCTGATCGAAGAAGGATTATTTTTAAACACCAAGATTAAAAAGGTTGTCTGATTTCTTTCACATTTATAACAAACATAAAATATATTCTGAAACAATTGCAATTTCTTATAAACAGAATATACCTTTTGGGAAAAAAGGGCTTAAAGTGTATTCTATCACTGAAGCTCTTGTTTTATTTATTTTGTTTTTGTTACACTGCAGCAACACACATGTATGGTCATATTGGTGACATCCTGAAGAAAGACCCCAGACATATGTCTGGGTAAAAACACTACACACCTACAGGTCAGATGAAAACTTTCCAAGTTCTCATCACAACCAGAACCCACATGGTCAGGTTTTGTTTTTAATACATGCAGTTATACAATTATGGTCAGGATATCAAAGTCAAGATTTTAGCAGTGAACCACCTGCACACTGTTGGTCAGCTGAATGATCTTCCCAAACGAGACTTAAACTGATGGGATGAGTGTTTTTGTAGTTACAAATCAGCTACTTTAATGTAGCTAAAAGTTTTAAAATCTAATGTTTGTTTTTTCATTGTAACAGGATCTGGCATACCTATATAAAATGCAAAACTAAAATGAAATGTACCAGCTGTGTTTTCCTTTTCCATCTCCTCCTTCAGGTAATTTTTCAAGAACTGTGCGAAGGCGCCATCATGGCTGAGCAGCTGTTTATATGAGCCCATCTCTGATATCTTGCCATCAACTAGCACCGCAATGACATCCACCTGAGGCAGGAACCCCACACCATGGGTCACCAACACACGAGTCTGAAACACAAAGTTACATGTAGGTTTCTAGAAATGACCTCACAGGAATTACATGTTCGGGTGGCACATAGTAGCATATATATGTGTGGGTTTTCCCAGTATTAGGAGTTGGCTGCTCCTACAGTATATACTCTATACCCAATGGCCAAGGTCTGAAAACTGTGAAATCAAGTAAATAAGCCCTATGACTAGAAGCAGACTACAAATCAGACAGTTACAAACTACAGCTGTAATCTGATAGCTAAGAAATAACCCCTACCTGCTCCCTGTTAAAAAATCTCTTAAATCAACATTTGAAAAACTGTATTAAGGGGGAAAAAACTGCAATTTTATCTTATCAAAGATACAGCAGATGCACAGCTTCCCTATGGTACTAAAGATAATTGTGAAGTTTCATCAACATTAATGTAGAAAAAGCCTGTTCAAATTGTGTTTACAGGACAGACAGCAGGACTGACAGACAAATAGACGGACAACCCTGTTTCAGAATACCCCCCACCACCCCAAACTTTGTGGGGTAAAAATAATCCTTTACAAAAAAAACTTCATCCTTACAAACAGGGCCTATGCCCCTTCTTTCTATAAAGAACACAGCACATCTGCTTACCTTTTTCTTCAGCATGCCTTGTGGTCCTATGACATTATCAAAGATGTGTTTCCCTACATGTGAGTCCACGGCACTGAGGGGGTCGTCCATTAGATAAATATCAGTGTCCTGGTACACAGCTCTGGCGAGGCTCACACGCTGTTTCTGTCCTCCTGACAGGTTTATTCCCTGGAGAGGAGAATATAAGATCATGCTTAAACTCCAGAAATATACATGTATTATTTAAATACATACCAGCGACAAAATTTTCTGGTCCTTACAGCAAAAGGACCCAAGTGGTGACAGATTAGGACATACAAATTATTGACTCTAGTGAAAGGCAGATGTGCTTGCCATATATGCACATGTTGATGAGTAATGAGGGATCAGTAATTGAAAACCATGTGTTGATGTGACTGTGTTTGTTCATCTTTGAAGGCAGAAGCTAATGCAGGTCGAAATCTGGAAATATGTGCTGTATTAAACTCACCACTGTGTTGTTATTTTTCAGTCTATTTTATTGAATTTTATATCTAATTTAACATCTTTTATGAAGTATTTTATATATAAAAAGTATAATTTGATAATTTAAAAGGTCAACAATATACAACCAAGAAAGTTACACTGTTCATTTTGCGTATTAATTCTTTGCGTATTTATCAATTTTGAAAATATTGCATTCTGAAAATATGAATTTCAAGAGCTTTCCAATGGTGTATAGCTTTTAATTTTAGGACCACAAATGAAGAAATTAAAAGAAAAAGAAATTTACGCTTCTATACAATTCATCTGAAAATCCCTTGAAGTTGCCATCAAAGATGGCTGCCAAGATAAGGGATTTTCACTGATGCTGAAACTATCTATGGACATGCACACATACACAATCATGGACAGGAACAACAATGAAGGCCTTTTGCTATTTAATGATATGCACATAAAGCACAATTCATATCACCTTGGCTGGATAACAAAATAAATTGTTTTTTAGGCAATTAAGAATACAAAAACAAACATAAAACTTGTACCTTCTCTCCAATCTCTGTCTGGTCCCCTGCTGGCATGATCTCCAGGTCAGCTTGCAGGGCACAACCCTCGATGATACGTCTGTAGCGCCCAAGGTCAGCTGACTTCCCAAACAGGATGTTGTCTTGAAGAGTGGCATTCTGTATCCAAGCTTGCTGGGCAACATAGGCAATGGATCCCTGGAGAAACAAGTATAATAATTAATTATTTGTTTTTATTGACTTGTTTACCAGTAAATACCCTACAATTGCAAACAGAACCTGCAACAATCAATTATGCCATGTAAATACATCTTTATAGTCACTATGTATTATTCAATTTTCTGAAAAAAATTGTCAAGTATTGTTTAATCTTTTGAACCAACTACTTATTTACTGCCAAAAGTTTGTTTTTATTAATATCAATTTATTGTTATCATTAATATCAAAATCTTAAAATGAAACTGCTGCTGTTTTAAATGATATAGGTCATGATAACAAGAAAAAAATTAATCACTCTGTTCACAATACCATAGAAGTTCTTTGGGAGAATGATGCCATAAACTGTTCTTATTACTTGTAAATAACAGCATTACTATATATATATGTGTAAAAATCATTTGGGTGGACATTCAGACGGCATTAAAACTGTAAATTAAATCTGAAGAAGCCTAATTTCACCCCATGACATTTGGTGGATTATAAGGTTATTGATTTTATATCTTTCCTTACTTTATTGTTTTTCTTTCGTTTTCCAAATGCTGAATGTTTAGAGTATTTCGGTATCTTTACATTAACAGATTCTGTGGTATTTGAAATATGACATAGTTTTGTAAACTGTTATATTTATACATGTATATCATGAAAAATAGTGAATATTCTAGCTACTGATTTTGCCACAGTTACTTAAGTAACATATTAAACAAAAGGCAATAACTCACGCAAAATCAAGCTTGTCATGGGTGCTAAGGTTATGTGCAACAAGAGTTAGTATTTAACAGTCCTCTAAAGTACCATCGAAGTCTGGACAACCAATAGTAACTGAAAAATTGCTCAGATAAATCTCGACAACATGTTTCCCAACACACCCAAGGACAGAGATCGACTTAGCATAAATGCTTCTCCAATTTACCTCCATATATTTGGGCGTATGCTAAGCTTCTACTTTGACAAGGTAGTTTGAGATTCTAAGTTTATTCCTTAATGGTATCTCAACCTAAATCCATCACTGAGAAAAATAAAAAAATAAAAATTCAACAGGATGGTACGTACATTGATCTCAACCTGTCCATGCACTTTTTCCATCTCTCCAAGAAGAGCTGAGAGCAAAGATGACTTGCCAGTTCCTACACTACCCACCACAGCTATCAAAGTGCCTTTAGGTACTGTCAGGTTGATGCTGAAGCAAAAAGAGCAACATTTATACAGCTTAAGTTGCATATTGTATTGGTTAACAATATGCCAAAGACCTATTTAGAATTTTTGTGTACATTCTTGTTAAAAAAATGCAGTAAAAACAAGAGCAAGGCAAGAGCACCTGCCGTGAGTTTTTTAAGGTGGTACCCAACAGTTTGGACCAAAATCTTTTTTCTCAAATTGTTAACTGAAAAGGTCCTGCAAATTGCTGTTCATCGATGGCCAAGATCATTGCAAGCTGCTATTTCCTATTTAAGCCAAGAGGCAAAGATAGTTATTTTTAAACTAAGAATACCATTTGCCATCTTACTTTTAAAATCATGTTATATTGTCATTTGGGACATTTTTTCTGACATTGATATCTTTTTTACCTTTTTTAGCAGAGATCTCTATCATGCTTATTTATAGATTTGGCAAGATTGAACATTAAGAGTGATTTTATTCAAAATTTGTTTGTTTGTTTATTGAATTTATCGTCCCACCAACAGTATTTCAGCTATCTGGAGACGGTGTCCACTTCAAGCAGATATAGTGCTGCCTTCACTGTGTATGACATGCCGTGAACACCTGGCATGATACCACACCCAGTCATATTATCCTGACACAGGTATGTCCTGGCCTAGGATCGAGCCTGGGACCTCCAGTACCTGGAGCAGACACTCTTCTGATTGCGCTACCAGGTCTGGTCACAATTTGTACTGCCTTACAATCTAGATAGTGTTCAAAATTGTCTTTATTTAGACTGAAATATCAGTCTATGCAAAAATTATGCCCAAATTCCCCAAAGAAGAGGCAATATACCATTACCTGTATTAATTTGAAATAGCCAAACTGATACCACCTTCAAGATCAATTAGAGCAAATTGCCCATGCTCTGACTTTCAACAAATCCCTTTCCTAGAAAACTGACTAAGGATGCAGCTTATCTTTATCTAGTGGAGCAAAACTTTGCCTGTTACTTTGTATTATTATACAAAGTTAGCACTCTTTGTAAATATGGACCTTTAATGTGACTTGTTTCATATCCAAATAATGTTAAGTGGCAAGTGATTAATATTTTTTCAAATATCAGATTGTTCATTATTAATGACTGATGTATACATAGAAAATACATGTGCAAACTTGTAGTCTGATAAAAATTTTTTTTAGGTAGATGGAGTTTTTAAAAGGCTAACATAACGAAAGATTAAATGTTAATAAATAACCAAGTAATCAGCTGTGATAATTTATTTTACAGTTTTACTTGGCTAACTTTTAGCAAAGGCAAAAGTAAACAAATTCAAACAGGGCCACCTGTGTCCATGGCACAAAAAGTAGCTTAAAATTGTTACCAGATAATAATAAGAAGTCATCTTTGATTTAAAAGCATCCAATCAATATACAGCAGGGATGGAGAAAACGGTAGCCTGACATCCCGGACAAGTCAAAATGCAGTTTCAGGCTACTGGTCAATGATCATTAAATTAGTCCCGGACAAGTCATAAATCGGCACTCGGACAAGTGACAAATAAACAGCACTTTCTAATTAGAGATAAGGACATTCAATTTTACAATAGGAGCATTTATCAATAACATGTAAAGGCAGTACATGTATAATGCATGCACCTGTCCAAAACAGCCAATCATGACATGCCATACATAAACGCTTCTAGATAAAAAATGAAAGAAACAATTTGTTGTTTTACCTTGTTTAGTAGTTGTAGATATGACCAATGTGTTGTTGTGGTTGTTAATAGAAAACGAAGCAAATTTTCTGACAAATCATTTTTGTCCACGTTACTTGTCCAGGACTAGTCATTGAAAAGAAAAATTTTCCAGCCCTGTACAGATTAGATTTCTAAAGTGTGTATATTGCAGAGCAACTTATGACTGCTTTCAATGTATGAGGAAAAATATTTAATACATTTGGCAAAATAAAGATAATAATGTGACAAAGAATCTTACTTCTGAAGAGTTGGTTTGTGTGCATCTTCCCAGGTAAATGAACCATCCTCAATTTTACATGCATGCTCTGGAAATGATGAAAACATTCTCAATTATACACAACAATAAATATGTGAATACTGGTATGTTTGTTAAATAGGGTTATATATATTAGGGCGGTCTAGGTTTACCGGTACACTGGTTCATTGCGATACTGAGTAATGTCAATACAGTTCCACGACATACAATGAACATACTGTTGTTTTTTTGATTTTGTAAAATTTTGTTGCTGACACAATTTTGTGCATCCAAAGTCAAAGATGCTCGTATAAATGAAATATTATCTGGTTAACTGACTGCGACTGTAGTCTGAAGTCAAATCCCTGTCCGGAATTAATTCTTAATTACCCGAATTCAGTGGATGCACCACACTACACTATTGTAATTTTTTAGTCAATCGTTGTTTGAAATTTATATGAGACACATCTGTACCGATTTTTATGTAATAGTTTTCAGCAAGAGAAAAATGCAAAATAGCAGCCTTTGCAGAACACTGGTGTGTACCTATTTACATATGAAATGTATGTTTGTGTACATGTTTATTGATCTCATATGAGTATAAACATACGATTGGGTTTGTTAAATAAAACTCATTTTTTACTTTTTTAAATTTGAATTTCTTTTTATCCTTGAGAATTGCAATAATATTAATAACTCCAGATCTTTGATAGTTGTAGGTAATGTTTGGTTAGTAAAAACGGTGATAGATGCAAGACAATTGTCTGGGTAGAACCATTGATGCAGGAAAGATCAATCAAAATACGTTCTCACTTAAAAGTTTTTGTTCAGTCCATGAATCTAACCTGACTCTGAGGTGTTAAAAGTAAATGTCTCTAACTACTAAGCCATATAACCCACTTTAGTGCACACTGGCTGCATCGACACTTTTTGTCCTGGTCAAGTTATGGTTAGTAAGTTTTGGATAAAGGAGAGTTGGGGTTACCTGTTTCATGGGTGAAGAACACAGCGTCAGGGTCCAGTTCCTCACTAGCCAGGAAGTTACGAAGACGGCCCAAGGATACATTCACCTGAAACATCACAATGGCTAATATGGATTACATGGGTCCACACAAGCAAAGACAATGTTTTACAATTTATTAACCTCTCCGCTAAACCCTATATTGTGTGTACTCATTTTAATTATATATATATAAAATGATAGTAACGAATGCCAACACAATAAGATTTGATTGAGAGATATGGGATATAAATGAGGTGCCAAATAAAAATCACTTCTCTAATCAGGAGGGATGGAAAGAAACATATTTAAATGGACATGTCACAACTTTATTTCTTGTAATAGAATGGTTTGGTTCCTTTATTTGATACATAGCACAGACACTATTGTAGTCATGTTGGCGTAAAACAGCTACTATTGGTGGAGGAAGACCTAGGAAAAATGTCTGGGTATATCCAGTGGCATATTGCAAGTAAGCTGGACAATCTATCCAAATTAAAATCCTAACCAGGACTGGAAACGATTCAGTTTAAGCAACCTGCTGCAACAGTTAGTTTCAATGTTATAATGAAAAAAAAATTATTTAGTTTGGTCAGTTTGTAATTTTGGGGAAGGGTGACAAAAAAAAAATAAACAGGCAGAACTTTAAGGTACTTGGTGTCATGCATATTGATGCTTATAAGAAATGGAAGTGTACTGTACACAGGGATGTTATTGGGGAAGGAACAACTGACCCTTCCTCAGGTAATGACTGACTGGACCCTTTAGCTGGACCCTTTAGTCAATCAGGAAATGGGATATTCCCACCTGTTCACGATGACCAGTTCAAAGTTAGACAGATTAGACAGTTGTTAGGAAGACGGTGGATATTCGTTACTCATAATGAATGTTTTAAAAACAAATTAGCGCTTTAATCACCAATATTTAATTGTAAGTGAACTAATTTGTGAATACAAAAAGTGGAATGCCTGACTCCAAATTACCATTTTAGACAAATATTTATTCTGCTGATGTTAAAACAAAAAAAATACTGTCATTTATATAGTTTACTCAACAATGCGAATAAGAACCACAAAATTTAATATCATGGAAGAGTCGGTCTTTTTAAACATCCTCTATAATACAATAGAAAATTGTCCTTTCATTCTTTATATGTCAATCTGAGTGGACACATTTAAACAGCTTAAATCTAATAAAAAAATATACATGTACTCCATATGTACGGCATATGTTTCAATGTAAGCGATGCCATTTTGGCCACTGTTTGTCTAAGCTAGTTACAGCAAAGGCCCATTGTTATGTTAGACATGACTGCAGTACGTCTAAGGGAGGGTCAATTAATCAAGCTTCATGCACACAGGTTTACTGCTCAGTTTACTTGACCAGCAAATCTCCATCCCTTTCCTAATACTGCTGTATCCTGAGACTGTGTCCAACCAGCTAAACCTATGTCACATCCACTATCCTTTCATCCCACTGCAAGGCCAGATAATGCTGTGGTGTTGACACATTCCAATTTTAATGTCTTAGGTCTTAAACCCATTCATAATTCATATACAATTTTGAAATTCACTTGATTTTGTTGTTTTTCTTTAAAAGAGATAAAAAGGATTGTAATTAATGTAAATGTAAGGCTGAACCAGTCTTCACATAAACCTTTAGTCATACAGATTCTGCTTATGACTGTGAATGGTTTTAAAGGCGTTAAATAGTGTATATTTGCAGGAAAGGTGATAGATTGCTCATTGTCAGAACTGGCCCCCAGACAGAACAGATCATTTTTACAAAAAAAATAACACCACAGCTAATTGAAGATGAGATTGATACAATTATCCAATGAACCTGTTATTGTTATTGATTGGTTGTTTTGTGTGGGTCTGTTTTAACTTAGTAGGGAAACCATTATACATACCTGCACAAGATTTGAGACCACCTGAGGCACCATTGAGAGAGGGAACCTAAGGATGTTGAACAGTGTGAGGGATACAAATGCTTTCTCCGCATCCAGAATATTGTTCTCATCCGATATCACATACACTGCAAACGTCACCAGGGACACCTGAAAGAATTCATCATCATCATCAGTAGTGACATTTTTACTTATTTTTCATTTTAAAAGGAAAAAAATTAATCATATTATCCTTGAGATTTTTCAAACTATTAAACTATTTTGATACATATATATCTTTAAGATGAGCTATTGATCTGGAGCTTCTGTGTACCAAATACACTGAAGATCAGATCTACAATCTATATTTATCCGCAAGCAGTTTCAGTAGCTTCATCACATTCATCCTTGGCGGATTTCCCAATTATCTATTTTTAGCTGCAGAACAGTCTAATTCATTGACTAAATTTTAGTTGACAGTATGTGTGCAGAAATAATGCTAGTGTTCACCTGATTTGCATAAAAATGTTAATGTACAGCATCTGCTACAATAAAAAAAAAAATTCAGAACATTTATAATCTAATTACTGCCAAATATACAACATTGGGGATTTGGAATTGGGATTTGCAGGCATTTTTGCTGATATTATGCAGCAACATTTCTATCATTGTAGCACAGGGGCACTTATGAGGTGCCCAGGGACTGAACCCGGCCAGTCCATTATACTGACACCGACGAGTCAGACATTGCTGTCTCCTTAGCCCCGAGCGTTAGGAGGGAAGCCACTACTACCAACTTTAAAGTCTTTGGTTTGACTCGGCCGGGGTTTGAACCCACGACCTACCTCCCTATCCGCAAGCCAACACTCTACTATCTGAGCTATTGCGGTCGGTTACGACATTGATAGTTGTGGGGTGCTGGATTTGGCAGTCACCATTTAAGACTGTTACTGCAGTACATCCAGGTTATTGTAATTTCTGTTTTTTGTTCACTGTTGTTTTCAATACTGATCATTACTGGATAAAAAAAAATTGCTTTTATATTTTAATATAATCTCAAATATCATCCATAATACATTTTATTTGGTTCAAAAATGAGATAATATAGACAATAAATATTGCGATACGTATTCGCGATACGCCCCAAGT
This sequence comes from Sinonovacula constricta, assembly GCA_007844125.1. Taxonomy (NCBI): domain Eukaryota; kingdom Metazoa; phylum Mollusca; class Bivalvia; order Cardiida; family Solecurtidae; genus Sinonovacula; species Sinonovacula constricta. The sequence continues at coordinate 46,480,039 of CM017555.1, forward strand.
GTATCCACAATATATCGCAATTAAAATTTATGGCTATACCCATCTCTATTGTATAATGATGATGAAATTACATAAAATAATGGTCCATAAACTATTTCCTTTAAAGGATTTGCTTTATATTAAAAAACGTGTAAGTAAAAGGAAAATTTATGAATCAATGACAACTGAATATTATATACAATGTGACAAAAAATTCACTTTTTGTAAATGTTTCAAATGAAAAATATTTATCTCATTTTTCATAATTGCTTAGATTTCTTTTACCAAGTACGGTGCCACTGTCCATGTGAATGTTGTAACAGCGTTAAGGTAGGACATGTGCCTTAGAATAGTAAGCTCCTTGTTCCTGATATCCAGAACCTTCTGTTCAAACGAGCCCTCCCAAGCATACAGTTTTAAAACCTGCAAATAAAAAGAAGAGCGAAGTGACCAATCTGATTACCAAAGTCATGCTCAGCTTTATTTCAAGACAAAAACAAACTAATGGCAAATATAAATATCAACAATTCCAGAACTAGTGAAAGATGCCACTGAAGAATTAGTAAATATATTTTATGCCAGAATTTAATATACATCCTTACAATATAGTGGTCTATATACATCCTACATGTATAGCAGTTACGACAGAAAAAAAGTCGTACGTAAGAACAGTGCCTATTTTCAGACAAAAGAATTGGTCATTCCTTATAGTGAAAAAAATATAATACTTGGTTTCTGTAATTGTTTAATTAACATTAAAGGTACTGACACAGAGATGTAAAACATTTGTCTTACTGTGTGCCATTTGGTTAATACCCTATATATATTTTTAGCCATCTTTTTTCACCTACAGGCAAATACCAGTAGGTGCTCAGATATACTGTTAGAAACTAGAAGCAAATAATCACAGCTCCAATGCACTTGCAGAAGTTTTTTTTTTGGAACAGGAGACACTGGTCAAAAAGGGAAAAATAGCGCAAAAAATGCAAAGGGGTTAACTTAAAGAGGCATGTCTCTATGTTTCCTGCAATTTCAATTACATCCGATTGATTGTCGAGATCTTACTTAACCTGCTCACTAGAAGACAGTGTCTTAAAAAAATATCAATTTGTTTTTCATTTTTTTGCATCGGAAAGTTTTACTTTTTTTTGTTGTAATTTTCTTCAATTGTGAGAATATGGACATGGAATATGACGATGGCCTGAAATAAACAAATACTTGTCTGGTTTCCGTTACTAAAATTGGTTCCCATTATTACAAATAGCAAGTATCGAAAGATAGGATGCAATTTCCGTGGGGTAGCGAGTCTTTATTTAGTAACATTTGTAAAATATTATACTCGGTATCATGCGTACATAGTTTCTAAACAGAAGTTTATTAAAATGTGCAGATTTTAGATGAAACAGATTTAACTAAACTAAAAATTAATCATTTTATTTACTTTTTGATAAAAATTTTACACTTTACAAGGGGATAAATTATTTTACATGGGGAAAAATGATTTTCGATGGGGAAATGTTTTTCTTGGGGAAGACGCCGACTATGGTCATGAGTTTGTTAAGGGGAAAAAAATTACTTGGGACAAACAGTATTATAAAGACGCACTCTAGGTAGGACAGAAATAAAAATATTCCAAATTATAACCCGTCCAGAACCATACCTTGATCCCGTTCAGGATCTCATTCATCATCTTAATCCTGCTGTCTTTGAGAGTCATCTGTTTCACCTGTAGGGTTTTGAATTTGCTTGCGATGATACCATTCAATGGGATCATGACAATCATCACACCTACGCCAGCCAGGACAGAGGGCCCTAGTGTCTGCCACAGGAAGTAGAGGCTCAAGATGATCTGTACAGGGCCTGACCAGATCATGTTTATGTAGGTCATCATGTCGTTAAAGCGCTGGGCATCTACAGACATCAAGTTGACGATTTCGCCCACTGTAGAGTTCTTCCGAGCTTTGTTTGATAGTTTCAGCATCTGCAAGGTAGAAATACAAGTTTCTTACTTCAACTTCACATACTCAAAAACGATAAACTTGGAGGTAGTCTGAAAAATAAATTAGAAAATCTGATTTTACAATAAAAAAGTTATAATTTACTTCAATTCTTAAAAGTTTTAATAAATGAGATTGAAATAATCAAAATGTTGTTATTGTTTTTAATCCATGTTAGGCGTTACCCGTGTTTATTATTTTTACATTTATTATGTGTATTTTATGTTATTTGTTGGGTTCAATAATATAAATATCATCCCTCAGAGGGTGATAGCATGTCCTGTCAATAATCGTTATGGCAATGTCGACGTCCGTGTGACATCACCATTCTCAGGTTGACAGTCAAATTCCTAGGTGTATTGTCTTATTTTTATTTTGTTTACTTTCATAAAAAAGCTTTTGGATAATTACTCAATACTTATATATTGCTACAAACTACGATTTATGTTATAGTCTAACTATATATATATATATATATAGTGTTGTCCGAAGACATTGCACTTCACTTAACTCAGTGATTAATAGCAAAATTAAAATTCTCAGCTGATCCTAGACATCCAAGCCATAACGCCATTAAAAACTTTGTCACAATTACCATACCTTCTGGTATACAGCTGCTATGATGGCGGTCCGCAGCCTCATGCCTACAACGGTGCAGTTAAGGAAGTACTGGTGAAGAATAATAGACTGGAACATGGTTACCAGTAACAATACACTGGCATACCAGTAACCTTTCCACATCTCCATAGACCTGTCCTTAGTGAACGCAATCAAGTACCTGCAAAGGTTAAAGGTCGAGGTCATTTCGGATTAAATCTGCATTTTGCTTGTTTGTTTCTGATGCCTTATAACTGTTTTGATTTATTTTTGACATTCATTGCAGTGACCATTTATGGTCATCATAGCAATGTCCAGCTTTTTGGTGGAGGAAGACCCCAGACACATGTCTGGGTAGAACCACCGGCATACCACAAGTCCTTTGCCCTGACCGAGACTCGAACCCATACTGTGAGAGGTTAAGCAGTCAGAGGAGTTACAAATCGGTGACTCTACCACTATGTCCCATTCATTACAACTTTTATAACAACTTTCCTATTAAAAAGACTCTCAAAATTGAACTGACTAGTCAAGGAAAGAATATAATAATACCTAACAATAACATGGATAGACATAAAAGAACGAAATAAAGTGGACAGAAAATACAAATAAAACATTACTCACTTCAAAATAAGAGGACTGGCAAATTGAAGAATGTCATAAATAAATTTGTAGACTACCGCGCTCAGACATAGTGGCCAAAATGATTTGAACATGGCAAGGAAAAGGCGGGGCTCTTTTCGACGTTGTTCCTCTCCTTCGATAACCTTGACCTCCGGAACATTTTTCCGAGACAGATCCTTCATCTCAACCTCGTTAGAGGTGCCAGGGCCACCATCTTTATAAAGATTTTGCTGTGTATGGGGCTGTCTGAGAAAAAAATGAAAACTTACTAAGTACATGGTAATAACAGTTTATATTGTCTTCCAAAAGGTACAGAAAGGTTAAAATGTTTTGGTCTTCATTATTTTAGTATATGTACTGCCAAAGCCTTATTTTTTCTGTAAATACAACAATTATAGTAATGCTTGCATTACAATTGCATCAATTCATATGTTTAATCTCATAAAACAATATTGTGTGTCAATTAATGCTCTTTTTTTTTCTTAGTTCATTTTTATGAACACATCTTTTCTATTAGTGCATTTTTATGAAGACATTTTTTCTATTCATTTTTTTCCTCTCTTAACATTTTCTTTTTACAAGTTTATCTTTCTCTGCAAGAATTTTTTTTCTTAATATACTTCTCTTATCTAATTTTTCACTTCATTCATCATTTATTCCATTTACAAATCTCTATTTTACACATTTTTGTTTAATAATCTATTTTTCATTCCTCATTCTGTTTGTTAAGGTACCTGTCAGAACAATAACATTCAAGTAAGGAGGTTTTGGTGTATTTGTACATTTAGATCAATAAGACATATGTCTAGGTCTTTTTTTTTTCACCAATAATAGTTGGAAATCACCATCACATTGATTGTGTCTGAGTGACTTAATGACAAACACTGTCATATTGATCGTGTCTGAGTGACTTAATGACAAACACTGTCGTAATGATTGTGTCTGAGTGACTTAATGACCAACACTGTCATATTGATCGTGTCTGAGTGACTTAATGACCAACACTGTCATATTGATCGTGTCTGAGTGACTTAATGACCAACACTGTCATATTGATCGTGTCTGAGTGACTTAATGACAAACACTGTCATATTGATCGTGTCTGATTGACTTAATGACCAACACTGTCATATTGATCGTGTTTGAGTGACTTAATGACCAACACTGTCATATTGATCGTGTCTGAGTGACTTAATGACCAACACTATCGTAATGATTGTGTCTGAGTGACTTAATGACCAACACTGTCATAATGATTGTGTCTGAGTGACTTAATGACAAACATTATCATAATGATTGTCTCTGAGTGACTTAATGACAAACACTGTCATAATGATTGTGTCTGAGTGACTTAATGGCAAACACTGTCATAATGATTGTGTCTGAGTGACTTAATGACCAACACTGTCATAATGATTGTGTCTGAGTGACTTAATGACCAACACTGTCATAATGATTGTGTCTGAGTGACTTAATGACAAACACTGTCATAATGATCATGTCTGAGTGACTTAATGACAAACACTGTCATAATGATCGTGTCTGAGTGACTTAATGACCAACACTGTCATAATGATTGTGTCTGAGTGACTTAATGACAAACACTGTCATAATGATCGTGTCTGAGTGACTTAATGACAAACACTGTCATAATGATTGTGTCTGAGTGACTTAATGACCAACACTGTCATAATGATTGTGTCTGAGTGACTTAATGACAAACACTATCATAATGATTGTGTCTGAGTGACTTAATGACCAACACTATCATAATGATTGTGTCTGAGTGACTTAATGACAAACACTGTCATAATGATTGTGTCTGAGTGACTTAATGACTAACACTGTCATAATGATTGTGTCTGAGTGACTTAATGGCAAACACTAGCATAATGATTGTGTCTGAGTGACTTAATGGCAAACACTATCGTAATGATGGTGTCTGAGTGACTTAATGACCAACACTATCGTAATGATGGTGTCTGAGTGACTTAATGACAAACACTATCTTAATGATGGTGTCTGAGTGACTTAATGACCAACAATATCGTAATGGTTGTGTCTGAGTGACTTAATGGGATGTGATGGCATCATTTTGCCGATACTGTGCAGCGACATTTCTATCATTATAGCCCAGGGACTGAACCCGGTCGGTCCATTATACTGACACCGACGAGTCAGGCATTATGCTATCCCCTTAGCCCCTTAGTGTTAGGAGGGAAGCCACTACTACCAACTCTAAAGTCTTTGGTTAGAACCGGCCAGGGTTTGAACCTGCGACCTCCTGATCCGCAAGCCGACACTCTACTACTTGAGCTATTGCGGCCAGTTGATATATTTATGCAAATAACAATATAGAAAGCAATGCTTGCATGTTTTCTCATTATTTTATCGAAACAATTATATATTTGAATGATTATGGGAAAAACAAACACATTATGCATATAAACTTTTGTCTTATTCCGCCCACCAAGGCACTCCATATCTGTTCATTTCATAAAAAAACATTATAAAAAAAAAGGCTATTAATCTTCTATCTTAAATATCCATCTTAATGTCCAAACGCTAATTTCTTTGATAAACTAAGGGAAATATGGTATTTCCTTAAAAATACATGTACAAATTTAAAAGAAACATGTAAGAAAAATAAGTTGTGCAGTGGCTACTTTTGAAAACATGTTTAAAAAATCAAACAGTTGATGGTTATGTTGCTGTATTTTCTGTAACAGGCCTATCCCATCAATTTACCTGTGACATTGTTTCAGCTCTTTCTGCCATTGCTTCTCAAAGACTGGGCTGACATTCTGACATTTGTCATTAGAATTCAGGTTCCAAAGATCTCCAAACACCAGGGCCTTCTTATATCCTTGTACAACAAGTCTGAAAAAAAAACAATTCATTCTTATTAAACCATATTTTTCCTATTATAATAAATATAAAAGTTTATTTTATATAGCGTAAGTTCCTTACAATAAGCTCCAAACGCTTTATACAATAAAAGTAGTTACTGATTACATTAAAAGTTATTTAATTAAAATTGACATATAGGATTAAAAGCAACATTATGACTAGGAAAGTTCAATATATAGTTCACGTAGAATGGTAAGCACCAGTTATAATATGCAGTTCTTTATCACTTGGCATATGCCTCAATGAATAAATGAGTCTTTAAATTTTTCTTAAAAAGTACAATGCTGGTAGCAGATCTAATTGCACATGGTAAAGAGTTCCACAGTCGTGGGCCTGCCACACTGAACGCTCGTGATTGCACCAAGCTGGATGAGGTAAAGGGTATGTTGACTAGATGTTGATCAACAGAGCGTAGGTTGCGAGCTGGTACATGTGGGGTGATGAGGTCTTGTAGATAAGCTGGTCCATCACCATGGAGAGCTTTGTAAACGAGGAGAAGGATTTTAAACTCGACTCGCTTCTCAACAGGTAGCCAGTGTAGTGCGCGTAACAGTGGTGTAGTGTGACAGTGCCGTGGGCTACCTGTGAGGATCCTTGCAGCAGCATTTTGCACGCGTTGTAGACGACTGATGAGTGTTGCTGGAAGGCCACAGAGCAAAGAGTTACAATAATCCAGCTTAGTTGTCACAAATGCATGGATGACCAGTTCTAAGGAATCTTGGCTCAAATACCTTTTCAGCTTACCGATGTTACGAAGCTGAATGTAGGCCCCTTTACAGATGTTGTTGATGTGGGCTTCCATGTTGGCATTTGAGTCAACCAAAACACCTAGACTAGATGCTGTGGGGGATGGTGCAATGTGATGACCTCCGACGGCGAGGGACTGAGGTGCTATCTTGGCTGCCATGTGCTTGGATGATATAACCATGAATTCAGTCTTTTCGTCATTCATCTTCAGTTGATGCTTGCACATCCAGGCCTGTATCAGTCCAACACAATCCTCAATCTGTTTAGTAGCCATAGCAAGCTGACTTGGTTTTACACACAGATAGAGCTCAGAATCGTCAGCGTAAAACTGATAGAGTGGCAACTGTTGACGTAAAAGGCGACCCAGTGATGATGTATAGATGTTAAAGAGGATCGGCCCGAGGACCGAACCTTGTGGGACACCACAGCTCAGTTCCTTGGAGTCAGAGCGGATGCCTTTTATGTTGATCTTTTGCTGGCGATGATGGAGATAGCTCTCGAACCACTGAAGAACAGTACCTCTAACTCCTAGTTCATGTAGAATAGACAGCAGACACTTGTAATTTACCGTGTCGAACGCTGCCGACAGATCAAGCATGACGAGGAGTACAACTTTCTTTTCCCCAAGGGCTATCACTACATCGTTGTACAATCTGAGCATGGTGGTCTCAGTACTATGTCCAGCTCTGTAGGCACTCTGGTAAGGCTCGTGTAGGCCGTTGCGGGTGAGGTGTTGGTCTAGTTGTGCTGCGACTACCTTCTCCAATATCTTAGACAGGAAGCCAAGATTTGAGACCGGCCTGTAGTTTTTGCAGAGCTCTGGGTCGAGTTTGGGCTTCTTGAGGAGTGGTGTGACCAAGGCTTGCTTGTAGCTGGACGGAAATACCCCTGTCTTGATTGAAGTGTTCATTATGGATGTGACGAGAGGACTGAGCTGTGGGAGGGCCAGCTTTACCAGTGAAGTAGGCATTGGGTCCAAATCACAATGCTTATTGGCGCAGGACCTGATGAGCTTGATCACTTCATTTTCTGTGACAGGCTGAAACTCAGCAAGTATGGACTCAACAACAGGAGGTGGAATGTGAATAGTGACATTATCAGATGGAATAGAGTCTCTTATCCTGAGTATTTTCTCAATAAAGAACTCACTAAACATATCAGCAATGTCAGAGTCTGTTCCTGATGGCAGTGGAGACACTGAGTTTCTACCGAGGATGTCATTTGTGACGCGAAAGAGCTGCTTGGTGTCAGCTTTGTGCTCTTCTAGGAGACCTTTGAAGTAGTTTATTTTAGCCTCATAGATAAGGTCATTGACCCTCTGTCTGAGCTCTATGAATACCTCTCTATGCACTGTGAGTCCGGACTTCCTCCATGCTCGTTCTGCCTGACGCCGCTTTTGCTTGGCATGCCTGATGGAGTCATCATACCATTTTGCCTCAGGCCTGACTGTGATGGTGCGTGTTTTCAGTGGGGCAAGGTCATCGAGTACAGTTTGAAGCTCAGTGTGATACAAGTCAGTCAGGGCATCTAGTGACAAGGTAGTAATGTCAACTGATGAGAGAGAAGACTCTCTTAATGCCCCCATGAGTGCTTGTGACGTAATGGATTTCAGCTTCCTGTTAGTGACTTCCTGTTTTGGGAGACAAGGCTTTTGAAGAGATAGATGACTAAAAACTGGGTAGTGGTCAGGAAAACCATGATCAGCTGATGCTGTTGCTGTCACCAGTTTGTCATCTGACTTTGTGAGCACTAGGTCTAATATGTTTCCATTTCTATGAGTAGCATCACACTTATTAGTGATCCCCACCACCCTTGACTTTTTGCAACGAATTTGGTTTGAATGTGGTTGTGGCCTTGAAGCAGATAGAAAAACCTACCCGAGTCCTTTGTCACATTTCTTCGTCTTATTTGACCTATTTAGACAGTGTTGTAATCTGTGCATAACTTATAATTAGATCATATTACAACATTTCTTTTGTATAAAAACTCCACTTTTTGTTTGACATATTGATAATAGGGCTTTGTTGTAACCTAGCCACCCATTTCTGAACCTTTTTCAGGTACAATTTTTTCCATGAAACATATCCCTTTGCATGACATTGTCCTACTGCAAGTTAATGCTCTTTGACCTCAATTTAAATACAAAAGAGATGTCTAACAAATCTAAATGAGGCACATTTTTACAAATTTTATATTATGATTATGGCTAAACCACCAATCCTAGAATTAAGAATAAATGTTGATAAACACAAGCCAAAAAACAAACATAATATTAAGACATATAAAATATTACAAGTGATGCCATAGCACAACTTACGATGTAAACCACCAGAATGTGATCTGTGACAGGAAGGAAACATGGTTCTCTGGGCAAGGATTCTGTAATATAATAAAGCAAATTTAATAAAAAAAACTTACCATATGAACACCAGCAATGGTTAAAACACACACAGGATGTCAATAAGCAAAATGCTTTGTTATGGCTACAGTGTTTAATCAAGCTTTAGCCAACAGGGGGCCCAATGGGCCCATTCACTTTCATAAAGGAGGGCCATTGGGGGAAAAAAAGGGTCCATGTCATAAAATAAGCCAAAATTACCATTTATTAAGAAGTTGGCATCTGTTTTAATAGTGTAGTATTCTGGTACCTAACAGAATGTAAAGACAGTTTACATTCAAATAACAGAAAGTTTTTTTTTTAATTTAAGAATGCCCCTTTCCTATTATCACACATAAAAAACTATGAGTTTGCTGGGACCAATTTTGATTTTAAATCATCTTCATTAACCTGACAGAGTGCATCCTTAAATTCTTCTCTGTTCTCTCCAATTTATAGACAAGCACTATCACCATAGTGCATGTTACCTATGTCTGAACACCCTTGCCATTTCTAAAGTTCAAGCAAAGAACTGAACATGAATTTAAAATTAGTGACTTTTTCCTTGCATTATTAATTCAGCATAAATCATGACTTGTTTTGCAGTGCCCTGTACTCTGTACTTTATCCTTAAAACGTGATTGGTCTGGTTTGGCTACAAGGGCATTACATGACCTGATGTTGATCTGATGATGTTTCTCTAGTAATGAAATGCCGTTACAAACCAATTGGTTTGACCTTTCATCATACATAAAGGACATTACAAACATTAAGATTTTTCATAGAAAACAAGCCATTTCTTGAACTGGGCATCAAAAAGCCATCTTGACTGAAAATCAAGTTTTTTGGAGGTGTCTTTTTTTTTTTTTATCAGAAGAGCCAGATTGGGGATCATTTGAAGTTTGATCAGCATTATCACATTCCTCTGAGGACTTTGCTTTTTTCGCCAATTTGGACAAAACGTTTCCATGCCAATTACAGTCGGAACATGCACACATGGGGTTAATGATTTTTGCAGCAATGAAATCACGTTAAGGCAGTTGAATTGAGGCACAGTCTATATAGCAGAGCACCCTACTAGCAAATAGAGCAATAAAACCCGAATAGCAGCATTAAAAATGTATGATTTCAGTTAGTTGTATTGTGCTCGACAGGTTCATGATTTGATTTCTACTGTGTCATTTTGAATTTTTGGGCAGCCTATGGCGCAATTGGTGCAGGCTAGATACTGTCGATACTAAACTTGAAATATTTGTTAACATTTACAAACACAGTCTAGTAGTTATAATGTTTAGTCTACATCAAGTCTATGTGATTTAAGTCTAACACAAATAATGTCTTGGCATTTCACTACACAGGTATAGGTCATTAGCAACAGGCTGTTCATTATTTAAAACCAATATGACTCTGGTAGGTTCGCTGTTTTACCATATCCATAAGTTTTAAATGATCTTGAGTTTTAAAAATAAATATACAAAAACTAATCCATTGTAATTCAATAGCTGTTGTATGAAAAAGAATATGACAAAAAACGTAATCAATCCAAAATAAAAAGTGCTAGGCTTTTGTGAAATATGGAGCAAACAAGAACTCTTGTAAGATTGTTCAATGCTCCATCAACTGTTCACTGAGTCTTGGTACATGTTTCTTTTATGTAGTTTTATTAATATATAGCCACCAGCACAATATTTCGGTTTGAAATGTCAACATAACTTATGATTTTGAGACATTTTAACTGGAACTCGTCAGATTATTTGGATGAAAGTCAGGCCCAAAGCAGGTGTCAACAGATATTTTGGTTTGTATTCTGTGTTACATACATTTTGTTTCTGAGCTGTTTTTTGTAGAGCTGTCATTAGATCTATACAACATAATATATATTTTGCTGTTAAAGTTACCTCATCTTCAATTGGCACTGCTCCTACAGGTTGTTTGTCAACAACACAGGACAGAACTAACTGTAGTATGCACATTGTGAAGAAACAGTAGAAGGTGACGAACCGGAGTAGGTCATCTATACCCTCCTGGTTAAAAAAAAATTAAATATACAATTACAACATGCACGTCACCATCATTATTATTGATTATGAGGCCTATCATATCGCAGCCTTGTAAAAAAAAATGCAATATCTTATTGTTATTTTGAACTTCAGTGACAAAAAATGAAATTACAGAAATTTTCATTACAAGCCGTTCCTTAACAAAATTTAGTTTTATGTTAAAATCAGAACATATCCTCGATGAAGTTTTGAAGTTTCAGATTTCTGAAAGATTTTAGAAATACACATTAAAAACCTGAACAAAAATGTTCACCTAGCGTCTAATGAAAATAGCTCCATATTTCTTTCTGTGAAAAGTGGAGCTAAAAACAAGAAGCTATAAAACCATGTTGAAGTGCTATGCAACATCAAATAGGTTACCTCTAACACTGCCACTCGTATCTTGGATCTGAAGGTGATGAGGAGTATGAGGATGAGGAGGAACCAGAAGTTGAACAGAAATCCTGAGGACCTGATACTGTTCTTCCTTTCAGAAAATACAACTATACCATAGACGACCTGCAAAAAAAAAAGAGTGTAAGGAATAAGCTTAAAGAAATTATGATATATATAATCATAATTATTATCATTGAGGTTGATGAATAACCCCCACCCAATACTGCTTTGCTACAGTTAAGGAAAATTAAAAAATATGACAATGGGCCATGGCCCTATTAAAATCAACCCGATCATGGCGTTCCAATGAAATATGCAACTACGCTTAGTACTTACCAGTCCTGCAAAATTTCCTTAAAATCCAACTAACAATAGCCAGGAATAAGCATCGAAATGTCACATCTACAGACTGACAGGCGTGACTTTGTCTCTGGCTGTATAATAATAGTTAATTAAAGTCATGCAATTTATTTATATTTCTTGCATTTCCTGTCTCTTACCCTTAAACATGTATACATTTTCAGTTTATTTTTTATGTCTTTTACTTTAAGAGATTAATGCCTCCATGACAAAAATATTTCAATCATCTCGATACAGTTATCTGTTTCAAGTCAGCATCATTTCACTACAATTTCAGTATGATTCAAAAAATTAAGAAAGGACCTCAGACCAAAAAGTACCAAACAGTTAGTAACTGTGAGACCTGCTTGTCACATTTTGTGAACTCATATTATTATACCTGAGATAAAAAACAAAAATCCCTATAAAAACAATAACAGGACTTTAACTGATTAATTACCAGCCACCTTGGACTTACCATTGTGAGAACCAGCACAATGGGTGACACAAACTCCACAGAGGGAACATCAAGACCCTGGAAATGATCCACGACAGCTTTGCCGATGTCTAAAGCTGCTAGCATCACAATCACCAGCGCCACAGCCTGCGAGTGAAACATAAAAGATTTGTTTATTTTTGGCCACCATAATGAAGTGTTGCTCCTTTTCATCTGTGTGTCCATGTGATGGTCTGAATGATGGCATCTGACAGTTTTTACCAAGTTTTTTCCCCTAAAAAAAATAAATAAAATTATAGTTACGGTACTTGAAAAGATGAAATGCTGATACCCTACATTCATGTAAAAAGTGAAAATAACAACAACTAGTTATTACAAACATGTATTTTCTATCTGTGCTATGCTGCGCAGTAAGCTATTTAAAGTCTTAGAAAACAATTTGACACCTTACTTTTGAGATCACGTTATATCATCATCCGGCTAATCAACTTAGATGTCAATTTCTATTTTTTAGCAGATCTTCTCATCTCTTTTTATACGAGTAGATTTGGAAAATTTAACAATAAGAGCAATTAATTTCACAATTTTGACTGTCAAACAATTGAGGTAGTGCTCAGAATAACCTGGACTTAAGGATTAGTTTAGGCAGAAGTTATGCCTAAATTCTTCTAAGCAGTGGAAAGATATAATAACTTATATTTGATATAGGTAAACTGTTGAATACCACTTTTAATGTCCATTCAAAATTTTGTGAAGGCTGCAGTGTTGGTTGGAATTTCATAAAATTGTATACTTACCTGTTGCAACAAAACCCATAGAACCACTCATTGGTGAAAACTAGAAAGTTATTTTTTTTCACTTTACAACTCTTTGTAGAGCTACTAGACTGTGATGGCACAAACTGATGAAGCCATGGCATTTAGCATAGATCCAGATCAGCCAGCTCCATTCTTAAGCAAAAGTATTCATTTCCTTTAGACATGCTTGTTAATGTTTATAGAACAGTTTCTAACACAGTTTCTAACACAAAATTATAACCATTATAGAGTTCAAGCTAATACAGATGGCGGCCGACCCTTGACATGTCTGAGCTGAACCAATGGCACACAGCGAGTCGTCTGAAGCAATCTGAACAATCACTTATTGCCCCGCGCACACACACATACACACAGCACATACCCAAAACTGAATGAAAAATACCCCATATGGCACATATATGGGATGGGATGGGATTTGTCGGCATTTTTGCCGATACTGAGCAGCGACATTTCTATCATTATAGCACAGGGGCATTTATGAGGTGCCCAGGGACTGAACCCTGCCTTTCCACTATACTGACACCGACAAGTCAGGCGTAATGCTGTTCCCTTAGCCCCAAACGTTAGGAGGGATGCCACTACTACCAACTTTAAAGTCTTTGGTTTGACCCGGCCGGGGTTTGAACCCACGACCTCCCGATCTGCAAGCCGACACTCTACCACATGAGCTATTGCGACTGGTCTGGCACATATATGAGTCATATTTAATTTTAATTGGTAATTTGGTAAGGGAGTTTGGCTTTAAGTGAGGCATTTCATTCATTAATTACTCATAAACACCCTTTTGTGTTTAAATGTTCCAATTTTCATATTCCTGAGCCCTCACAAAGACATGTTCAAATCTGGTATCAGTCTGTTTGGATACATGTTTGTGTTTGGAAGTTTGGAGAGAACATAAATAGGAACATTGCCATACAACCTTAAAGGTGGTATCCGACAGTTTGCCAATATTAAATTCATGTAAACAATACCTCGCCACGCTTTAGGGAATTAGGGCATAATTTCTGCATAAACTCATACTTTAGTATAAGTAAAGACAGTTTTGAACAATGCTTACATCGTTGATAGTACAAAACATGATAAAAACACTCTAAAAAGTTAAATCATTTCAAAACTATAAATAAACACAATAGTGACCTGTGCTAAAAATAGACATCAGAGTGGATAACCCAGATGACTATATAACATGATCTAAAAAGTGAGTTGTTGCCTGGTTTTCCTAGTTAAACATAGCTATCTCTGCAGCGTGGCTCAGATAGGAAATACCTGTTTGCAATGTGGAATGGGGATATATGTTTCACTGTTTACACTGATCTAGGGCATCAATGAACAGCATTTTACAAGATCTTTTCATGTAACAATAACTTATTTAGTTATTTGAGAAAAAATATGTTGGTCCAAACTGTCGGTTGATGGGGATTTTAGCTAAAAATAGATATCTATGTCACAGACACAAACCCGGATGATCATATAACATGATCTCAAAAGTAAAGGTTTTCTTAGTTTAAAAATAGCTTTCTGTTCAGCCTGACATGGACTGCAAATACTTTGCTGTAATGACAATTGGAATGTTAATACTTTACTTGTCACATGGATGTAGGGCACCAGTAAACAACAATACGTGAGATCGTATCAGGGATGGGATGGGATGGGATTTGCCGGCATTTTTGCCGATACTGTGCAGCGACATTCTATCATTATAGCACAGGGGCACTGATGAGGTGCCCAGGGACTGAACCCGGCCGGTCTATTATACTGACACCAAAGAGTCAGGCGTAATGCTGTCCCCTTAGCCCCGAGCGTTGGTAGGGAAGCCACTACTACCAACTTTAAAGTCTTTGGTTTGACCCAGCCAGTGTTTGAACCCATGAACTCCCGATCCGTAAGCTGACGCTCTACCACCTGAGCTATTGCGACCAGTAGATCGTTTCAGGTAACAGTAATTTATTTGAAAGAAAAACAAGTTGTCCAAACTGTCAGATACCACCTTTAAAGTAGCCTGTACACATTTCTTCTGTTTTTTAGGTTTTTGTTTTTTACTTTTTCTCAAAATAGTGACCTCAAACTATGATGGGTGTTGGATCAAATTAATTCTAACAGTTAATTTCTTCAAAAGAATAAATACATGACTGTAAATATCAGTCATACAATGACATGATGGAGTGTAGCCAAGTTTGTAGAAATAATGCAACGGATACATGTCATGCATGTTAAAATTAACATGGATGTAAGGTTAAGGTAAAGCAAGTGTAATAGAAAATAAACTGAATTTGAACATTAACAAAACTGATGTGTTGCCTATAATGTTGATGCGCATGCCAAATTGTAAGAAAATTCTTCATCCACTTTTGAATTTATGGATATTTTCTCTTCTATAATTGATATTAAAGACGAGAAAACTTCAAATAATTGAAAAGTGAAAAAGTAGTAAGAAAAATCAAGTTTACCATGCCTGCCCAGACCAGGATTTGAACCCTCAACCCCCAGCTTTGAAGCATTTTAAACCCAAATTTGATACTCTTCAACTGGAGGTGCAGCATTACATTTGCTTGACCATAAGAGACCCTTTTTCACACATCATTCATGCAAGTAAAATGCATCTATTCCAAAGCAAATAAATATCAGTTTTATGTTAAAATGCATTTATTTCACATAAGACAAAATATTTAAGGTCATATTGGTTAATGATGATGTTCAATAATAAGTGAAAACTGTATTGAAGCAAACAGATACTGCTTTAAATTATGCATTAAATCCAATCTTATTAAGCTTTGATCCTGCAACAAAATGGGACAATTCATTAACTTTCCATCAAATTCAGTGCAATTTATTCATGATCTTGCCCAAAATCTTATTTGCATAACAATTAAACCTTTTGTGTTTTCGTTGATTGTATCCCTATCAAACTACACATTCTTATACAGACAACTTATACATACAATATACACTTGTAAAATAACTGTACAGTCTAGTTACAAAGATTTGTTAAAAGGGTTTATCACCCCACCCAACAATTTTCCATTATTTAGAGACTAAGTCTACTTGAAGCAGATATGCTGCTGCCTTCACAGTGTATAGCATGCCGTGAAACCCTGGCACGATACAATACCAAGACATGTTATTCTGACATTGGGCTGGCCAGTTATGGAACTACCCATATATTTGCTTCAGCATAAGCAAGGGAGCTACACCACTACCATTTTAAACAACTTTGGTGTGATACAGCCCAGAAATGCAGACACCTCACATACCTGGAGCCAAAGCTCTACGAATTGCGCTACAGGTCCCACAGGTAAGTATAGTAGATAAATTTAGAATATTGGCATTAAAGGGTTTAATCAATTATGTAGGCCAATTAACAATGATCAGATTTATTCATTTAGTTGTATAACAGTAAAGTAAAAGTCGTCTGTAGACAGCATACTCAACTTGCCTCAGTGCTTGTATGCTATTTGCCTATTGTAAGGCTTAGGCAAATAGTTTAGATCCAGATCAGCCAGGTGTACATGCAGTAAGCTTTAGTTTGAACTAAATATACTTATTTTTGAGAAATGGACCTTAATAAACAAGTTATCCAGCACCGACACCAATGTCAAAGAGGGATTGAGGACAGTAGCTTCACTCTTTTACCTCAACCCTTAGCTTACTACATTTTGTTAAAAACACATGCTAAATTCTCAGTGTTCTTAGCTTTAATTTTATATAGTACACGTCTGGGCTCATATACTTATAAATAGAGACTGAGCAGCAAATAGTGTAGATCCTGATCAGACAACTCCCAGACAAGAGCTGATTGGTCTGTATCTGCACTATTTCCCTATGCTAGAGTAATTTGCGCTTATCAGTTTGTGGGATAGTAAATAGTAGATATTTAACTGAAAAAGGATAGTAGATTTGGAAAGGCCTTAGGCAAGTCAAGTCAAGTGCATTATTGCATAATACATTACACTTGTGATATGTTTAAGAGGGCAAGATAAAAATAGCAGCTTCAACTAACTGCATGCATGAGATAACGCTGTAGTGTCAATACAGGTCTCATTCAAGTTAAATTCTTTTCATACAAGAAAGATTTTGATCAGTACAGGTTAGCAATTACATGTGATCCCCAACATCATTACCACCATCAGATCATCACCATCATTATCATCATCATTGCCTTCGACATGAGTATCACCCCTATCATCATCATCATCATCATCATCATCATCATCTTCACCATGATCATCATCTTCACCATTTTCATCTTCATCATCATCATAATAATCGTCATCATCAAAAACAGTATTGATAAGAAACCTACCAGTTTGGATCGACTTCTCCATGACCAGGGGATGATGTACTTGTTTTCGCTGTTATGGAGGTAAAGGAGGCGGAATGGTGCCAGCAGTACCAGGTATGCACATGGTATCCATAGCAAAACAGTCTTCTGGAAGCATGGTGACAGGTCAGGATCAGTGGTATTCCAGTATTGGTTCTCACTCTGAAACAACAAACAAATTCATCTAACTGCATTTTACAAGTTTATTGATGGAGTATTCTATTTACTGGCAACAGTTGTTAGTAAAGAATGCTAAGGTTTGATAAAGGTAAAGATTGCTTGGAGATATATTGTAAAAAGTAGGAACAAAAAAATCAGTAATTAATAATCTACTTGGTAAGATCAATGTGGGATGGGATTTTCCGACATTTTGGCCGATACTGTGCAGCGACATTTCTGTCATTATAGCACAGGGGCACTTATGAGGTGCCCAGAGACTGAACCCGGCCAGTCCATTATACTGACACCGACTGGCGTAATGATGTCCCCTTAGCCCAGAGCGTTAGGAGGGAAGCCACTACTACCAACTTTAAAGTCTTTGGTTTGACCCGGCCGGTGTTTGAACCCGCGACCTCCCGATCTGCAAGCGGACGCTCTACCAATTAAGCTATTGCGGCCGGTAAGATCAATGTCTTTACCTACTTGAAGAATTGTGGGCTCATGACAGTGTTCTCCAGATACTAATTGGAACCAAAAATAACATTCAAGGTTGCTGTGACCCTTACCTTCATGCTATTTACTAGTTATCTTGACCAAGGTTGCTATAGAGTTTGAGGATTGTTGGGTCATTTGATCTTTAAATATCAGACATTAACATCATATTCAAGGTAGCTTTATATCTAGTTATATCTAGGTATCTAGTTATATTAACCATTGCAGCACTGATCTAAAAACCAATATGGGTCATATATCTATCATGACCAAATTTTTTTTTGTTTGTTGTGTTTTTGTTTTTGAAATATATCACAGCAACCTATCAGGATCAATATGGTGAAGTCCAGCTAATTTGGTGGAGGGAGACCCCAGACAAATGTCTGGGTAGAACTACCAGAGCACCACAGGTCAGCTGGAAGACCTTCCCACATTAAGTCCTTCACCCCCAACAGGACTCCAACCCACATGGTGAGAGGCTAAGCAGTAAGAGAGCTAGCGACTCTACCACTATGCAACGGGTGCACATCACCAATGCTACTTCCATGTCTGAGAACTGTGAGATAATGTGTTCTCTAGATATTGATTTTTATCAAATAACCTACCATGAGGTCACACTTATACATTATTTTTGGTAACACACTACTTAAGTTATTGTAGTGTGACGTCATTAAGTATGTGTAGTATATATGCCATTTCCTGATCACTTTGTTGTCGCCGTTTTATGCATTTTGTTGGGCAATTTCATTTTAAGTAATGAAACTGAATGTAACCGTTATTCGGTTAACTGGAATCAACAGTATTAAGTTTTTAAAGTCATCTCAAAAATTACATAAAATTATATACTAAAAGCCACAGGCAAAATAGCATACCAATATAGCGATAATACTGTTAATGAAAAAATGACTAGGCGTTTGCTTAGCTCATTTATGTACTTAATTAACATCATAAAAGGATTATATAAGAGACATGACAATTGTTACAATAATTAATTGGCAATTATGTCATTTTTTCATTATAAACATTATGAGATATCAAACAAAAAGACTAGCTTGAGACACACCCTGTAAGGGTCAAATGTGCTTTAATAGCACAAGAGATGAAAATTGGGTGCACAAAACATTTAAAACAATGGAAAAAATATATAGACAACTTGAACATTATATGCCTCTTGTTAAAATAATATTTTGGAAGAATATCACCATCCTGTTAGCTCACCATACTTAAAAATATAAAACATATCCAGCTCCTTTACTACATGTAGATTACATCATGAATACAAGCATATTCAAAAAGCCTACACAAATAATCTTACTGCCTCTAAATTCATGAGCTTTACACACTCATTCAATAATCAATTATAATTCATACATTAATTGATTTCCAAACAGATAAGGATCAAAATTAAAATCATAACCTCCTAAGCATTAATTTATCAGGCTGAATCAAAAGAGTGTACCATACCTACGTATCAACTAACACATTGATTCCATTATCTACTCCTCGAATATTCATTTCAAGGTGGTCTAATAACATTTTAATAGCTGTACCACACATGTTATGCAGGGGTGTGCTAGATTCATCAATTATGTTTGTCTTTGTTTATTGGATTTATCGTCCTAACTAACAGTATTTCAGTTATCCACTTGAAGCAGATATAGTGCTGCCTTCACTATATAAAGCATGCCATGAACACCTGGCATGATACCACACCCAGTCACATTATCCTGACACAGGGCCAACCAGTCATGGAACTACCCTTATATTTGCTTGAGAGTTAGCAAGGGAGTACATATATACCAGAACCATTTTTTACTACTGTTAGATAGAACCCAGGGTTTCCAGTACCTGGATCTGATGATCCACTGACTCCGCTACCACGTCTGGTAAGCAATTATTCATACCAAAATAACTGCATGACTCCTGGAACTAAAGTTACCTACTACCTACACCAATCCAATGTTCATGTTTTGAATGAACCTAAACAAGAACAGGATTTGTGAAATGTTTAAGAAGTCTGAATGACTAGTTTTATGCATTTATTGAGAATTATTAAGCAATTTGTTATGTAATATGGTATCACCCTAAGAAAATATGTGTGACTAGATTGTAAGAAGCTGGGCAAAAAATATATACCTGCATCCATTTATACATGTTCACATATTTGTAAATTAGTGTACTGTGTGTCTTACTTTATTTCTGTTATTGAAAATAACTAGAAAATACAAGTAATGTTTTCATCCCTAATCATATTTTTCAATTTCATGAAATATAATTATATTGATACCTGTGTATATAGCAAGATATCATAACATCATGTTGAAATTTTGCAGTATCTCATTATCATTTTCCGCTACAATATAACATTGCCACAGTCAGCAACAGAATTTGATCACTTACAGAGGTTATGCATCTGATTATGTGTTATACTAACAGAGGTGGGATAAATTATTTACAGTAAATTGTCTCTTGAATTCAGTTAAGTCACTTAATGATGACTTAAAACTTTCTTGTATCATAGTCAATTAAGATCTTGAGGCAAACAATTTGACATCGACATAAGCTGATCACAACAGCACTATTATTCAGTTTATTGTTGTTTTTTCCAAATGCCAAATCCTTACTTTCTACTTTATCTGCTCTGTTAGTGGTGCTTGTTAAAGTCTTGATGTAACATTGATTGCCTATCATGAATATTTAGATAAAAATTATGGGATATATGGCCTTTTTTAAAACAAAATACTGTTTTTGTCTTAGGAATATTTTGTCATCGATGGAAACCAGGCAGTGCACGCAGGGGCAGATTCAGACAGCTCAGACCTGGTACAAGCCCTACACATATAATTCCCAGATCATATGCTCATTTTAAAACTTTGATTTGAAAAACTAGTATAACAATATTATTTTTGGTCCGGAAACACACAAGAACACAACATTCCAGAAATCAAAAGCAGTGTTGTTCAACATATTTTTCAGCATAGATAGCAACTGAACAAAAATAATCAAATAATCAATAAGGTATATTCCTTGATCTACCCCTGGCATGTACTAGAAACAAAAAGTGAATTATATATGTTACAGACAAAACCAACAGTTTGTTAAATTTAGCTAATATGTTTTCCTATATCTTTTCATTAGCATAATTATACAGTCAAAATCCTGTCAAACTAACCCCAAAGTAGTAAAAATACGCATGATTTTACTTACCAATTCTTACTTTAAGAGTATATGCTTTAATTTATGAATTAAATGCCAGACCATATATAATAAATTAATGTCAGTTATTAAGATAAAGATTTCTTTCAAAGCAAAATAGTCAATCTTAGGAAGGAGTAGATCCACACAAGCCAGCTCTATCCTGCACTTTTAGCTACGGCCTCTTGCAATAAGGTCAGTTTTTAGAATTAATCTGACTCGTATGCAGTAGTAACCATTATAAGTACTTAATACCACTAATAATTTAATATGATTTCTTATTTAATATAACTGGTTAATGAAAATTAAGAACAAGAGTCATGCTGATGTTCCGTTTTCATGTTATATACTCACTTATGAAGACGGAACATCAGCATGACTCTTGTATTACTGTTATATGTTTTAAGTTACTATCCACAACATGGTCACAAGCATTAAATTCAGAGACATAAAGACAACCTGCAAGTATAACACTGCCAGACAGTGTGCTAAAACTAATTATTCATAAATATGAGTATGTAGGTTACCTTACACCTTTGAATAATGAAATATGTTTACATTACAGCACCACATATGTAGACAGTAAGAGGAATCTTTCTTTTAATGAAAGGATGCTCCTAGCCAAATTCCACCTCTGCCCTACCTGTCAGCTGACAGACCCATTGCTAAAGTTTTATGCTCTGACCAAGACTTGAAGCCATGTAGTCCAAGAAAAAGGAATGATTCTATCCAAGTGGCCACAATAGATTTTGTTTGTTTAGTTGGTTTATTGACCTTCAAACAATCTTTCTTGAGACGATGCCCGCATGAAGCTTAGTGCTGCCATCACAGTGTTTAGTATGCCACAAGGCATGATACCACATCCTGTCACATAATCCTGACACCAGGCCAGCCAGCCAGTCATGGAACTACCCTTATATTTACTCAAGGGTTAGCCAGAGAGCTATACCCAGGGCTTTTTCAGGGGGTTTTGGGAAAAATGCCCCAGTCCAAATTGCAAATTTTCGATGCCGTAAAGTCAAATTTTGGGGGGGGGGGGAAAGTATCAACAAATCAAACCAATTGGGAATTTTCAACATTTATTTTTCTGCATTACAGCTTAATCTGCCTTGCTTTTGTGTTCCTGAAAGTGTTACAGAGCTCTTCCAGAGTTTGTTCAGAAAGCTTTGCAGGGCCTTTAACCTCAGACACTTGGCAAGAACTTTCAGTGACATTTGAAACATTGGATGTTTTGCTCCAGAGAGATTTAATCATTGGCGTACCCTTGGCATCTTTTTTTCTAGGTTTTTTTCAAGTAGTATTCACTATTGTGCGACATTTTTCATCACTTTATTTTGCGGGTCAGTATAAAAGAAGGTACAGCACGTACCGTTTTTGATTCCTAACTCCTTTCTGTTTTATACGCAATCAAACAGTTATGGCAAAAATACTTTTGTTTATGAATTAAAAAAATAATTCCTGTTAATTTTCAAACCATATATTGACTATAATGTTATTTGGAATGGCACCGTGACGCATCTTCAACTTGCATTATGGTACACGGCTGGGTAAGAGTCTATTTTTTCACCAGTTACATTCATACATAAATTCACAAAAGTAGTTTCACAGATCACCGATCAAAAGTAAACAACGATTTGCTTAATTGGAAAAGTCTCTTGATTTCATGGTTTCTTGGTTATTAATTTTTTATAGGAAAAAGGCATTTTGGTTTAAATGGGAATTAATTTATGAGATTGGGAATTTTTTTCTTGAAATTGGGAAAAACGATCGCTTTTTGGCATTGGGAACGGGGCCGAATATCGGCCTCATGAAACAGACTTAAAAAGCCCTGTATACCACAATGCAGTTTCATGACTGGTATGCTGTAGCCCCAGTTTTTACCCATATCCTCTCCTACCCCGAGTCAATGCTATGCCAACTGATCTACCGTGGTTAGATTCTGTACACATATATAGTATAAGGTGAAATATCATGCAATATGAACCATAATGGAAACAGAAAACAAAAGATGGTAATAATAAACATTGGGAGATTAATTATCAACAATTTAATGTCAGAAAAGCATGTGTTACTAATAACTGTCACCAGAGTCTCATATGAAGTCATACAGCCCTTACATTGGAGGTATGAGAAGTATGTACAAACTCAACCATAAAATGGAGATAGTTATCATAACCCTTAGCTTGCTCCATTTTGTTAAAAACCCATACTAAGTTCTTTCAGGGTTTTTTGTTATAATATTATATATGTTACATGTCACTGTTGATATACTTATAAACAGAGACTAAGCAGCAAATAGCGCAGAGCAGGAAGCTGGCTGATCTCAATCTGCAATATTTGCCTAAGCCTTATAAATACGCAAATAGCAGGCAGAGAGTTACAACAATACTGTGTGACTAATTTATATCAAGATAGTGAATTGTTTAACAAAAAATACACCTAAAGACCTCAGTAAAATCTGTCAGTGAGTTTCAGAACTTGCTTTAAGCTGAAAATGGTTTCATTTATTTACATACACCCAGTAATTTTCCATCAATGACATTTTAATGAAGGTAAAAGTGACTGCAATGTCACGATTGTATATAGTTTAAATGGCAAGACAGCTAATAAAGCATGGTTTGATGAGAAAGGCCCTACAACTTTTTAACAAGTATGGTAAAACAATATAACTTTTTAGGGCGCCTGTGGCTGAGCAGTTAGAGTAACTGACTTATGACTCCATAACACCTCACTTTCAGGAGTTTGACAAATGGTGACCTGGTTGGGGCAAAATATTACCCAATGAACTGCTGTGCTGGTCCCAACATTTGTCTGGGTTCTTTCCCCTTCAATAATTAGATGGAAATCTTCAGTACGACTATAAGTATGCTGGTACAATGTAAAAAAACAAACAGATCTATAACTTTACAAAAGTATAGAGATCATGCCTGGATTTATCAATAAAGGTAGTAACAACATGAAAGCTTAGTTATATAAAACCATCTACATAATGTAATAACATTGCTATCTACAGTTAATTCTTATTATTTTTTGGCAAAGTTACAAATTACAAAGATGTGTATCACTGAGCCGCTTCAGTACTTGGGAAAAAGCCACAGTCCTCTCTTTTTAAAAAAAGAAAGAAGAAAAATCATTATTTATTCAAAGAACATGGTAGTGTAGAAAAATCCTCAGATAATGGTTAATTGAGAAAGAAAAATTAGTTCCAAAAAGAATAAGGGCTTAAACGAACAGGACCAGTAATGCCAAGATTATTAAATGAAGCTGACACCTTTGCAATAACTGACACTTAGCTGTAACTGTAACTGCATCATAAAAGTTCAACAGAGAGGCTGAAGCACGATCTTTAAGTTGAGAGGTCTTAAAATTTCATTTCATCATAAAATAACATTTCCCACCTGAAACTGAGCAGGACTGGACAAGATACAAAGCAGGAACTATAATTGACAGGAATGACAATGCATGCCAAAACAAATTATGCACTTGTTGTGACATACTTCTCAACACCACTGTCTAGAGATGCGATGTCAGTAAGGGCATAATCTCAGCATCCAATGAGTGGAACTCTGACTTGGTGCAGTAGAGCTAAAATATATACCGTATTTCTCCAACAAACTCAATAATGCTGAGACACTCCTAAAGCGTATTTAAATTGAGCACATTTACGGTTTCGACAAAGAATACAGAATTTAGCCAGAACAACACTCCCGCCACTCACACTGGAGATGGGATATTAAGTATTAAATCTTGTTAACAAGGTGGTATCCAACAGTTAGCCTATATCTAATATATGTAACAACATCTGACCTCTATCTTGGGTATTTGTACATAAATTCTGCTGGAAAAAAACATACTCTAGTAAAACGTTGATGATTTTATACAGTATCTCTACCTTAACATAGTAAAACTCATAAATCAATGCTTAAAATGTCCATTCTTTTCAAATCTTTAAATAAGAACAATTAGGATTCCTGCTAAAATAGACTAGACATCTATGTCACAGCGGATGGTGTGGATGAGCTATCACATAAGTGGTTATGTGGTTTTCTTGGTTTAAAAATAGCTAATTTTGCAGTGCGGCTCAGATAGGCAAGACATTTTTTGTAATGATGATTGTGGCTTTATGGTTCACTTTTTAGACATATGTAGGACATTGATAATCAGCAATTAGTGATATCTGTTCAAATAACAATGGTTTACTAAGATATTTAATGAAAATTTGATCCAAACTCTAGGATACTACCGTTTAATGTGCATTGATCTGTTGAGTACTAAAATATTTGCAAAGTACCTTGACTGCAGGATATAGCAGGAAGCTGCATAAAGCTCGATGACAGAGTGACAGAAAGAGTGGGATGCTGGTTAGTAAAAAAGCCATTGTCATTATAAAGCAAAAGCATGACAAGATAGGCACATACAGTGAAAACTTCATCATCTCTGGCCTCCGATAAGTGGAATCTTATATTCCTTAGTGTATGTTTATATGTTGTTGTTGTTTTTCATTGCTTGATCTTACTTTTTACTCCCTACATCAATTTTAAACTTACTTAAGATTCATTAGTTGATGAGCCTGGATGGAACAACAAGCTCACGAAGGAGTGAAAAATACAAGGAAAAGTTACCACGCGTCATAACAGGCATGATGAGAGATGTGCAAGCTAGAAGTGTAAAAAGCCAGTTAAGGCAATGTCTTGCTGTATTCATATGATTAGGGTAACTGTCAACAAACAAAGGATGCGCTTTGTACCCCCGCTTGTACACTCTTTGCCTAAGCTGTAACAATACATGAATAGATGGCTAAGATATAATGCTTCCTCTGGATTAGATACATGGGTTAAATTGTTGCAACAAAATAAAATTAACTCTTCTTATCTAAAGCTTCAATGAATGGAATGTATATGACTGACGACATTGTTATCTCCTTTGAAACTCCCTCTACCAGATAAGGTGCAAACAGTGGACCCAGTCTACTACTGCAATAATCTTATAACCAACAACTCTGTGGCATGCCTGACTGCTTGACTGTTGTGTTTACTCATTTTGAAGAATCTGAAGAATGCTAACCTTCTGTCTGTTTATTAAAGCCATGATAACACTCTTGAAACAATGCAATCAGTACGAAACTATCCAAAATAAGATGAGTATAGCAGCAAAGACTTGCCCCTCCTTGGGTCCAACTTAAATCTAAATTAACTAAAATGCCAATCAAAAATTATTTCACAGACAGTCCCCAAAAGTTCAAAGTGTATTCATCACATAATCTTTATTACCGTAACTCCATAATGAAGCTTAATTATACACAGTTACCTACATAATATAGGCATTATAAATTAGTAAAACACCATAAATAAAAGGGAAGAAAATAATATGAACCAACATGATAATAATTATAAGTATTTAATAATTACACACACACAAAGAGTATTTACACATACAAACACCAAACAAACACTATTACACACAATTACAATACAATAATTTTTATCTTATAATACTGTGCATCATGGTGGCATTACATATATTAAAATTTAAATTTAAACTTTGACTTGTTTTGCAATCACAGAGTCTTTTGCTTACCTTTTCCTAATCAACATACCAGGACTTAATAAATTGATGGACATCAGTGAATATCTGTCCCTGCAGTGTATGTTAAAAGCTGTTTGCAAGCATATCAGAGAACTCCTGCCATGACATCAGCAATATTTACCAAACTAAGATAAACAAGTGGACAAATGCTAAGGAAAATATGAGTACATGACATTACGACCACATGGCTAGCCATCCTTTCTGTTCAGATAACTCTTTATTCATCACAGGATAATCTGTTGTGGGTTTTTTTAAGAACAAATGTTTGCATACTGCTTCAGTTTTCATTCTACAAATGTATTTCTTACAAAGAATCCAGCTAAATCATTCAACTCCTTTCCTGCTATTCACATGTTTATAAGGCTAAGGCAAATAGTGAAGATCCAGATCAGCCAGCTCTCTGCTGGGGAACTGTATAAACAGGATCTTCAGTATGTGCTGCTCAGTCTCTGTTTATAAGTATATCAACCCTGACATGTAACATATATAATAAAGCCAAAAACCCTAAAAATTCAGCATAGATTTTTAACAAAATGTAGCAAGATAAGGGTTATTTGATTTACCATAACCTCATTCTTACAGAATCCTGGTTGTATCATCAGTTATTATAGGAAAGCTTGCTAGTGTGAGTATTAGTACCGTATAGGTCACCAAACTAGAATGTCTGTACCAGACAGTGATATTGACAAAATCTCTGGTCACTGGATACTGTCGGTTTAAAAATGGACAATCAAATAGCAATTTTAATGGATTGCCTGGATTAAGTACCAAGTATACAACTTAAAATTTTCATTTCCTCCTAAGAGCTCTTGAAGTAAAGTGTATCAACTTTTAACTGACTGGCTCACCAATAGCTTCAACATTTTTTTTTTTCTGGATGTAACACTAATAAAATAACACAGTCTTTACTTGCTGAAAAGCAAATTTTAGTAATAGACAGTCCAATAAAAATAAATGGATGTACTATATTTTTGACTCAACGTACATCCTTTTACATCAAAACAAATTCACAGCTGCCTCACATAATTTTTTATAAGACTGTTATAAGATTCTTAAAAAAGCCAAAATTTATATCAGAGTATAAGAGTTATGTCAAGAACAGTGGTGAGGTAAATAAAAGCAAGGCTGTGATATGTGTTCTTTTTATTTTTAAGACCAGAAATTTCCTTATGTATTGGGTTGAAGTTTTTAAAAATTGAAACCAAGTGTACGGTTTTATTCAATCTTCTATATTTTAAAACATTTTAACTGGCAATAGATCCTTTTACTAGAGAGTAATCTTTATTACACAATCTGCCTGAATCAAGTTTTATGCAAACAAGTCTGTTGATATAATAAGTAGGGATGTAAATCGAATTCCAAAACAATATTCGAATGTTCGTAAGGTGTATTCGAATCATATTCAAATATTCGGAACGAATTTATATCATAGTGGCACATAACACGGTAATTTTCCATTACATTCAATGTGTTTATTCATTGTAAAATGTTTATTTCTGGTCACAATTTAAATTGCTAGCCTTACTTAATGCAGAAGCGATGGTAGATTTATGATTTAAGCATAGCATTTATTTTTATAACGACAATTTCTTCTTTTTGAAATACAAACAGCAGTATTATCAATCCGCCATTATCCTGTTTATAGTGAAGGACCAGACGGGGTGTTTCTTTACTTGGTCAGCGGTAATTTGCAAGAAAATACTGTCAGTGAAGAATGCGTGAACAATGTCATTGTTACTTAACAACTATTATTATTATTATTGTTATTATTATTATTATTATTATTATAATTATTATTATTATTATTATTATTATTATTATTATTGAAAATCTTATAAAAACTATACAGTAACAAATCAATGTTAAGATGACCTGCAAAGTCCCGTATAATATATACTTTATTAAATTTATTGGGTCACCTTAAACTTGGGTGTCTTTTTGTTACGTGTTTTACTTCGTGTAATAACCTTTACAATTTAAAGGCATTTTGCGTACTTAATAACTTATTTGTATTAACATATGACGTATTAAAAGGGCTACTTAAGCTCCTTTAACTGTTAACATATCGATTTAATAAAACGATATCATAATTTTATTAGATGAAACTGTACAACACATGCAAATTAGCTCACAATTTTAATATTTTACTCTACTAACCGAAAACAATGTATAACAACAAACAGTCAATTATGTTTTGTGAACAAATCTTATAAAATACATTTATGATTAAAGGAGGCATTTTCAAAAAGACAAAATGTGGGTGATACTGGATCGACTGTAAGACAATTAGGCAAAACCATGAAGGTTTTATGAAGGGAAATCGCTCAAGTGTACAACCAATTAACGGTCTTGATTGGTTGGTGGTCGGATAGGTGTTTAATTGTGATTAGCTGATATTGCTAAAGACGTTAATCCGAAGCCATAACATGTCAATTAGAGACATTTAGTTACCTATACACAAGTGACAATTACGAACCTGCTCGCCATATGCCTATGGGTGAAAAACGAAGGTAAACAAAACCATTTGATGACGACAATTACTGTGATTGGCTAGTGTCACGATTACCTGACTGTTGATAAATTGATGAAATACCAACCAGTATATATATAAAGAATGATTAAAATTGTAAGCTCGTGAGTTTTAAGTGTGTTAAACCTTTGACGAACAATTAAAAATTATGTAGATTTACATTTTTGTTATTCGGAGAGAACGAAGCAAAAACAGAGAACAGAAAATCATGGTGACAAAAAATAACAGATATCGCCGTATTGTTTAGCAATAAAATAACAAGTATGAAGTAGAGTGACAAAAACAGAAAGTGATTGCAATTAAAGTTGTGCTTTCCAAAAATAAAAGAAGTTCTGGTGGACTGTTATCAATAAGTATAGCCTTATATTATGTATTTATTACACACTATCCCAACCGAAGCTGGGTAGAGTCCGTGTTATGAAATTGCTGTAGCTACCGGTAATTGCCGCAGCATTAAACTGACATGTGTGTTTATCGTACTTTGGCAACTGCTTCCACAGCTGTATGGTGATGTGGGTGATGTGATTGGGTCTAAGTGGGAGAGGGGGCAGAGAAGGAGCTGTGCGCGGTAAGGTGATTTTATGCTGTTAACCAGATGGCAATTCGTTATTAGGAGACATGACCCACCCCCTCTATCTTAGAGCAAGCGTGATCACATATCACTAGCGTCTTAAGTTGCTGGGAGACACAACGATCAACTAAAGAAATGTATTTTCAATTTTCCTTCGAACTTAACAAAAGTGAAATAAAAAATTTAAATATTCGAATACCAAAATCTCTATTCGAATAGTGATTTGATATTTAAATATTCGAATATTCGTTAAACATCCCTAATAATAAGGTACCAGGAAGACTGAAAAATTCCATTGAGAACATATGTAAATGATGACCAATACACTTAAAGATTTGACACTTAGTCACATAATTACACAGGAAAAGATCAATCCTTATGCACAAAACACTCCTACACAAACTACAACATTATTGGGTGAGAGGAACCCAAATAGACTGGATGTGGGCCTTTCTTGGTAACAGAAAACAGTAAGTTCTTCTAGAGGGCAGGAGATGTCCTTATCACGGGCAGATGTCACTTCTGGAGTCCCACATCTTCTTCTTGGACATTTATGCTTTCTGTCATTCATCAATGATGTTGTCACATCTAAGACAAGTTTATATTATGATGATGGGTTGCTCTACAGAAAGAAATCCAAATCAAAAGTGATTATGAAATTCCTCAAAAAGACTTAGTTGCATGACAAAAAAAGGGAAAAAGTCTAGCAGATTTTTTTTTTCATCAACCTGGAGCCATCATGTAATACAGTCAAACCCCTGTCTCTCGAACACCGGATCCACCGAATTACCAGATTGGTCAAACAAACTGCCGGTCCCTGCATTTTGCCTTCTTTGTGCTGTATAAATTACCATGTAGTTCAAATAGTCAAACAGGTTGCTGGTCCTTTTTGGTCGAATTGCCATCTCTGCTTACTAACCCAGATTGATTGTCTGTTCTATCAAATTAAAAGTGGTCATGTTTTTCAAACCTCCGCAATGTAAGAAAATTAATGTGCTGGTGTCAATGTGTACCTATCAACAATTGATGTTAGGTTTAAGTGATAGAATGATGTATAAAATGATGTTAAGTTGCATAAAATCGTTTGATATTTGATGGCGAAATAAAAGCAGATTGTCATAACACATGACTACCTGCTATGGCGAACTTATTCAAACGCTGATGTTTGTTTTGTTTATGTTTTTGTTTTTAGTTCATGTACATAAATGAAAATATGTTTAATAAAAATAAACAAATAAAAAAACAAAAACACAAGTTCTGTCTTGTTTCTAACTTAAAATCAAACTGGTCATATATCAATCCCAGTATTTCATCATCTGAAAAAATTCTGTGAAATTAACATCACATACATCATAGAAATGTATCCGTATCATTTTCTGTGACATGATTATCAGTTTTATTGGGAAATTTTGTCCGACCTTGGAGATTTTCAAAAATGGGATAGATTTATAGAGGG
This sequence comes from Sinonovacula constricta, assembly GCA_007844125.1. NCBI lineage: Eukaryota > Metazoa > Mollusca > Bivalvia > Cardiida > Solecurtidae > Sinonovacula > Sinonovacula constricta. The sequence goes on from CM017555.1 coordinate 46,511,626, forward strand.
TTTGATTGTGGATTTCTTCGTCGTTTTTAATTCTGTCATCTAAAATACCAAACATGTTTGTAATGTTGTCAACATAATTGACTGTTATGGTTTAAAAAAAATATGTACACATGTTCTGTTGTTTTTATTATCAAACAATGGGTGACATGTAGTCACAAATCGGGCCGCCTAAAATTTGAAAAAAAGAAATGAAAATCAGTCAAGAGCATCCCTCCGGACCCCCCTAGCAACGCTTCGCACCTTCGGCGCTCGCATAGCCTAGCCTCCTCTAAAGTTAAATGAGCCTGCTCAAAATATTTCTAGTGACAACCCTGCCAATTATAATGTGACAATAGCTATAGCCAATTAGGGCGTTCAGTGGGTTCTGATCAATTGACTGCCAACAAAGGCATTTAAGTGGTGCCGCCAAAGAGTTACATGCCTTCTATAAGACACCACTGAGACTTGTTCATCTACTAAGTGGAGCCTTCTTACTTTGTGTGTATAGGTCTTTGTATCAACAAACTAGATTTCTTTTTAACTCATCAAACGCTGGTTTTATAAAGTAATAGTCTGTTTTGCAATAAATGCATGGATGGGAACATTAATTATAACAAAAACCTTCAATCAGACCACTTAAAAGCTCTAATAATTTTTGGAATAAAAATATATTTAAACATTATTTTGGGTTTTAAAATCATCGTGTTGCTGAAGGAAAACTAAAATTATGCAAATTGAAATATTTCTTAAAACATAACTACAATGAATGACATAAAAATAAAAAGTAGATCTGTGTATAAAACATCCTATTTTCAGACACATAAACTGAATTAATTATTATTTAAATTTTACTTCTTACTTTCGATACATGAATTTATTATTTCATGAACTTTCAATTGTCAAATAGTTTATTTCCAGAAAGTACAATAGAATATTATTAAAAGTACATGACAAGCATACTGGACATAGCTTATTGTTTCCGTTTTTGAAATAACGATGACCGTAACATACCAATCTAAAGTGAAATCAAAGTACTAGATTTCTCTTAGAACATCTGTATTATCCGAATTTATGGTCAGATTTGCCTGGAAGGTCGTGATATAGAACATTTATTAATTATAAATTTCCAACAAGCAACCCAGGTTTTCTAATGACTATACTATATAACATTTACACATTAACTCACCAGAAACGGTTGGTCCTTATCACAAAACATTCCTAAGTCAAAAAAAGAATAAGAATTTGCCTCAGCAACTCCATCCACATTGAAGCAATGAGATAATGTACCGCGGTTTGACGGAGTAACTTCCCTTGATTTTCCAAAGGGAGACTACTATCAAAACGCTTCGAACGACCCAGAAAATTCTTTAAAGAAGGACAAATAAAAACACGTATTTACTACATTTTCGTTGAGCAAAGTAAGTGTTTAAATGCATGCTTGTTTAATGTTTGATTCATACTATTAACAACTGCCATTCTTTAAATGCTAAAGCGACATAAAGTAATCTAGAACGAATATTGCGTCACTTGAATTTGAAGGGTTTCTTCATGACCCATGTGTCATGTTATGTAAACATGTGTTGATGCCAAATTTATTGCTACTATATAAACGCAGTAGTTTTCTCACAACCTCTTTGAAAAGAAAAAGAATAATTTTTCGTTTGTGTGATAAGTATCATACAATATTCGATTAGAAAATACATTTTACAAGGTAAGTTACAGTGATTTTGAATAATCAACATCACCATTTGCAGTTTTGCACTGTCAAATTTGTTTTTTATGACATAATGATTTAAAAAAATAATGTCCAGTTTAATGGCAAAAATTAGGAAAGAAGATGATAAATCAACATCATTAAGGTGTCTTAATAATATAATATGCATCATCATGTATCAGGTATGACGATTTAGCATCTACGAACTCATAATTTTATCCATTTTCATTTATGAAATAAGTTCTTTTTTAATAATATAAGAAATGTTTTATAGAAACAGTGTGCCCAAATTCACCCAGAAATTTTGTGGTACACTGTATTAAGATAAGATACAGCTTTTATTCTCTGCTTGTTTTTCTCTTGTGTTGAGTAAATGGATTTAATGTAGAGAACCTATATTATAATCAAGATTGACTTATCATTAGTTTCTTTTATCCTATTTTTTTCCAGATCTACTCACAGGGTAACCATGCTTGCTGCAAGGTTCGCCACTGTTGGTCCGTTGACGGCCTTTGTCACGGGTGTTGGACGGCATACACTGAGACCAGTCAACAGCAATAATGTGATGAGGATACAAAAGTATGCCTCCAAGGCACCAAAGCCAGCCAGATTTGCCCGCCGCTCAGCCAATACAAAAGAAGGCTCCTCATTAAAGGAGAGACTGATGGCCCCTGCAGGTGATGGAGGTAAGATTTAGAGCCTAGAGAATTAATAATAATGAAAACAACTCTGGTGATTTCATGTCAATCTCAATACATAATTTATCAAAGGTGGCTTATTTGTTGCAAGCATGAGAAAATGTTACTAAAGGTACACATTTGGCATCTAGATCTTCAAGATATATTAGAAACAATAAGTGTTATGACTACAGCCATCAATTTCATCATTGAGCTTTTGATTTTTTTAAAGATATTTTAATAACTTTTTGTCCTACTACCATACACACATAATGAATTATTAAACTATCAGAAAAAAATCGAACCTAATTTTCTTGTATTTTCACTAAAAAAAACCCTGATAAATCATGAGAAAACAGAAATTTGTATGCATCCTAAATAATACAGAATTGAATCAAGTTTATCGATAACCATTTTGCAGTTCAGGTTATTTTATGATTTTTTTTTATAATTCTCCTATTTTCAGCCTTCAGTATGGGAAGAGGTCTTGTAATAGGTGCTTCAGCCATTGGTCTTGGAGCCCTGTGCTTCTATGGACTCGGCTTATCAAACGAGCCGGGGGCTTTGGAAAACGCACAGTAAGTGATCGTTGGTTGACTGTTGATATTAAGGAAAACAGCTCAGAATCTTTAACTAAGTTTCGATAATTTCTTTTTTAACTTTGTTTTTAGAAAAAACAATACATATTTCATATATTGCCAATCCTCCAGAAACATCTGACATTGTTATTAGTCTAATATGTTAAGAGTGCCCATGAATCATTTGCATATATCTAAACTGTCTTTGTTAGACTTAGTAGTTTTTAGTGTCACAGATTTTTCTAAAAAAAAACACATTTCTTTCTTTAGTGCCTGGGCCCCTTATGTGCATGCCCGAATCCGTGACACCTACATGTATTTCGGAGGTGGAATTGGCGTAACTGCAATGGCTGCTGTAGCAGTTAGCAGAAATCCAAGACTGATGCAGATGATGACCAAAAACTCTTTAATGGTTGGTTTCCAATCTTCACTTACATTTACTCTCTTGTCACTATTTCTACTAGTCATTAAAAGAATATATACGTATGTAGCACATATTAACTGTATACAATGTATACACAACATTTGTGGGTAAAATCTTTGCAAAGACATTCCTAGATTCGAGTCTTGACCTGGGTTGATAGTTCTGTGTGGAAAGATCTTGCAGCTGATCTGCAGTGCAAGGGTGGTTCTATCCAGACATTTGTGTTGGAAAGCCAGTAATAAATGCATATAGCCATAATAAGATAGTTTAGTCACTGTGATATATGTTTACAAAAATAATGTTTCCAAGATGTGTTAAAACAGTGTACAAGTAATAATGATTTTCATTTCATTTTTAAACAAATTAAATAATAACATACCTTATTTAAATTTGCCTGGTTACACACTTATAGTTAGGAGTAACAGTTGCAGCTTAAACTTAATTAAAAGGTGTTCATGCTTCATGCTGACCTGCTGTGCACAAGTGGTTCTTGAGACATTTTGCGAAGGTCCTCATATGCAAAAAAAAAAAGCTGGAAGTTGCTATTATTATTATTATTATGTTATGTATTTTCAAAGCATAAAAAATATTTCTTCTGAAGATGTTATAGTTTACCTTTTAGTTAAATTAACAACAAACTGCTAAATCTTTTCAAATATCATATTCTAGGCCATTGGAGCAACATTTGCTGCTATGATCGGCAGTGGTATTTTGTGCCAGTCTCTGCCATACAAGAATCGACCTAGCGCCAAGCACCTTGCCTGGATGTTACACGCAGGAATCATGGGTGCTGTAGTTGCCCCACTGACGTTACTTGGTGGACCTCTCATGGTCCGTGCAGCCTGGTATACTGCAGGAGTTGTTGGAGGTATGAAGCCAGAAAAACATGTGTGATTTGTTAAACAATGTCCTTTAAATAGTTCATTGTAAAAATGTCCAACACAAAAATGAAAAAAAATGGACCTGGTAGCCAGGTCGGTAGAGCGTCGGCTCCAGGTACAAAAGGCCCCAGGTCTGATCCCGGGCCACGACATACCAGAGTCGTTAAAAATGGTAGTGGTATAGCTCCCTTGCTAATGCTCAAGCAAATATAAGGGAAGTTCCATTACTGGCTGGCCCAGTGTCAGGATAATGTGACTTGGTGTGGTACATATTCCAGGTGTTCACGGCATGCTATACACAATGAAGGCAGCACTATAGCTGCTTCAAGTGCAGCAGTGTTTAACCCTTTTGGGTAAGATTTAGAAAATAATAAATACACATTTTTGCTGAATAATAAGATAAAAAACTTGTACTCAAATCAATATACAATTAACACTTTTTATTAAATAACTATACGTTATTAGTCCTATAAAAAAAAGCACCTACCACATTCAATAACACAACAGCCTTTTTTAAAACAGTGCCAATATCAATATCACTTTTTTGGCCCCTGGCCGAAAAGCGATATTCATATAAAGCCTGCAAAAAAGGATATAAAATTCAGCAAGAAGCTCTGGGAAATGGCAGCCATTTTGTTTTAACTTAGTCTATGTGTAGATGCCGACAGGTTGCATAAATTTATGAAACAAAATATTCTCAGTTTTCGAACATTCACGGCATGAATAAGTAGTGTTTAACCGAATGTGATATAAATTTACAACGTGTAGATTTCACAAAAACAAACAAGCATTTTCTGACTTGGATTAATGCAAAAACTAATTATTAAATGTGAAATGTTATAAGTACATGTAGTTACCTAATAAAATTGTCAGTAAATAAGTTGGTCTTGGGCCAATACGACTGCCCTCAGACAAATAACAGGGCCAATATCAAATCACTTATTTATTAACATATAATAATCATTCGTCTTGACCCAAACCACCCATAGTGGAGTACAGGCTATCTAGGACACATTTTTTCTATCTTGCCCTCCTGAAATGTATTTATTCTTGCCAATTAACAGGGATATGGAGATAAATCATTTTCAGTAATTGTTTAAATCTTTCTTTTCTTAGATATTTAATTATATTAGAACAGCTTCTGTTTCAAGAATGGTCTTAAAAAAAAAATCAGATAAAAAAATATCAGATATTATCCCAAAATCCCATATCATTTTTTGTGAGTAAAAAACCACAGGAAATAAAAACTTTCCATTACAGGTCTGTCTTGCCTGGCAATGTGTGCCCCCAGTGAGAAGTTCCTGTACATGGGAGGACCTTTGGCCATTGGTTTCGGGGTGGTCCTTGCTTCCTCAATTGGTAAGTGCTTCAGAGTTGTCATGGTCTAGTGATAAATCTAACTTGTCAGGCAATATAACTAGGTCTTTTTTGTGTGATTGTGTGCATGCATGATCATTGAATGCATTCTTTGTATTGAAAATAAAGCTCTCTGTATAAAAATTTATGTAATTTTGATTGAATTCTGTTTGTTTTGTAAGTACCTTATAATAATTATGACCAAAAGTCGAGTATACATTTTTCTGTGGCTTGTATGCAGTAAATTTGAGAACCACATAGCACAACAATTTTGCATTTTGAAGACCGCTCCTGCTTGTTAGCTGTGTAACAAGTTTTGCTACGAGGTTCTGTTCGTTTTGAAAACTTGTTATTCAGGACAAATCTGTCCAATTCCAGCCGATATGTTAGGAATTTGTTCTATTTCAATATCAGTGGAAAGTTAGTCCTGTATCAGCTTTTAAGACATTCACAAGATTATGTCAGAGCCATTCTAGTTGGTCCAGTATTGTATATTTTCTTTACCCCATTCCAGCTGGTATGTTCCTACCACCTACAACAGCCATAGGAGCAGGCTTGTACTCGATCAGTATCTATGGAGGACTGGTTCTGTTCAGCATGTTTCTGCTGTATGACACACAGAAGATCATGAAGAAAGCTGAACACCACCCACAGTATGCCGCAGTGCCCTACGATCCAATCAATGCGTAAGTTCTCAATGTATTTATCTTAATTAAAAGTATATATTGTGTATTTGAAAAGTAAAAGTAACAACATGTTTTATCTCATAACTTGTTTTCATTCAGTAACACACATTGGTTATTTTTTTATATCCCAGTACAGCTGAGTTTTTGGTTGTATGATAAAAAGAATCCAACATTTAAATTAATTGAATACTGAAAATATTAAACAAGTTGGACCCGACAGAGTCTAATTAGTGTATTTTCATCCAACTCTTTAATAATTTCAGCATTCGCTGAACACTAATATCAGATACTGTATGTATCAAACAATTTGTCTACACCATTTTGTACATGTAATGAGAGCAACCCATTGTTTGAGAGCATTGGACATGCCATAATATCTCCGTTATGCTTTGATGTACGGCCTGACAGCCATTGATTTTGTACATCACTGGCCAATCAGTCAAGCATTTGATGTAGCCAATTGTATAGACCCCGCCTATAGTTAGCACCTATCAGCTATCAATGCATTCTCTCCAGGACCAGAAACAGAGGCGTACTTATTCATCAGTAGACACACTTTCCTATGCATTACAATACAAAAAAATCAGATCAGATGAGTTCAAACTTTAAAATAGTCCACACTTGTGTGTATAGATACAGCTCAAATTAGCTGATCTGCAGGCATTGGCTTTTAAGCTGTTACATACTTATTATACATTCCAAGCTGCTTTGCTATGACGTCATCCTTTCCTGCACATTTAAATGGCATTTTTGTAATGCAAAAATGGTCCATTAAATAAAAACAACCATGACAGATAGAAAAATGTAATTGAAATTAAAACAACACTAATAATATATTGACATAAAGGGTGTTGTTAAAAGAATAAAAATGAACAATAAACCAGACCTGGTAGCGCATTTTATCATTTTGACATTTCAGTAATTTAGAATTAAATGGAATAAAATTTAAATAGGAAATATGGACAGCTTAACTGAACATACATGCAGCCATAAAATCAGTTACTGGTCTGAAATGTTCATCTCTGTACTGAAAGTTTAGGGTAAAGATTTCATATGCTGAGGTCTTCTAGCTTATATTTTGTATATCAGTGATTCTTCACAAAAAGTTGTCTGGTGTCATTCTTCTTATGGCTGAACCATACAATAATGACCAGCCACCATATCTGTGTCAATGTAGTGTATCTCAATAATTAAACCAAATCACAGAGTTAGTACATCCACCTTGATCAACACAGGGAATGAAATGTAACATCAGTTAAAATCTGTTAAATCCTATGTATGAAATTAACCTTTTAAATCACTTTTGCATTTTATGTTATAATCCCTTTATTTCACTGAGGGGAAACCCTATACATTTTCTTCTGTCTTCTTATTTTATGTTTTCGGCTGCCACTTCCTTCCAGGAAATGACTAACAAACAATAATATATGTGCCTAAGGCTCAAACTTATAATATTTGTGTTAAAGTTTGCTGTCAGTCGCCTTCATCCTTTTGGTTAGATTTAAAATGACATTTAGATTTAACCAATCACATGATTGAAACGACCGGCCGTAATAGCTCAGGTGGTAGAGCGTCGGCTTGCGGATCGGGAGGTCGTGGGTTCGAACCCCGGCCGGGTCTTACCAAAGACTTTAAAGTTGGTAGTAGTGGCTTCCCTCCTAACGCTCGGGGCTAAGGGGACAGCATTACGCCTGACTCGTCGGTGTCAGTATAATGGACCGGCCGGGTTCAGTCCCTGGGCACCTCATAAGTGCCCATGTGCTATAATGATAGAAATGTTGCTGCGCAGTATCGGCAAAAATGCCGGCTAATCCCAATCTCAATCCCATGATTGAAACTTGTTTTAAACTGAAGCTTTCAGACTGTAGCTCAGTTTTTAAACCAAAGTTTTAGACCAGGTTTACGAATATGCATGTTTTATTTGATGTAAAATTTTAAACCTGATTTTTTTCGATTTTCTTTTCAGCTCTCTTGGTATCTATATGGACACCATGAACATCTTCATCAGAATTGCCATGATTCTTGCTGGTGGAGGCAACAGGAGGAAATAAACCTGCAACCTTTAGAAGTTATATATACACATAATTTCTGGAAATGTGACCCAGAGCAACAAATCAGATCATCTGCAACCCCTGATTTCCAGATATCTATAGATTGTTTCATACATTTACTGACACTCGTGCATTTTTCTTAAGCCAGTTTTACTGTATGAAGCATGCCAACGTCAACCACAAGTTTCATGGACCCAACCTTCTTGTATCTGAGAAATACAAAGATCAGTGATCAGATGTGAAATAGGGGAGATAATGGGAGATTACTCTGATTTCATGAAGTGATGTTTTTGTCACTTGTTATAACACCATTAAACAAGATTGAGTGGTTACTTGTTATAATTGTCACATAAAACAAATATAATAAGAACATTTAAAAAGAAATGACTTAGGGTGCAAAGAGAAAATGAAACATCAGTTGGGACAAAGGCAAGGCAGGGAGGATAAATATTTATTTCACATGTATTCTTTGTGTTAATAGATGTCTATCTTAAATTGTGCTGTTTCTTTCAAGACATTTTTGTCTATTTATGTTTTTTTCATAGATAATTATATTGCATTTGGTATTTTATTGGAAAGAAAATAAAAAATAATGTCAGTAAGTTTTGTTTTACTTTAACAATAGAACTTATAGAAATTAACTATAAAACCAATATTTCCCAGTAAGAAAAAACAACACCGTTCTCTGAAAGAACAAGCAAGCAGTAATTTTACATTACACAGTATTTCATTGCAAGTTGGAAAGGTTGCAGTTAATGGAATAATTTATAAAAGACATTTATGTACAAAGAAAGTTTGTTTCATAGCCATGTTCAAAATATTTCATACATTTTTTGATAATTGAATATACAGGGATAATCCAGCATCAACCCGTGTCTGTGTCAGCTGCTGTTGATGATGACTAAAAGGTGTCAGCATATTATTTCTTTATTTTTCATAACCAAAGGATATCTGCAAAACTGTTTCTGGATTGGGGGGGTTTTCATAACCCCAAAAGCATGTCAGCAATACTGTTTCTGTAATGGGTTCTTTTCCTAACCCCAAGAGCATGTCAGCAATACTGTTTCTGTAATGGGTTCTTTTCCTAATCCCAAGAGCATGTCAGCAATACTGTTTCTGTAATGGGTTCTTTTCCTAATCCCAAAAGCTTGTCAGCAATACTGTTTCTGTAATGGGTTCTTTTCCTAATCCCAAGAGCATGTCAGCAATACTGTTTCTGTAATGGGTTCTTTTCCTAATCCCTAAAGCATGTCAGCAATACTGTTTCTGTAATGGGTTCTTTTCCTAATCCCAAAAGCATGTCAGCAATACTGTTTCTGTAATGGGTTCTTTTCCTAATCCCAAGAGCATGTCAGCAATACTGTTTCTGTAATGGTTTCTTTCCTACCCCAAGAGCATGTCAGCAATACTGTTTCTGTAATGGGTTTCTTTTCCTAACCCCAAGAGCATGTCAGCAAAACTGTTTCTGTAATGGGTTCTTTTCCTAACCCCAAGAGCATGTCAGCAATACTGTTTCTGTAATGGGTTCTTTTCCTAACCCCAAGAGCATGTCAGCAATACTGTTTCTGTAATGGGTTCTTTTCCTAACCCCAAGAGCATGTCAGCAAAACTGTTTCTGTAATGGGTTCTTTTCCTAACCCCAAGAGCATGTCAGCAATACTGTTTCTGTAATGGGTTCTTTTCCTAATCCCAAAAGCATGTCAGCAATACTGTTTCTGTAATGGGTTCTTTTCCTAACCCCAAGAGCATGTCAGCAAAACTGTTTCTGTAATGGGTTCTTTTCCTAACCCCAAGAGCATGTCAGCAATACTGTTTCTGTAATGGGTTCTTTTCCTAATCCCAAAAGCATGTCAGCAATACTGTTTCTGTAATGGGTTCTTTTCCTAACCCCAAGAGCATGTCAGCAATACTGTTTCTGTAATGGGTTCTTTTCCTAATCCCAAGAGCATGTCAGCAGTACTGTTTCTGTAATGGGTTCTTTTCCTTATCCCAAAAGCATGTCAGCAATACTGTTTCTGTAATGGGTTCTTTTCCTAATCCCAAAAGCATGTCAGCAATACTGTTTCTGTAATGGGTTCTTTTCCTAATCCCAAGAGCATGTCAGCAATACTGTTTCTGGTTTGGGGTTCTTTTCCTAACCCCAAAAGCATGTCAGCAATACTGTTTCTGGTTTGGGGTTCTTTTCCTAACCCCAAGAGCATGTCAGCAATACTGTTTCTGGTTTGGGGTTCTTTTCCTAACCCCAAGAGCATGTCAGCAATACTGTTTCTGGTTTGAGGTTCTTTTCCTAACCCCAAGAGCATGTCAGCAATACTGTTTCTAGTTTGGGGTTCTTTTCCTAACCCCAAGAGCATGTCAGCAATACTGTTTCTAGTGTGGGGTTCTTTTCCTAACCCCAACAGCATGTCAGCAATACTGTTTCTGGTTTGGGGTTCTTTCCTAACCACAAGAGCATGTCAGCAATCTAGAGTTCATACTGTTTCTGGATTTCTGTATTTTTTTAACCCCTAAAGCATGTCAGCAATCTAGAGTTCATACTGTTTCTGGAATTCTGTATTTTTTTAACCCCTAAACCATGTCAGCAATCTGGAGTAAATACTGTTTCTGGATTTTTTGCGTTACAGCTTAGAACGTTATGAATAATTATATTAAAGCACAAATCGCCATGTTTGTATTCAATGAATGGCTATGAATAGACAGTGGTGGCACAGAACATTTTAAGAGAAGAAACTGCAACAATATATTTTTTTTTTCTTTTGAAAGACGAAAATAAAACTGTTCCTTTTTGGTAAATCTCTTCCATTCAAAAGTATACATTTGAAAGCAGTACTTCATTGTGTAATATTGTATAGCCAAAATGACAACACTCTGTAGTCTATTATGTTAAAAAAAGTATACCCCAATAAGACAAAAACAAACATAATTATAAAAAAACAACAGAAAAATAATTTTGCCACCAAATTAAAATTCATACTTCATCTTTTGTTTCATTTCGAAAAGATAAGTACTGTGTAAAAGATCTACATATTTGTTAGTAAATGATTGTCATACACTGTACTTTCTTCACTTAGATTTGTTTACTTGTGAGCCTTCTTTATAAAGATACTAGTACCACTTGTCATTACACGTGCACTAGAGAGGCAAGAGTACAAATAAATAGAACACTGGCAATCTTGTCCTAGTTTTCTTTATTAGATGAATCATCTGTTTGTGACCTTAGTAAATCACACAGATCATTAAAGCCATACTACCTCTCGCAGGCACTTATCTTACCTTATACGTTACAGTGTTAAATGGTCTGTTGTTGAAAAGTTCAACACTAAAACTGATTCGTGTATACCATTAATAAGCTGTTCATATGAAAGAAGTCGAACCCAGGACCTCTTGGTTACTGATGATGTTTGGTAGTTTTATTATACATTGCGACCAGAACTATGTTTACATTAAAATTGTAACGTAACCCATGCCTCGTTCTGTGCTTTGTAATGTAAGTGGTTCTCTCTTTTTTTAGTACCACAAAATTACCAAGGATATGCGACATCCAAGGTACCGCAGAAAGCACGTGTTTTAAACAATTTATCTTGTGAAAACAGACATCCATCCTCGCAAACTCCGCACAGGGTTTACGACATCGCTACACTCGCATAAAAGGGAGAGATCACTGCGATGGAGATTGCCATCCTCGTACGCAGAATTATCGTCCGTTATTCTCACGTATACCCCTGTAACAGGCCCACGGCCAGGAATGTCAAGATTCTTGATGCAAATAAGATAAAGAGGTTTGTTTTGTTTTGGGGTTCGTGTATGTTATGGATTAAGTGTTTAAATGATTTTTTTTTTGTTTTGGTCGAAAAACTGCAGAATAATTTAGCAATATCTTTGGAATTATTGTCTGTACTTTTTATGCAAGGCAGATAACTACGCCAATGTAAACTAGAACACAGCACATCTATAACATACAGGTTAATAGCAAAAACAAAAGGAATTATATGATGCTGACATCATTTAACAATATTCAAATAATTTATCAATATCTCACTTACTTTTCACAAACTAAGTGTAAGCCGATTTAAAGCTTCTATTTTCGAATTTTTAACCGACGTTTTATCTGATGTCATACAGAGTCATTTGCCCTTCAGTGCTCTGAGCCTAGGACAGAGCTATATGTTATTAACCGACAGTGTAAGAGCGTTAACGACATCAAAGGCGACGCAAAAAGTTGAAGATGTAAAGAGATGAAAGCAATATGGGAGCAAGTAACAAAGACACTTGAAACGTTGTGGTTTTTATTTAAAAGTTTTCAATGTACTATAATTTTTCGAGAAAAAGCTTGTATAACTAATATTCCTGAGACCATAGAGTGGTTTAAAACAAAATGAAAAGCAAAACCCGACACCATTTAATAGGTTTTCTAAAGATGTTACATATATAGAAAAAATGCAAAATTATTATAATTAACTATAAAACTAAAGCGTACTAGCAGAAAATGCACATGTGAAGAAGCCTCACATTACACATATAAGTATTGTTCAGGTAATATTTTTCTCGAACGTAGTATGTTTGTTTTTTCAGTATCTTATTGTTTATTTTCAAAGTTATTTTGAAAGTTACAGACACACAAAAATATAAACATAAAATAGAACACCTTTTACCGAATTAGGACCCGTACTGATCAGGTTTAGAAAGTCCGCAAAACAAACTTTTCCCATGTGCAAATTTCAGTGAGCATTCCATAATAGAGGCGTCGCGCTCCAGCGCGTCGCCAATAAACAGCTGCGAACTCCTATTAATGCCTGCTACTTGTTTTATAATTACAAGCTTCAACGTAAATCGCGGCATTTCGGTTCTTTCCTCAGAAAAAGTCATACCAAACACTGCACTTTTCTGACATTATATGTTACATGTACATAAGTGTCCCACTTAAAATATTACAAGAGGCACGCTCTCCAAAGCGGCGTCAAAAATGTGTAACGACTAAATAAACTTAGTTTGTTAGGTGTTTACAATTAAGTCGATGTGGTTCAAGGTAAGAGTCGCCATTTTGTCCATTGTTATTTTTATACTCTGTTAGTCCCAGTGTATGGAGATGGCAATAATGAGTCACCATACTTTTTGTACATTTAGTTTATGCTGGTAGATTGCGACATCTTACGTTATCTTTCATAGCCTCTCTTATATAATCTGCCATTGCGGGGTTGGCCTATATGAGAGTACATTTTAAATACACATTGCTGAAACTTCTGTATTATGATAAACGCTTATGTTAGAGTAGATATAAAGGTGACCTTAATATTCGGGGGGACTTAAAAGTTTCTGTGTTGAAATACGAGTTTCAGTTTAGAAAAAAAAAAAATCAAGTTCGTGTCGTAGATCGGGATATATATTGAAATTTGAATTTGTAAAAGGAATTATATAGCTTTTGTTTGTCTTATAGGTCTTTAATTCGTTGTGGACACATAACTTTTAAAACAACCAGGACTCGACTAATTTGCATGTGTCTCCAACGTGCGAGACATTTATGTTTTGATTCAAGTCCTCGTGAAATCCTATAAATAAGTCGGAGTTGTGTAGCTGCGATTTTTAATAATTACATTTTATATGTTTTAGCCCATTTTTTTTTTCAAAATGGTAGGTTTTTTTGAAAACATATACCTTTGCATTATTAATTTTTCGTGGACAACTTGGTTACTTACTTTTGCTCTGGTGTTTTTAATTTACTATTTGAACGTATGGCGACAATACAAATGCTTACTCTGCCCCTCTTCCTCCATCGCCGAGTGTCCGTCTGCCAATCTTCGGCCATTTGTATTTGATGAAAAAAGACATGAGGGGGCCTTTAAAAAAGTTCCGGACAAAATTAGGGGACGTTTACAGTTTGCATCTTGGCAACAAATACGTCATCATCGTAAGCGGATATAAGAACATCAAGGAGATGTTCGTAACGCGCGGAAATGAGTTCCAAGACAGATGCGGATTGCCTCTGCTTTCTCTCATCACAAGGAACAAAGGTAATGTAGGGTTCATTCGTTTTAACTTTTAAGAATAACTAAACGCTAGAAGATGCAGCATGGTGCTTTGATTTCAAGGAAACACACGTTTGTTCTAGCACAATGCTGTGTTTCCCCACATTCACCTATTACACATTGCTTTTCAGGAAACCCACGATAACTCATGATACTTTGCTTCACAGGAAACCCACGTTCACTCATGACACTTTGCTTCACATGAACCCCACGTTCACTCATGACACTTTGCTTCACAGGAACACCACGTTCACTCATGGCACTGTGCTTCACAGGAACCCCACGTTCACTCATGGCACTGTGCTTCACATGAACCCCACGTTCTTTATCACACTTTGCTTCACAGGGGCCTCACGTTCACTTATGACACATTGCTTCACAGGGGCCGCACGTTCAGTAATGACACTTGCTTCACAGGAAACCCAAGATCTCCCATGACAATTTGCTTCACAAGACACCCTTGCTCACTCAAGACACTTTTACTTGTCTACACAGGTTACATGCATTATTTCATTATACTCTGCATCACATGAAATCCACGTTCACTCAAGACACTTTACTTCAAAGGAAACCCACGTTCACTCATGACACTTTGCTTCACAGGAAACCCACGCTCACGCAAGACACTTTTATTTTATACACAGGATACGTGCGTTCTTTCAGACTTTAGACTCTGCTTCACATGAAATGCACGCTCATTCATGGCACTTTGCTTCACAGGAAATCCACGTTCACTCAAGACACTTGCTTCACAGGAAACCCACGCTCACTCAAGACACTTGCTTCACAGGAAACCCACGTTCACGCAAGACACTTGCTTCACTGGAAACCCACGTTCACGCAAAACACTTGCTTCACAGGAAACCCATGTTCACGCAAGACACTTGCTTCACACAAAACCCACGTTCACTCAAGACACTTGCTTCACAGGAAACCCACGTTCACGCAAGACACTTGCTTCAAAGGAAACCCACGCTCACTCAAGACACTTGCTTCACAGGAAACCCACGTTCACGCAAGACACTTGCTTCACAGGAAACCCACGTTCACTCAAGACACTTGCTTCACAGGAAACCCACGCTCACTCAAGACACTTGCTTCACAGGAAACCCACGTTCACTCAAGACACTTGCTTCACAGGAAACCCACGTTCACTCAAGACACTTGCTTCACAGGAAACCCACGTTCACTCAAGACACTTGCTTCACAGGAAACCCACGTTCACTCAAGACACTTGCTTCACAGGAAACCCACGTTCACTCAAGACACTTGCTTCACAGGAAACCCACGTTTGTAATTATCTTCCACTTCACTGTCCACACCAACCTAAGATTTTCCCCGATAATAACGTGCTTCGCTGCACATAGACTTGAAACGTTGGTGTTATTACTAAAAATTTACATTTGTTTTCAAATCAATCAAATTAAAAACCAATCAGTTGTTCAGCGTATAGTTTGTTAACATCAAAAAATATGTTAAGATTTGGTTTTCTTGGCCTGAATGTTTCATCGAACAATAATGTTCATTTGGATTTCCAGCTATTATATGCAGATGGGGAGCCTTGATAAATGTCTAGATAAAACCACACTGGATCTCAGCCAAAAGACCTACTGATCGTTACGATCCGTTTGGGAATCGAGCCCACGCTATATCGGGTTAAGGTGTCCGCGCCTAATATTAATCGCCAGACCACTAGTGCCGTAACTTTCTCAGCGCCATTCGATTAGAGTTCGTATATAGTTACGACCGCTCTTCCTGAAATATTTTCTACTACGCATCCACCCCCACCCCCCACCCCCACCCCCCCGCCCCCTACCTCTTCTTTTTACAACACGAGTGTGAATTTTCATTTTTTATCAGCTAATAGCAACTTATCTGGCAATTGATGAGGCTAAACAATCTTTATGGATTTGTCTTGCTTGAGTCTTAGGCCAATATTCAGAAACCATTCTTAAGCCAACGCCATTATTTTAACTCAAGTTGCCATTTCCATACTAGCACAATGGAGCTTAAATTTCCAGTTTAAATGGAATTGTAAGGACAAAGTAAGGTGAAAGTGCCATGCAAAGTTTCAGACATGTCGCTAAATATACTTCGATGATATTGCTAACTGAAAACAACTACGGAACTTCAGCCATTCTTATTACAGAATGGTTGGTAAAGTCAGGCCTGGATTTTTTTGTATTTTTCAGGAAAAGATGTCTTGTTCTTGTATTTATATAAGAAAAAACACCAGTATCTAATAGCTCTCTTGCCTATGTATTTACCCCATAAACGCTTTTCAGAACATGACATGAAATGAAATTCCACGTGGTAAAAAAATCTCAATATTTTTTTATCAGGCTTCGTTGGGAGCAATGGCTACGCCTGGAAACGTCACAGAAATTTCACGCTATCAACTTTAAAAGACTTGGGTATGGGAAAAAGTTTGCTGAACAGTAAACTACAGGAAGAGGCGCAGAGAATCGTGGGGTCGTTTGACAGTAAACCGGAAGTTGGTTTTGATCCAAACACCATTATAATGACGAAGCGTTTGCAACGTCATCTGTCATCTCGTGTTTGCAGACGGGTTTAAACTTGACGATCCGAGATTTGAAGAGATGAAAGGAACCATTAATGAGAGTTTCAAGTAAGTTCGAAGATCATTTCATTTAAACAAGTTGCCCATTACACATACATTGTTATTATCAATTATATTACTTAAATGGTACTTAAAATACACACACACACACACACACACACACACAAACACACACACACACACACACACACACACACACACACACACACACACACACACACACACACACACACACACACACATTTTTTTCCAACATATATAAATAACAGTGAAAAGACATATATATTTCCTTTCGTATGTAGATATGGAATGGGTATTGCCAACTACATACCAATCATCATGAAATTTCCCGGGGATCCTGCAAGAGCGAGGCATATTATCAGACTGACGGACAAGTTGTATAACTTCATTTATGACGTCATAGATGAACACGAAAAGCACGCTGAGGGTCATGCGGATAGTTTTGTGAAAACGTATTTGCGAGAGATGGAACGACAACAACGGGAAGAAAGTGAAACAGTCTTCTCTAGTAAGTGCAGTTTCTAACCAGCAACTCTTGTTTTCGTAATTAACTAATGGGGGGGGGGGGGCGGGGGAGGGGTGTGGGTAGGGGGGGGGGGCATTCCTTAATATTAAAACTTCAGTTACACTAGAAAACAATCGGTTCGATCATGAATAGTTTAGCTCATTACATTGCTCGTTTTTAATATGATCTTTGTCTTTAAGTTTGAGGTTCATACAAAAATATTGAACGTTGACAAAGGAGGAAGGTATAGTTGTATGAAATGATTCAGTCATCAACATTATATTTTCCATGTTCTTTATATAGTTATTCGAAATATCATATGAAACGTAATTATTTCTGTTACTTTGGTCAAAGAAGACCGCCATATCAGGTTGTCACAGATTTTAGCTTCGTGCCATGTGAAATAAGGGGCGTGTAAAACTTTCAGCATTTCCGGCGCTTTGATTTTTATCCGATGTTTTAACACGATAAACTTATTCATTTACGTACTTTTTTATTTAAACCTTGGAGGAAATTATTGAGTTAATCGTGTAAAATTATTATACAAAAATTACACTATGGCCGGGTTTATGAACGTTGTTAATCACATAATTCGTAATATGTAATTGAACATCATGCACTAACTACGGAGCTTAGGTCCTCCTTAAAATTTTCTTTAATTTTGAAAATTTGATCAACTGACAAACATAACATATTAATTAATTAAGAGGTTTATTATAGAAGGAAATGTGTAAATAATATCAGCATAGAACTTAACACCGATATTTTTGTATGAAAATATCAATTTAAAATGATGTTATTTTTAATATAATTGATATTTCAGAAGAAGACTTGGCTTCGTGTTTCCTCGATTTGTTTGTTGCCGGCACTGAATCGACTACAACAGTTCTTTTATGGTCAATTGCTTGCCTGGCGAATTTTCCGAATGTACAAGCACGGATGTTCACGGAAATAATCGAACAAGGTCGGAAACAGCCGACCGCCCTCCGTCTTAGACCGATCAAATATTCCTTTTGTCGAAGCTTTTGTCAACGAGGTTATAAGGTAAGAGGATGCGTGTTTTATTTGAAAGCAGTACTCACAAAAGCTATGTTTTCAGTGACAATAGTGAGGAAAATGGGTTCTGTCTGCTGCTGCTGTTTCTATTGCATATTGACATGTAATCGAGTGGTCAAATATGTTACCATAATTCGCACAGTTTTGCTGTTTTGAAAAAATAAAAAGAGAAACTGTGGTCTTGTCCTTTTAAACTAACTAATACAATTACTTCTGAGTTCTTTGGACCATTGCTTAAAATCAAATGAAACATCTGACATATTTTAGGTACTGCGAAGTTACCATCCTAGGCTTGATACATTGTGCCAACCAGGACACAGTCTTCCATGGTTATACCATTCCAAAATCCGCCATAATTTTCCCGGACATGTCCTCAATCTCAATGGACGTCACAGTATGGGCAGATCCGGAAAACTTTCGACCGGAGCGCTTTCTGGATACAAGCGGCAAACTTATCAAAAAGGAGGAAAACATTCCATTCTTCCAAGGTAAAAGTATTTGATGATCTGACTTGATAAAAAAATTCTCAAACCATTTGATAAAGTATGTGTATTAACAAATGTTTTATTGTATTTTCTACAATTGAGTGTTTAGAAAATAAAGTACCAATGTTATGCTCCTTAACTCTCCCAATAAACCATACGGTGATTTTTTATTTGGCGTGCGTATGGGTTAAAATAAAATATCCACCATGGAGCTGACTCCATTAAATACAACAATCAGACGCCAAAATTACCATTATTGCGTTGATGCCAGCTGCGAATTTAGACTGGGCTCATCCGCCGCGTGTACATGTATACTTATTCATCAGCATCTTTAGATGTTGATATTTTTGTGTATCTGTACATGTCGTTAATATATACCAAATGTACAGGTTCGAAATATAATGTTCGTATCGGAAAACAATCTCCGCTTATCCCTGCACCCCGCCCCCCATCCGTCCCGCCCACTCACACACGTAAGGTAAGATTTTAAATCCGTCCTTAGATACGACTAATGTATCTACCAATAAATGATAACGGTGTGGTTTCTTTTTCGTTTTTAACATTACATATGTGAATATAAAAACGTAACTTACTTTAATTTAACCAGGAAAACGGAGCTGCATCGCAGAGTCGCTTGCACGGACTGAGCTCTTCATGTTCATATCTTCTATCGTTCAGAGGTTCAAAATTTGCCCCGCCGCTGGAAGTGACTGCAGCATCGCAGCTTTAGATGGAGAATTTGGGGTCGGCCACAAACCAAAACCTTTCCGCATCATTGCAAGATCACGTCAAGCTTGTGATAATTAGCAAGAAAGAGAGCGCATGTGAAACATCCGAGGCGCCGCAGAGAGCACGCGCTTTAAACAAGAAGATGACTATTTTGGGAACACACTTACACTGTCAGTGTCCATTCATTACTTATTAAAATTATTAAATTATTAAAATCGGTAAGAATGAACATTTTTATGACCGAAAATGACCAACAAAGACAGGTATAGACCATCAGTTCGGGAAATTTTCTTAAGTATTAAAGAGTAAATTATTGTACATTAGGAATAATTTATGGATAGTTGATTTGGATGATGACTTATTTGTTGAAACAGGACATGTATATATACCAAATTAGTTGTTCTGTTAACTAATAATGTAAATGTTGGTACGAGGTATAAGATCATCATATATGCACCATCATTGCGAAAACATTTTCTTTTGTCGAATGCTCTGCTTGAAAATTCTATTTTAACATCATTTTTCGGCGACTTTGATGCTCTGCATCAACTTTTTCTTGTATTTTTCTTTGTGACAGCCAACAGCAATGAGAACGTCTCGGGTAACTCCGTCATTTGTCGTGACATTCGGAAGTCCTCTGTGGGGAACGCGTCAGAACTATTTGCAGGTTACATTCCCATGCATAGTTTAGCGGAATCAACAGGGGATCTCCGATTGTAGTCATTCTCTATCCCAAAGGAGTTTCGATTTAACATGAACAGCAGCTGATGACGATTTTAGACGGATAACTTAAAATGAGTTAATTTTCTTCGTGTGTAAAAAACAATGCACAGGATGCAAACAAAGAAGAAATAAACGAGCAATTCAATAGATCAAATAAAGTATAATGAAAAGTAGAATCTCGAGCTGTATGGCGATGACGGAACAAGTGAACCACTAAACAACATGAAGCAATTTGACAATGATATTCACCATACAAACCGTGAAAATAAGACTAAAAAGATTGTATTGATTGTATACAACAGCCACAAATCAGTAATTTCTTGTATTTACTAAGTTATCTATACCAACAATAGTGTTTTTTTTATATAACCCTGTTTTTGAGAACAACAAAAGTACTAAAAGAGATACGTGCATGTGTTTACCTGCGTACATATGTGTACAGTAGAATCCTTTTCGGCGTATGCCCTGCCAGTATGTGGTTTATCAGCTTCTTGCCACGTATAATCGTTTCTAAAAATAACTCTTTCTGAGCTAGCTGTGCACGTTAATTATATTATAAGTATGATATTTTAATATGTTGCGATATTTGACTTGTTTGTAATTATGTGCGATTACGTACGTCATATATAAAACACATCTGTCTCTACTTTTATGTTGATATATAGATTATCTGATATAAAAAGTAGATCTACATGAAAATTTGCGACTTTGATCCACGTTGTAATCTTAACCAGGGCGATGAGCTGGCAATTGTATTTACATGTCTATATTATTAAATAAACATTTAAGATATAAAAAAAAATACCCAACATCCCAAACCGTTTAATTAGGCTACTACAAATTGTATCTGTTTTCTATGTTGTGTTACATAGCATGCATAAGCGCGTCGGTGGTGTAAAGGTTAGCATGGTTGCCTTCCAAGCAGTCGATCCGGGTTCGATTCCCGGCCGACGCACATTTTTGTTTCCCTTTACCGCAGCGCAACTGGTCTGTATGTTCTTCTAACATTAAATAGTTATGCAATATCATTTACAACAACGTTTTTACCTTATAATTCGTTGAATTACCTAGTAAAAGTGTAGATAACCTTAGCTAATCTAAAAGTGGGTGCTTGTAATAGCAACGATAGTAATAATCGCAGTTTAGCAAGCATTTCTATTTTGCGTTAATATTAAAGAAAACAATCTTGTGGGATGCTGTTTTTAATCATTACATTTCCTTGCAATCGGCTGTTGAATGTATTTAGTTCAGTTTTGCATAAATAAGTGAACATACTTTGATCTAAGGGAAATAACTCCGACATGTACAAAAACTAGGACAGTTGCCTTTCTTGATAAAATTGTGACACTTATACATGTAGAAAGACAATATGAATAAATACACCTCAATACAACAAAGCAAAGCTGCTGCTAGTATTTAAAATAAAATGGCCAACTTTTCTTTACACAGGATATGATTAATGCAACCTCTTCTAATAATATTTTTATGTATACTTTTCTCTCTTTACAATGAATGTAGATCGCAGCGACCCAGTATTGCACATTATAGCGACGTACAGCTAGTTTAGTGGAGGAAGACTCCATAAATGTCTGGTTGAAAGGAGGTATCCGACAGTTTGGACCAGATTTTTCTCTCACAAACAACCGTATAAATTATTGTTACCTGAGAAGATCCCGTGAAATGATGTTTATTGATGTCCTACATCTATGTGAAACGTGCTGCTTAACACCCGACTCATAATCACAAACATGTATTCCCTATCTGAGCCACACTGCACAGTTAGCTATTTCTGAACTAAAAAAATCACGGGACCACTTACTTTTGGGATAACTTTATTATCATACGGGTATCTCAAACAGGGTTACCGGACCTGGTAGCGCAATCGGTAGAGCGTCGGTCCCAGGTACGGGAGGCCTCGGGTTCGATCCCGGGCCGCGACACACCAAAGTCGTTAAAAATGGTAGTAGTATAGCTCCCTTGCTAACGCTCAAGCAAATATAAGGGTAGTTCCACGACTGGTTGGCCCGGTGTCAGGATAATGTGACTGGGTGTGGTATCATGCAAGGTGTTCACGGCATGCTATACACAATGAAGGCAGCACTATATCTGCTTCAAGTGAACACCGTCTCCAGATAACTGAAATACTGTTTGTGGGACGATAAACCCAATAAACAAAACAAACAGGGTTATGCTTTTGTTAATTATATTTATCAGCAGGCAAACTGTCGAATATAACCTTTAAAGCCTGAAAGACCCGCCTTCATTGACTTCTTCGCCTGTACCAGGAATCAAGTCCAGAATGGGAGAGGAAAAGCAGACAAAAGATTCCGAATAACGGCGATTCTACCACTTGGATATGAACGTCGGCTTATTCTTTTAGTGATTAATTTACTACCCAGTGTGTACAATTAGTGACTATAGGTCTACGTAAAGGTGGAATCTGCGGGTTGTCTATATTAGATACATGTAACAATATCTGACTCCTTTTTGAGGTACATGTTTGTAATGGTGAGTGTGGTGTTATGCTTCACTTTTCACATAGATGAATGGCATTAATAAACAGCATTTCTCGGGATCCGTTTGGGTAACAATAATTTGTTTGTTTTTGTTAGGAAGGGGCGGGGTGGTCCAAACTGACACTACCTTTAAAAGTAAAATGCACATTTGTTCACGAAAATCTGCTTCGTGCATACCACTTGGTGGGAAGGGCGGGGATGTATACACGATTATCACATTAGGTATATTTACGATATCGGCACGAAATTCATATATGGAATATATATAAAAAAAAAAACAGGGTCAACGTCGTTGTGTTGTCATCGTTGTTGCTGATGTTCATGATGGCGATGCTATCGGAAGTTTGTTGTTGTTGATCTTTTATAAATTATGATATTGATTATTTCATAACATCTTCAGAATGGTTTACCTAACGGACACTTGAAGTGGATTCAGTATATTTGTTTTCGAACATATTGATTATCTTGTCAGTTTGTAAATGTTTGGAAACTTTAAAAAATAAGGACAAACTGATAAACAGGAACGTCGATACTCTAACTATAGTCCTGACCACTTAGGAGCAGACCATACAGCCGATAAAGCATACAACCGCTATCTTATATATGGCTTTAGCCCATTTTATGATTTATTTACTAAACACGCAATTTTTGGATTTGTATTTGTTTTTGAAATGCATCGCAGCGACCAATTATGATCATTATATCGATATAATTTATTTTTGAGCAGGAAGACCTCAGACAAATGTCTGAGTAGAACCGCGCCGTCGGCTGGTTCACCTTCCCACATTAAGCCCTTCGCCCCGGACGGGACTCGAACCCACGCGGTGAGAGGATAAGCAGTCAGGGGAATCATATCGGCGACTCTACCATTACGCCACGGGCGTCCCACATTTTACTTCTTGGCTAATATCTTTCATAGATAACACGTTATATTATCAAAGACTTAACAGCATGAAGTGTAGATCCTGATCAGACATGTCCCAACTGGAAATGGCTTAATTGAATCTTAACAATTTGCACAAACCTCATCATAGGTGTGCTTGGCAAGCTATGGGTTAAATATAACATCGTGTCCGGCAGACTACGATAAGCCGCATTACATAAAATTATAGCATGTAAATACACGCATTACATAATACGAAACCTAATCAGCTTTTGCAGAGAGCTTATATAGATCATTATCGTCTATACTCAACACATTGTACTGCACACAATCAGTAGATATCCGTGTGCGTTAAAGGTGGTGTCTGTCAGTTTGGTCCAAAGTTTGGGGCTTAACTAAATAAATCACAGTTTCTTGACAAGAAATACTATTCATTGATGCTCTACATCCATGTGACAAGTGAGGCATAACACCCCACGCGTTATTACAAACATGTATTTCTGAACCAAGCCGTACATTTAACTATGTTTCAAATTAGAAAATCACATGACCACTTACTTGTGAGATCATATTACGTCATTATCTAGTTATCCGCTCCGGTGTCGATGTCTATTTTCAGCATAAATCCATATTATGCATATTTATAGATTTGGTAGACTATTGATTTCAAAGCGCTTTATTTCACGATTTACAAGTAACAAGTATTGTTCAAAATCGTTTTTTACTTAGACTAAATAAGAGATTATGAAGAAATTCATCCTCCAAATCCTCCAAAACAGGGGTAAGATAATGCCACATGTATTTGCTAAATGCAAACTGTTGGATAATACCTTTAATGCGATTTGCGTTTGTATTTCTTTTTATTACAAAACCACAGCTTTGTTAAACCATATGAAATAAATTACTATCCTCTGCACATGTCGGCCTTCAAACCTCCCGTGTTGTATAGGCGTTGAGAGAACCAAAGCGGTGCGATGTTTTTGTTGTAGCAATTTTTTATAGACGCATATATTACACATCAATAGAATGTTTAACTCCCGTATAAATAACTTTTGGCAACAAAGGAATGTCCTCCGCCATTTTAAAGTAAAATCCCAGATCCGCAAATGGTCAATTGTGTTGCACAGTTCGTTAGTTAATGCTGAATCTTTTAGTTGATACAAGTATATGTAATATTGGTTTTGCTAATACAGCACCTTCTGTGACTGAAATGCATAACCTTGAATAGGAAGTTTACAGAGGGGGGATTCCATCTGAACTGTCTCCTGGTTAGTTTTTATAAATATCAGAATTTTCCTGGGTAAAGTCAAAATGTTGAAGTTGCCTAAATATCTGAGTTGTCTAAGATCTTCACGCGGATGTTGTGCTTTGTTTTAGATAATAGGCAAAGCTGTATGCACCGAAGTTGAATGAGAAACATGCATGACACAGCAAGGTCTTTCTTCGGCTCACAATCAAGCCTATCTTATTTTATTATCGAAGACGTTCAATAGTAAAATATATCAGAGATTGACAAAAGAAAGAGGCACAAGCGGTAATGTGATCAAAGGAGTTCTGTCCTCGGCCCACTTTTCGATTTTTTAAAAAAATATATATATATATATATTTTTAATCTGACAGCCCTTTTGAAATTGAACGAGGGTATGAATAAGCTATGATAAATTACGCGATTGCATTTTTTGTTGAAAATGAAATACTATAGTTTCACCTTGATATAATGTATTTTAACGGTAATAAATAGAAATAATAACCTCACAAATTATCAACACACGTGTGATTTATCCCCTCTCAGGAAATGTCCGAATAAAATCTTTAATATTAACTAACGCGTCTCAAGCTACATGTTCAAGATGGACCAGTTTGATCTATACTTATAGTCTCCAACAGTCAAATAAATTATTGTTTTATTTCTGTTTATTGGTGCCCTACATCAATGTGAAACGTGAAGCATAACACCACACTCGTCATTATTTTCTATCTGAGCCACGCTGCACAGTTAGCTATATTAATTTAAAAAACAACAACACAACTACGTGTGACCAATTACTTTTGAGATCACGTATATGCCATCCGGGTAATCCGCTCCGATATCTTTTTAAGCAGAAACCCTCGTCGTGTTTATTTACAGATCTGGAAAAACTAACATTTAAAGCGATTTGTTTTACCACTTGCTCTCTCTCACAATTGGGGTAGTGTTTAAAATGTCTTAACTTAGGCTAAAGTTTTAATTAAAGCTTAAAGTATTTCTGATTTCTCAAAAATACGATACTGTTACATGTATTTGATATAGGCAAAAAGTTGGATACCCCCTTTAATTGACTTATGTCAACTGTAAAACACACACACACACACACACACACACACACACACACACACACACACACACACACACACACACACATTATGTCGGGGCGGGCGGTGTACGCTTTAAAAAAACCTAGCAATTAATATGAAACTTGTTTTTAATAACGTGTACTTTGCATGCCAAATGTCGCTGATTGCGACGTTGAAGCAAATAATTGATCGTCTGACTTTAATATTTATCATTTTAAAACAATGCTCGTATTAAAGTATTTTTATTGAATGCAAAGAAGAACAATAGCCCAATTCACGAAAAACGTTGCAATCACTTTATATTTTGGTGAGTTTGAACGCCATTCTAAGCCATTGTCTTTCTTTTTATTTCATTTACTTGCTATTGATGTTATTGCGTTCTGTCGGTACAACACAAAAGAGGTTAAATCTGAAAACAAAATGTTTAAGGTCCTTTTTTATCGCATTCGATAGAGTCGCCTTTTAAACCGCAGAATTCTGTGGGAACAAAGTAGGATGTTACAAAGGACCGTTTGAAAGAACAGGACAACACATATTCTGATCTAGTGTTCGGATTACATTGTACATGGTTATACAAATAATGAGATAGTATTCTTTTAGATCTTTGACATGACATATCTGGCAATAACCTTTGAAGAAGAAAGAATCGATTAGCTGTTTTTGTAGGTCAACATGTGTATTTATTATTTCATTCCTGGTTGATTTATAAAGGGAAGTTTGAAGATCGAAAATGTAACTAATGCCGTTCCTATAGAATAATTCGTTTGTTTTGTGTAATTTACCTGCTATTCGTTGTATCAAAAGTATGTAATAATAGTTCAGTACAGAAACACGCATGACCAATGAGAAACATATCATATACAGGGAGACAAAGGAGTTCT
The DNA here is from genome assembly GCA_007844125.1 of Sinonovacula constricta. Taxonomy (NCBI): domain Eukaryota; kingdom Metazoa; phylum Mollusca; class Bivalvia; order Cardiida; family Solecurtidae; genus Sinonovacula; species Sinonovacula constricta. Next base: position 46,538,709 of record CM017555.1, read on the forward strand.
TGCTCATCGAAAATTAAAGTTTTTGTCGAATTTGGGTTTGTATTTTCTTGCATAAAAGGCGGTGTTCGAGCGTCTGGAGCATTTTTCTATTCCTAAACCATGAATCTTTTTTTTTGCCTGAAAACATCCAGCGAAATGCTGTTTATTGATGGCCTACATCTATGTGAAAATTGAAGCATTATACATCCGTCTCATTACAAATAGGTGGTTTCTTTCTGAGACCCGCTGCACATTTAGCTATTTTTAAACTAAGAAAACCAAATGATCACTAACTTTCTATCATCATCCGGTTACACCGATCTGACGTCAAAGTCTATTTTAGCAGAAATCCCAACAGATTAGGAAAGAACGGGCATTTAGGAAGATTTATTTTCCAATTTCTACTGCCTTGTATTTAAGACAATGTTCATAGTATTTTCTTAAGTTTGACTTTTTGCAGAAATTATGCACCAATTCCCATAACACCGGGTTAAGCGTATTTGATGAAGGAAAACTTTGGATACCGGCCTTAAGAGGCAAATGTCAGTTGAAACTGGTACTGTTTAAAGTTTTGATTTTAACAGTAGCACGTTTATCATTATCATTTCCTTCAATGTCAGTATTAAAATAAGACGTCAATAACATAGAGCAGAAAGATCCAATTAATGTACACCTATACGTATTATCTGGCAATGTTTAACTGGCACACGTGCATATTCGCATGTTTCCGTAAACGATGAGCGATTTACGCAGCAGTTCAGAGAACCCGTTAAATGTCGCAATATCCGTGAGGTGACTTTTCTTTCTTTCTTCTCTTTATTTCTTTCTTTCTTTCTTTCTTTTTTTCTTCCTTCCTTTTTTAAATACAGTATAATCTCCGAAAATTGTCGATTACATTGTCGAAATCTACGGAGCGCCAGTTCCAAGTTGCCGTGTTGTAATTCAATTTGTTGCAATAGTTTGCGTACTTCATTGCATGTCTTGCTTCGTAGCTTTGAATTTATATTTGTATAATTGATCTTCCCTTTAGAAGCATACATAAATTAATCACGAGCCAAAGCAAAGCTAATTGATCGTTTCTGTGTTGTTATTGTTGTTGTTGTTTTAAATAAGCGATTTCAGAGATTTGCAATTAAATCATCCGCGTATTAAGCTGGATAACAGTATAAAATTGCCTATTGTGCATAATATTGTTATATATCAACGACTTAATCAAAAAACAATCACGTGAAATAGTGAAAACGAAAAGACTAATAATAATAAACTCAATTTAACGTTTTTATAAATAAAACTTGCAAACACAAACAAAAAACAGCAGGTTAACAAACTTGACATTGATGAAAATATTATATCAACAAGTTTTTTTTAAATAATATATATGTATAAACAGTATCTAATAACATTATAAAAGCGACACTTAATAACTACTACTCAGATTACTTTATACGAATCTTTGGCAGTCGGGCAGCATGGTAAACACTGTAAAAGTGCACATAGAAAAATCAACAAAAAGGCATCGCTGAAATTCTTGGCAACCTGTTCTTTATCCTGTATACTACTGATGCGTGTGGGATTTTACTGAAAATAAATCATATGTTACAGTGTAGAAAGTAAAAAGGACCTGGTAGCTAAAACAATGAAGGATCAGTTCTATAGACAGTAGACCCCGAATTCAAATCCGGGCCGCCACATGTCAAGTCATTAAAGATGAAAGTCATATGTGAGTAAGACTGGTCGGCCCGGTGTCAGTATAAGGTGACAGAGTGTGGTATCGTGGTAGGTGTTTATCGCATACTACACAAAGTGAAGGCAGCAATATATCTGCTTCAAGTGGACAGTCCATATACTTGAAATACTAATGGCGGAACGATAAGCCAATCAACACAAAGAAGTGGAAATTCATTCTTAAATTACGGATATAAATGTGATACTTAATAACAGACTGTTCTGTTTTTGTTATTGCTGTTGTTTCAATTTGTTGTTATATTGACAAACTGGCATAAAGATACCCCATACATTAATGTAATAGTTGTAAGATTTTGTTATTTGAATCAGTTAATGGGTATAAAATACGTTCATTTGTGCCACAATATTCTTCATAAACACGTACACACAACTGACTACAAACTTCAGTTTCACAAAATTGCTTTAAAACACTCTAAAATGTACTCTTGATTTACATAAAACTATAAAACAACACCCATGAGATCAATCACGAAAATGTAACCCCTCATCCAAAGTCACCGCAATGTCGTTGATTATAATATCGTCATCAAAACTGATACAATTCGACAACACCATTGAAGTTTTTACAGTTATATCTCCGAAAACTTCTTGTGACTGTTTGGTTAGGCTGTCTTTTAGCGACCTCTTGGCTTCTTCGGCGTCATCCTGGCACATTGGTACCGAGATAAACGTGTGGAGTTTAGTCCCTCCCTCTACGTACCGCCACCGGATGTTGTCAATCTGATCACGTGCCATAATGCCCGGTCCAAGAGGTATGCCGTTCAAAAGACGCGGTAATTTTTTCAAACACGTGTTCGGAATCGGTGTCTCACTGTACACAGACTGGAATGAAACCTGTAGCATGTAACAATGTTTGTCGTCTCCACGTTTTCTCTGGTTTCTCACTAACTTTCCAGCTTCGCTTGGAGTGATGGTGAATAATGATGCTGACATCGTTGCGATGGTAACCGATCTTGGTTCGTCGGATATCCTCGGATCATGAAAGGGTTGCGGTCTCTGGTGGTCAGAGAAGTTGCGGGATGCGATGGGGTTGGTGAAGGGCACCTGCTGCACGTGCACCCACGAGGCCAGTGTGACGCAGTATGTATTTTTGCTAAGAACAAATTCCACACTAGAACATCCGTTTCATTTTAGAACATCACAAAAGTATTTAACAACATAATCCAAGTTAAACCGTGTTTATATATTCACAAAGTCACTAGGTAGATCTTGTGCATTGCAGTTTTGAATACACTTTCACTCCTTAAGATCTTCTGCACGGCATGTATATTGATCGCTGCTGAAATTCATGTACACAATAACCCGATATCCTGTCGTATTCACTGTGACATTTAGTCAACCTTGAGTTTCTATTAGACCTACGTCATTCTGTCCCAATCAGTGAGCTACTAACCTAAATCTACCTTTACCACCGAATACCCAATTAATGCCATATAGCTGTGTAACCCATGTACAGTCTATAAATTCGCAAACTCATAAATCTGCCTCGAGCTAAGATAGAAGTAAGAAAAGTATAGAGGAGCTCGCTTAGAGTACTAATACAACTATATGCACACGAATACAAACAACTATTGTAGCGACCTGTATCACAGAGTATTTGTCTCACCCTTCCTTCCTCTCTACTTATATACTACAGTGGGTATGTAACATTTAGTCCCTCCAGCTAGTCTTACGTAGATCTACGGGATCACAATACAATGTTCTGTAAGACATTATTTCGGTACGGGGGAAGCTAACGACCACAGGTACAAACACGCACATACCCGGGGCTTATTACCTGTATATATGTGCGCCACATAGTCCGCAATACCTCTAGATCTACCCGCGTTCTGCTGGCACCTAATATATGTCCTGTATACTGTACTGCAGAACTCCTGACGAGGGAGTGGAAATCTAGTTCACCAAGCAAATATATCCAGTAAGCCTTCTGTTGTTTCGCAATGAACGATTTAGAAGTGAAAAGTAAAAACACTACAAGTTTAGCCCGATTCCATATTCTTCTTGATGTTATCTGTAATTATATGGCATTCGGCACTTTGTTGTTACGTAACTTTTAGTGAAGTTACTGCAGTCATTGTAACTTTTAAGTCTATTAGGGAAAGCAACAACAACAAACGAACAACACAACACACTTCGCTAGACGGACCAGAATATCCATTTTTACGAAATGGCACTTTTATCTTTTGAAGTTAGAATAAATAATAGTCTGGTGTTTGATATAAAACTATCATCAATTGCCAATGCATATCTGATCTGTGTTAATCTACTTCTATGGCGGGGTGGGGGTGGGGTGGGGGGTAGTGTGGAGGAGAGGGTGTTTGGGGTGTGGGTTGTTTTGTCGGGTGCCAAGACATGTTCAATCTGGAACCGATATAGAAGCACCCAGAGAGTGCACGAATCACCAATCTGATAACATCGCCGCTCTCCGTCACTTTCCGAACAACCTGGAATGTGTGTAAGTTTGCGATGAGTTCCATATGACTTCTCACCTGGTTTCCGTCTAGTAGCAAACGAGGTGTTTATCCTGTAATAAGACATCAAAACAGGCTGTGGCAATAAAGTGCGTCTATTAACCTTGGTGTGATTGGCTTGTAGAGTTTGCGTCACGTTAAAATTTATTAAAAAGTTGACATATCTAGCTAAAGTCCATTCAGGTGGTATCGAATAATTTTTTTTTTCATATATACGTTATGTATAACTTTTTTCATACCATTGTCTGTTGGTATTCGAGAATGATTTATGGTTATTGTGCCAGTCCTGATTTTTGTTGGGACGATTTTTCTCAATATTTCAATGTTACGACAGTGTATACATATATACATTTGCCCGATTTGATATCTGTCAATAAATACAACAAGTATTTCCGCTAAATATAGACCAATATATAGAATTCAAATCTGTTGTAAAATCTTAACTTTGTGCAAGAGTATTTTACGACCGAATTTTGGTTATACAGCACAGTTTACGTACAAAATATTTTGCAGAGGTTATTTGATCCATATGTCAGTGGTCAAGAGGTGCCAAACTTCTGGTAACATGTTCTAAAAATAGCTTACTACGCCGCAAACACAGAGATAGGACTCACCATACTAAACTCATTATGTCTTCTTTTTTATAAATTACCAATCTAGGACACGATCAACAATAACTTTCAAGAAAACAGTGTCTTATTTGTTCTTTAAATGTTACTTCAATTAGTAAATGGATAGCGTTAATATGGGTGTTACTTTATAACATGACAATCATCTTTACTAGACCATGAAGATAGTTTATTACAAGAAATGTGCTTTGTAAAACATGATATAGGATATACGCTGCATGTCCATGACCATGTATTTCGTTTCAGTTTTGTATATTTCACGTGGCCAATTAAGAAACGCGTGCATTGTTTATTAATACGTGCTTTGTCTGTTGTCATGCACATGTGTTTGAAATTAGATTGCTGTTCGGAACGTCTCGACTGTTTTATTTCAGAAATAATCGGGAAGGGTCGGAGATAATGTTAGATTGCATTCACAAACTTCTGATCGTAATTAGTTGATTTCATTTCAAATAAAAACATGTAATTCATATGCAAAAATACATCTCGTTTTGGTGTATAAAATCATAACTACCGAAAATCAGTACCCATTAATGCTATTTATTTACTATTTGTTAATTGCCACTGTGTTTAATGACGGGCTAATGTAATTCGCACCGTTCAACATGGAAACAGGGGTTATAATGAGAAATCATTAAAGGCGCAAAACTTCACACTTTTTAAGGTTTTTAAAGTCAAACAATAAATCTTATGTCAAGTTTGAAATTTATTTTCTTCAAAATATCTATTTAATCGATCCAAGTTGTGACGAAACATCACTGCCAATAATGTGCTAAGTAGTAGTGTGTTTAGTCCTTTGTTACAAGTAACATGGCATAATCTCACAACCAAGTTTTTTTTTTCTGAATAATGCTATGCTTATTTTATGGCGTTAAATCTTTGCTTTTAGTTACTTGACTATCTTATACCTAAAACTGTGAAATTTTCAAATGGGGGGAAATAGTCAATTCATTAAAAATAAACTGCAAGACTAGTTGTCATCGTTCGCTGGAAGTCATCGACACAATGTGTTTGCATGAAAAACAAACTCAGACGTGAGTTTGCTTTTATATAATTTATTTATATTAAAGTTGTTTAAAATGCATATACATCTAGATCTAGTGTGCACTTATAATTTCAATCTTAAACTTTTAATAATAAATGGCAGTATAATGCTTTTCTCTAATCAATGAATCGCGATAGAATAAAAAGAACACGTTCTGTCCCAAGCTGCATAGCCAAACAAACTAACCAAAATGTCGCAGTCCGTGGTCGTTCATGGATTTACAGGTAATTTCCAAATAAATTGGTTTATATGTCATTCTCCCCTTAATTTGTCGTTTTATCTCACTTGAGCAATCATTTTCTTGTAATTATATATACAGTTTTTGAGGTAATCGAAAACCAATCAGCATTTTTAAACAAATCCTTGTGGTTGCTAGCAGTTCGGATATATCAATTATTTCGGATACACGTGCAAGTGAAAAAGTAACATATCACTTCAAGGCAAGTTGTATCATTTTGTTATTTTCTGTTTTAAGCAGTTATCTCAGTTCAATATCAGAGAACTTGAAGGTGCAATATGACAAGAAATTGCTTAATTTGGTAGCTGTCACAAGTGTAAGGATCTACTGTGTCAGCATCAGACTGGTTCGCTTTAAAAATTATTAAAAAATCTTTTTGTCAGAAAGTACAATCTAAGCCTTGACAGCATTGTAGTTTATCTCGATTGTTGGTAACCCGAGCAATGCAAATTGCTCAAGCTAAAACTAATCAATGAAATTCTTTTTAAAAAGTTATATGCTTTTTTAACAAGATATTTATTACATCACAGCAACATTATTTGTCTGTGCCTTATGTGTTTTTAAGCTTTATAAATAACTTTTTTCATAATTTCCCAATTTTTACTTTTTCAGTTGTTCCCTTGAAAGTACAACATGACAGTAAATGCCTTCATTATCTTTATGTAAAAGATCACAAAGTGAGAGAGGCTGTCAAAGAAAAACCTAAAGACCGAACTTTATTTGTCCTCAATGTTCCTTCATACTGTTACAAGGTAGGTATTAGCTAAGCTAATCATGTTTTTGTTGTTGTTACTGTTATTTATATTATATTGCTACTAAGTTACCAACTTAAATGTTAAGAAGTTGCATGGTTCTCAAACTTATAAGTTTAAGGACACATTGTCTTTTACAAATCTAAGATGGTTTGAAAACACACAGAATCTTAAAAAATCTTGCATTCACTTTTGGCTTTGTTAGCAGTTTTCATTTGAGCAGTTACAGTCATTACATATAATGTTGAATTGCACCAAGCCTGTTTTCTTTTTCTGCTTACTTAAATGTAAGTGGTAACAGATTTTATCTCACTGTTAGCATGGTGGGTTTGTCTTACAGAAACAGCTCGAGTCATTGTTTTCACCATGCGGGGAAATAGACAGGGTATACATCCACAGTAAACCTACGTCCAGCATACCCACTGAAGATGAATCAAAGTTTTTTAAAGAGGTCCCACAAATAAAGGTACACTTTTTTCAGGGTGGTAAAATCAAGAATTAAAAAATGTGCTCTTTGTAAATATTACAATAAAAAATAAAATAGTTACTGTAATAACTATGGTAATTGACATACAAAGAATATGTTAATTGAAATACAAAAAAAATAATTATCCTTTGAAAAACATGTCTTTTAAGTAAACTTTACCTATGCATGTTTTAGGTTGTCTTAAAAGACTATAGCCTTTTTACTGAAAATTAAGAGGTGGAAGATTGAGGGTTAGGATATTTTAATTCAATTTAAATATGTACTGGTAAACACCATATTTCCTTTGGCCATTTATATGGGGATTATGGCAAAGACATGAAAATACAAGCAAATAAACTGGACCTGGTCGCGCAATAGGTAGAGCATCGGCTCTAGGTATGGGAGGCCCCTGGTTGATAGCGGGCCGCTACATAACCAAAGTCGTAATAAATGGTAGTGGTATAGCTCCCTTGCTAACGCTCAAGCAAATATGAGGATAGTTCCACGACTGGTTGGCCTGGTGTCTGGATAATGTGGCTGAGTATGGTATCATGTCAGGTGTTCACAGCATGCTATACACAGTCAAGGCAGCACTATATCCGCTTCAAGTGAACACCGTCTACAGATAACTATAATACTGTTAGTGGGACGATAAACACAATAAACAAACAAGCAAGCAAATAAAATGTGTAACATAAATATAAACTTTGTTAAGCTAGTAAATAGTACATATGAAATAATGGTTAACACCACAACTTCTCAAAAGCTTCTTAAAAGGTTTTGACATTGAATAATAAAAGATGTAAGTTTTATTCACAGTATGCAGTTTAACAGAGAGGAACATGGAGAGACTCACTCTTGGCTGCTATGCGTGGGTTAATCAGGTTAACTGTGTATAAGAATTGTCATCCAAATCCTTTTTGATAAAGTCACTACTTACAGCTAGTTACCTTTTGCATCATGTATTTAGTTTTAAGAAAATAGCTAAGATTTGTATTGTTGACTAACAAATGTAGCAAGGTATAGTAATAGGCATATATATATTTACCTGTTCATGCTAAGACTTCAAATTACAAATGCCATTTGTTTGTTTGCAGGGCTACAAGGTCGCTTATATCGTGTTCAAGAAGGCCAAGTCTGTGAAAGAGGCTCGCAGTCTACCCTACGACACACCCCTCATCCTTCACAAAGATGGTGACCCACCTCTCAATGTGGGCTTACACAGTAAGTTGTCATAGCTTATTCTCATTCTTTATAACCCTCAAAGTTCATATCTGTCTTGAAAGCCCTGTCATATAATAAAAACAACAACACCTAAAAAAAATTGCACATAATTCTATAAAGATTATCTTTCTTCAAACTTCCCTCGTTAAAAATATGTAAATATATTTATATGTCTATCAAATAGGTAATTTTCAGCGAGCAGAATTAATATCAGGAAATACAATTGGACATTTCTGACAATTTTAAAGGGAGTCTTGAATTCTTTTTTTTAAACTGGAATCATTGTGTCCCCTTGACATAATGAATTTGGCAGCAGGTTTTCTCTGGAATTACAACAAAAAAAAAGTTTAAAAATGATGCACAGAATCGAAATATAACTTTTTTTTTGTGATACAAAAGAGACAGAATGCCATTACTTTTTGCTAGCAATCAATACCAACTGATACAGATGGAGATGTTGTTATGTGTAATACATATGGTGATAGAATGCGTGATACAGATGGTGATATTGTAATGTGTTATACAGATGGTGATATTGTAATGTGTGATACAGATGGTGATATTGTAATGTGTGATACAGATGGTGATATTGTAATGTGTGATACAGATGGTGATATTGTAATGTGTGATACAGATAGTGATATTGTAATGTGTGATACAGCTGGTGATATTGTAATGTGTGATACAAATGGTGATATTGTAATGTGTGATACAAATGGTGATAATGTAATGTGTGATGCAGTAGGTGATTCTTGTAATGTTTGATACAAATGGTGATTCTTGAAATGTGTGATTCAGATGGTTATTGTTGTAATGCGTGATAGGGGTGGTGATTCTTGTAATGTGTGATAGGGATGGTGATTCTTGAAATGCCTAATAGGGATGGTGATTCTTGTAATGCCTGATAGGGATGGTGATTCTTGTAATGTGTGATAGGGATGGTGATTCTTGAAATGCCTGATAGGGATGGTGAGTCTGGTAATGCCTAATAGGGATGGTGATTCTTGTAATGCCTGATAGGGATGGTGATTCTTGTAATGGTGATAGGGATGGTGATTCTTGTAATGCCTGATAGGGATGGTGAGTCTGGTAATGCCTAATAGGGATGGTATTCTTGTAATTTGTTGTTAAACCTAATGTCAACAAGCCATGAAATAAACTTCAATTTTCCACTTAAAACATGTATGGTCCATGGTTTTGTTTTATGTACACACATTGTTTTAAAAATTGTTTTAATATATGTCTTGAATTGAATTTTCTTTAATGCTTACCTTGCTAAAAACTTCTAATACTGACCATGATTAAAAAATTTAAATTTCTTGCTTTGGAAATTGTATTAAAACATGTCTATCATTAAAAAAAGGTTTTGATAACAAACCTTGCTCCATTAAATGTGCAAATACACATCTTATTTAAAAAAACATTTATAAACATGTAACTTGTTCTGAAAATTACTTTAAAACATACCTTGTTTCAAACAATAATCAGAAGGTAAGAATGATTTGAAATCTCTGCACAGTATGTTTGTACCAACTCATTCAGCAATCTCAGATATATTATAATGTGTTGTTAAACCCTTTACTTGCAGGAAACACTAATGACACAAAATGGTGTTTTCAGCAAGTAAACCGGCCGCAATAGCTCAATTGGTAGAGCGTCGGCTTGCGGATCGGGAGGTCGCGGGTTCGAACCCCGGCCGGGTCAAACCAAAGTTGGTAGTAGTGGCTTCCCTCCTAACGCTCAGGGCTAAGGGGACAGCATTACGCCTGACTCGTCGGTGTCAGTATAATGGACCGGCCGGGTTCAGTCCTTGGGCACCTCATAATGCCCCTGTGCTATAATGATAGACATATCGCTGCACAGTATCGGCAAAAATGCCGGCAAATCCCATCCATCTATCAGCAAGTAAACTTATCTAAATATGGTTTTGCTTGATCACTGAGATACATCTCACGGACACAATTAGACTCATTACCATGTTGATATCCAGCTGCAGCTGGTGGAGGAAAACTGTTGAAGTCAAGGTGGAATCATTTCATAGCAGTCTTAATTGCTTATTATCATGTCCTAAAGCTGTGACAGTCTGTACTTACTGGTGGTCTTTGCATGCAATAAAGTCTGGAATTTTGCAATGAAAACTAGCTGGAACATTGAAAAATTGGATCTAACTAGTTGGTCAATCATTATAAATCATAGTGTTAAATGGGTAAATCTTGTTTTAGCTTCAATCATTTATTTATGTTACACAGCTTCTGTCATGTCTCGAGCCATGTGCATTATTTATACAAATCCTACCATGTTTTGTTACATGCTGGTAGTAATTTTTAATTTTTAGACTGTCACCATGAAGGTTGTAGGGACAAAAACTTTTTTTTGTTTAATAAATGAATTAAAATCTGTTTTACTAAATCAATATTTTTACTTATTAATTAATTATTACTATAGTGGATTCCATTATGTAAAGGGATAATGACTGCTTAAAAACATCTGTCAAGGAAATTAAAAAGTTAATCACTTTCAAAGTTTTAACACCGTTTTGTAGATATTTCAGTGGTAAACTGGTTTCTCCTGATTTTTTGGAATATAAACAAATTGACTCACAGGACATTAGTGTTTAACTCAAGAAATTGATTAACCAAAATCTAAACCCACTCTAACATGTTCACATAGGAGATGTCATTAGTTATTTTTGTTCCTTAATTTTCAATACTTTTCAAGAAAGAAATTAACAAAAAATGTTGGGTCTTAATATCTCTATCACGGTTGACAATTTTTCTAAAAATGTGAGAGTTTTGTCAGATGCTCTTGCATATATCAGAAAATGATGCATGGTACAATTCATCTGTGTATACAGTGTAGTTTGTTGATTGTGAGAGTGAGATTTCTACATTACACATCAAACTGTAGAAGCTGCTGATGAATATTTTGACTAATTTGACCATAAACAAATCATATACAAAAATAAAATACATACATTGATGTTTGTCATACAATTTGTGAGCTTGATACATTTCAAAGGGGTTATCTGTAGCAAGCAATGACAATCTGACTAAATCACATGCTAGAATACATTACGGGTCATCTTCTGGTGACCTTACATTCAGCTAATCAGAGGCGTGCTTACCATATTCTGTTCTCGCTAAACACTTGAAACTCAGTTGCGATTGTCACATGTAATAAATATCATGCCACAGAGTTGTCAAAATGGCCGATACTATTGTAAAAGCACACGTGTGTTTTGATGGCTGTTTTGTGGGTTTGCATTCCAGATTATAGAAATCACACCACTACAGTGGAATGAAACAGGGTTTTTGAATGGCTCAGTCTTTAGTATTACAGTGCTTACCCTGTAAATAGCAATTTGGAAATCCAAAAGTGCGAGGGTGGAGTTTATAATCAGTGGGTTTCAGATCTACCTGAAGGGAAGATTGTGTACTTTAGACAGATTGCAAGCACATAATTAGAATGAAAAACACTCCCACATTTAACGAGATTTTCCTTATTGTAAAGGATAAGACTTTGGGAATGGTCAATTGTTTCAGAGTGGGTGTGTGAGTACAACGCTGACATAGCAAATGTTGAGGAGCTGCAGGCAGATATTGACCAGTACATGACACAGTTTGATGCTAAAGTACAACAGGTAAAGAAAATTATATGATTAATTGTCAATAATTACTTTGAAAATGATAAAAGAAATGACGGGAAACATATACATGTCTCTTATTCCTGTAAGCTGCAGACTATTTTTATGTTGATTTTTATTGATATTATTTCTTACTCATTTTAAGACTAGTATAGTAAAAACCACAAAGAAAATTGATTGGAATGTTTACACTTAGATTACTTGTCTCTTATTTGTAAGGCTGAGAAAAATGGTGAAGGTCCAGATCAACCAGCTCGCACTGGCAGCTGTCTGATTAGGAATTACACTGTTTGCTGTTTGTCTCTATTATATATTAACCTATACATGTAGTTATTACATTATTTAATGTATATAATATCTAAGCAAAAATGAAAATTAAGCATGAACTACCAGACGTAGCACAATGGACTCCAGGTACGGAGGCCCCAAGTTTGATCCTGGGTCATGGGATGCCATAGTCTATTAAAAATGGTAGTTATATAGCTTTGTTGCTAATTCTCAGGCAAATATAAGGGAAGTTACATGACTGGTTGTCACGGTGTCAGGGTAATATGACTGGGTGTGGTATCATGCCAGGTCTTCACATGCATGCTATACTACAGTTAAGGCAGCACTATATCAGCTTCAAGTGGACACCATCTCCAGAGAACTGAAATACTGTTGGTGTGACGATAAACCCATTAAAACAAACAAACAAATAAGCATGAGCTATGAACACAATGCAGTATAAGAGACATTTTCCTGATGATAGCCTTCACAGAAAACCTCTTGTAAACAATGTCTTGTCATTTAGGAGATTGAGCGAGCCAAGGAGCAGGATGGGGTGCCTGACGATGAGGGATGGGTCACAGTGACGCGCCATGGCAAGAACAAGGCAGCACCACGCACTGAAGCCCATGAGAAGGCTTTGACAAAGAAGCAGAAGAAGAGGAGAAAAGAAAAGGTAAGCAATTCATTAATGTCCGTTATTTGTTAGCCTGCAAAGCTGAAATTAGCTACGCTTCGGCAAACCGCGAGAGCTGTTTAATCAGGATCTATGCTATTTCTTTGTGCATGTCTTAAATTTCAACAGACATTTATAGTATACATTTGAATCCAATCAACCATATAACAGTTATATGCATTTTCTGTTTTATTGAATTAATCATTCAAATACCAAACTTTTTCTTCTTAACCTTTGTTAAATTGTAATAGCTATATTAAATGTAAGCCTAATTACAGTCATAAAAATAACAATGCTGCTCATCTGTCTGTTGAAGTTTACTAATTAATCTCTGGCCAACTCTTGCACCTTTTCCAGGATATTTGCAAATGTAGTTGCTTATCTGTGTCAGCTGTATAATCAGCCTGTTTGGCTTAGTCTGTTACAGTCTACTGTCATGCTTTCTATCGCATCTCCATTTCTTAGGTTTTCATGAAGGTTAACAAGTGTTAATAGTGAAAGACATCATCCATAACACGAAAGATAATTCTTAACAGCAACTTACTATCTCTTGGCATAATAGTGCGGTACTAAGGCATACTTTTTTCACGTAAATGCATTTGTTAATGAAATAAAAAAAATAATCCCCCTGCCCCTAAAAGAAGTTTTCATCATAGTAAATCATTTATTTCACTGCCAATTCTTAAAAGAATTTGCAGTACAAAGTATAAAAAAGTGCTTTTCACTGTCACAAAGACAAAAGTGGCCCTTAGGACAAACATTCCACTTTTTACCGAACAATTGGATTTTGGGGCAAATATTTACAACTTACAATCTCCGTAATTATGTTATAATGAAAAAACTATAAATAGATATATAACTGATGTTTTCTTTTTTTTAATGAAATACTGGCAGTGAGCTGGTAATCAATCAGATTTGCTGGAATTTTGAACAAAATACGATCATTGAAATGGTACTTCTGTAATGATTTTCAGTTTAATGCATATCCGGGTTATTTTCACAAGTTTGTCTCGGAAGTTGTATATGCTGATAAGCAGAAACAACTATATTCATGTACTGCATTTAATTAGTTTGTTGGCACTGGCACTGAAAAGACTGGGGTAGAATTGTCTGCCATGACCTTTATGAATAGAATTTTAGCAGTGCTGAGTTTGTAATAATTAATGTGACACTTTTTAAACAAAGCACTCATCAGGATACTCTTGTTGATATTAATGTTGTTTTAAATTTTTAAGGTCCATTTCTGAGTAATCTTTTAAAATGTTCTTGTAAAGTTAAAACTTTGAATACTTCTTCTTGTGGAATCAACTTCAGATGGGGCAGATAAACTTTAAATTCATTTTGGCACAGTTTTACCCCCGATTTCAACTATTTCCGAGGTTTCTGTGTAAAGTAGCGTTTTGGTACGCTGTCTGAATCTCCTGTTTTACATTGTGACGTCATTTTTAATATCAATGCTGTAGATAATGAATCCGACTTTATATCAACAAGAGGATATTAATTTGGAATGCCAACAATAATTGTGTTACTACATTGCATGACTAAATGGCAAACAAGTTGGGACAATACTGTTGATAACAAATTACACGCAATTAAACCTAACATCGGTGCCAATGTCTCCTTTTGCAGAGAAAATAGGCGGGAGGATGTGGCTATTACCTGCTGTTGCATTGCATTGGACATACTAGACTAACTCATTCATATCTTTTAAAAAGAGAACTCATTCATATCTTAAAAAGAGAAGTTCAACCTGTATGTGTTTCTTGCCAGGAACCACTGACAGTTAATCATATTTTATTACAGTGTATCGACACAGACCATGTTTGGGACAAGTATTTTAATGTCAATAACATGTATGAACTGTTTAAGACAGTGTCGGATTCTAAGCTTGTTTGCTTCTTGAATGAGATTGGTATTCTTAATAAGTTATAATTTTTTTATAAACTGTTTATTTAGCAACCGTTATACATTTTTAAATCATTTAATATATTAACCTATTTTCAATTATAGTTAACATTATTTTAACCTGATAGATTTTTGTATTTTTCTATATTTTACTCACATAGTTTAGGTTTAAACTGATAATTCTCTATTCACATTAAACTTTTTTGTATTCAGTGCCGTATGACCTGTTAAGTGTCGGTGTGCCATAAAACCCAAATAAATAACAAATAAAAAAACAACATGAAGCAAATATTTGTTTTCCTGGCATATGAACCAACTGTTGTTTTTTTATTAAATAAAGAAGAGAAAACCTTGGACCACCTTAATTTTTGCCTTGAGTTCAAATCCTGCGTACTGTGACATTACCCTTTTTATGGTTTTTAAAAAAAATATTGATTTTATTAGATATATCTGATGCTCTGACAGTCAATCCACAAATCAAACTTGCCAACTTTTTTTTGTTGTAATTGTTTGTTGTCAATGTGTCGCATTTCTTGAAAAAAATGAAGAAAAATACTCTTTAGATTACTATTTGTTTTGTTTTCTTTTATATACAAACAGCTGAATTCTAAAATATAACTAAGTTCAAGTTGCGCTATGGTTGTGTTATGTAATGCTGTTATTTATTACATATATAAAATAATCCTGATGGCATGTGATGTTTCACTTGTTGAGTTGTGAGAAAAAGAATCAGTTTCTGGGCAGCGACATACCAGAATGGTAGTGGTATAGCTCCCTTGCTAAAGCTCAAGCAAATATTAGGGTAGTTCCGTGACTGGTTGGCCCGGTGTCAGGATAATGTGACTGGGTGTGGTATCATGCCAGGTGTTCATGGTATGCTATACATAGTGAAGGCAGCACCATACCTGCTTCAAGTGGACATGGTCGCCAGATAACTGAAATACTGTTGGTGAGACGATAAACCCAATAAACAAAACAAAAGAATCAGTCTAAGGAATGGATGTGGAAACGGGAGATCCCAGATTTGCTAAGGCCTTTTTCACCCTTGTGTTGGTAATCCCAATCTCATATCCACATCCTACAAAAGATTCTTTTTATCTTTTAACTTTAATATACTTTATTTCGTCATCAATATTACTCATATTTTTATTTCTTTCAGGAGCTGTTAAACTTCTACAGATTCCAAATGAGAGATACAAAGAGAGAACGTAAGTAAATACATGAGCTCTAATAGGAATGCTGTAGACATTTTAGAAAAACATTTGCAGACATATTTTAGAAATTAGATGCTTTACCAAATGAGCTTTTTTATGTGTCCAAGAATTAAAGCCTGTAAGAGATTGTTAGAGATACTATTTCTTCAACTGTTGCATTAAGTGATGCAATAAAAAGACTCAGCATGTTATACATGGTGAAAGCAGCACCATGTCTGCTTTAAGTGAACACCATATCCAAATTACTGAAATACTGCAGGTGGAACAATAAATCCAACAAACAAATCAACATTCTCTTTGCCAAATCCTATACTTTTTCATGGGAGATAGACGTTTCAAGTCAAAGTTAAGTTAGACAACCTACAATTTTAATATACAAACATTGATCATTTCTTTTCAAATACATATAAGGTTACCTTGTTCACAGCATTCAGATTGACATAAGCTCTATATATGAAAGGCTTCCGTTTAAACTCATCTTCTGTTTTAACCCAGGTGGGACATCGTAAAGTCATAAATATGATAGTAGTACTTTCTTGCTTACTTCCCTGCTGTTTTTCATCTAGTTGGCAGGTACGGGAGGCCGGGGTTCGATCCCGGGCCACGACATACCAAATTCCTTAAAAATGGTAGTGGTATATCTCCCATGCTAACGCATGGAAATATTAGGGTAGTTCCACGACTGGTTGGCCCAGTGTCAGGATAATGTGACTGGGTGTGGTATCATGCCAGGTGTCCACAGCATGCTATACACAGTAAAGGCAGCACTATATCTGCTTCAAGTGGACACCGTCTCCAGATAACTGAAATACTGTTGGTAGGACGATAAAACAACAAACTTCTAGTTGGCCCAAAGCCAGGATAATGTAACTGGGTCATTTGTTATATTCATGCCATACCTGTACAGTGATGGCAGTGCTTTTCGCATAAAAAAATAAATCTGTCTGCATAACTAAGAAAGAATTTGTTGACACGTCTTTCCTACCAGTAACAAGCAAATTCAAAAGGGCATGTTTTGTTCTTGTATTAATATCTCGAGCATTTTCATTAATACACAGTATGCAATGTATTATTTGTTATAAACCTGTATAAAGTAATTTGAAAATAATTTTAATAAAATATTTTTAGGTTAAAAGCTTTATTTATGCTGTTGTTGTTTTTTTGCAGAGATTGCCACCCTGAGAAAGAAGTTTGAAGAAGATAAGCAGAAAATAGCCATCATGAAAGCTTCGAGAAAGTTTAAACCATATTAAAATAAATTGTATAAACATGTATTTTGTTAATAATAATTGCAATAAATGCATCGTTTGTTTTGTTCATTTAAGAAACGAGAGGGTCATATGTTATAAGCGGTATATCTACCGGCTTGGCCCCGTACGTCTACCCTTTTAAAGGTGGTATTCGATAGTTTGGACCCAGTATTTTGTTCGCAAATATCCAATAAGTCATTGCTAAAGGAAAAGGTCCTATAAAATGATTTTCATTGATGCCCTAAATCTATGCAAACAGTTAAGCATAAATCTCTACTTGTCATTGCAAATATGTGTTTTCTATCTGAGCCACACTGCAGATACAGCTATTTTAAACTAAAAGAACAACACGTGGCATGTTACTTTTGAGATCTCGTTATAAGGGCATCCAGGTAGTCCGCACTGACGAGGTATGTACTTTTAGCAGAGATCACTTCTGTGCTTATTTATTGATTTGGAAAGAATGAACATTTACTGTGTTGTTTTTTTTTCGCAATTAGTAATGTCTTACAATGTCGGTAGTGGTCATACTCGACTTCACTCAGACTCAATTATGAGTTGATGCAGAAAGTATGCAGAAATTCCCAGAAACCGTGAAAAAAAATTGTTAAATGTGTTCTTAATGCTGTCCGTCATGGCTCGGTCATGAATGTTCACGTAAACCGGTGAATCGGAACTCCTCGGGTAATTCCGTCCTCGGGACAATTCGTGAATTATCCGAGTGTTCCGATTGGGTAAGGGTATTGACACACCTGGATTCTCAGTACGTGCTTCGGTCTCCCTACATAGTAAATAACTCCTGCACATGTAAAGAAATTCCAGTTGCCACATAGAAATAACGCAATCAAACAGTTCAAAGCCAAGTTTTCTCATCAGATCAGAGCTACAACACACGAATCGGTCCTTAAGGTCCGCTCGGTTCTAAACATAGCAGTTAACTTGTTCGTATACAACACCTTTCACACGTGTACTGTTTATAATGTCATTTTTTAGCTCATGTTATGAAAAGCAGACGTATATTTTAAATACTTGTTGCAGTATTTCACAGTGATTTTTGTACATAGATCTTAGCTGAGAAATAAAATTGCTAAATATGATGTCCCCCCACCCCTCTTTCTCCCGTAATCATTGTTTTTTTTCCCTTCCAATATTTTGCTGTAGCTATGACGCCCCCCCCCCCCTTCCCACCCCATGTATTCTATCAATGTAAGAAGTTGCATACAAATTATGGAACGGTTCATTTATTTACCCACAAGTTAATTATCTCTTTTAGTTACGTAAATGAGATTTATCAAAGGCCCCGTTTGACGGTTCATACTGACAAAACATAATGCCACCATAATTTCTTCGTTAATTCAGGTATTTATTTACGCACTATTCACGATTGTCTATCTTTTAACTGGTCTTTCAATGTTTTTTACATGAATTCTCGGCCAGTCTATTTTGTTTCAAGTACATGTATAGTAAGGCCATCATTTTTTTATTATCTGATTTACAAGATTTTTTTTCAAAAATGTTGAGTCGAGGGGGCGAAATAAAAATAAAAATAAAAGCTGAAAAAGTGAGCAGTAGTACAAAAAAATAAAAATAAAAGTACCGAGAGGGAGCATAAATTTTATTTTCATTTATATCATTTTAAGCCCAAAATGCCTGTTTATAGAGCTATATAACATGTATATGCATGTTTTGTGTCCATAATAACCACAGAAATGTATAATAAAACACTATTTTACTTCACAACACAAATTTGCTCAATATATGCTTTATTTTCAAGTCTTGTAGATTGAAGCCAGATTAAGATTTGGAATGGATTAATAATTGAATTGTACAAAATAAATTGAATGAAGAAACATGTTTTGGCTTATTGTAACATGAACTTGTAAAACAAGAATGAAATTTCAGATGGAATACTCGCTAACATCAAGTTAAACAGAAGTCAAACAAATATTGCAAACTATTTTATTTTACTTAGATTGTAATGCACTTTTACCAATGGTGAATGGAAATATTTCTCTTATTCATAACAACTCAAAATTAATGTTCTATGTAGCAGTTCAAGGTGACATCAAACATCAGCTATTTCAGATACAGTAAAACCTCCCTTAAAGACCACTTCATTAATAAGACCACCTCAAAATTAAGAACACAATGTTCAAGTCCATTTTCCAAATTTTGCTCTTTCATTTAAGGTCGTTATTTAGGCCACCACAATAATAAGACCAGTTGTAAAGGGTCCCCAGGGTGGTCGCAAAGTGAGGTTATACTGTAAGTATTGTAGCAGTTTAACTACAGACTTTGTGAAATAACTGAACATAATGACATCAAGTTCTCACAAAGTGGTCTACAATATCAACCAACAAATTAGTTATACATGTTGACCACACATTCAATACATACACAGTAAAGTATTTTACTTCACTTCAGATATGTTAGTGTACAAAGAATGAAACAGAAAACTGTACACTGAGAAAGTTTGACAGCATTTAGGTAAAAAGCTGCTGAATAAGAGACAAAAAGGTCTGCATTATCTGAAGTGCATTGTTAAGTATTTGTCATACTAACTGAGTCATAATAACATTTTAATAGACTGTCTAGATGGTAAACGGTTTTTAAACCTATTGAAACAAATATTGACGTCCAGATTTCTGACACTGTTGGCACAATTCATATACAAGTCCACCTTCCACAGTCTAATCTCTTATTACATTTTATAGAACTTACTACATGTGCTTGCAAAATAAAAATGCTTCACAAACAAACTAGTGTTTGTTAATATTTTAACTCAGACAAGCTAAAATGATGTTAGAAAATTATGTAGTCATAACAAGAGATGTACCAAAGCCTTACTATTGGTATTTTGACTAGAATAAACATTGTAGTGTTGTCACATTTTGTCATTTAGAGTCACCTCCCTTGATGGTTATACTAAAACACGGCATCGATGCTCGAAATGCGGATATGTTTTGCGAATTCGTTAAAACTAGTCGAAGAATGCATTTCTTCTTTCTTTTGAAGCACAGTTGATAGACGAAAAACTTAACGTGTAATTGGCAGACAATCAAGTTAGAATTTTTGCAACATTATGCACAGTGCCTAAAGAGCGTCGTGGAATAGACGAGTTCTGGCTCCGGGCTTTAGCACATCCTCACCGCAATCGAATCTCCTCGGCCAACAAGCTGCAATGTCATCTGTGTAACGGAGTCGTACGGAAATTTCCGTGGGTTGTCGACAATGACGTCGCCGTAGCAGCTCGGCGATAACAAAGCTGTAGAGAATGCCGATGGATAGCCGAATGTCAGCTTCCAATCACCAGGGAAACCCGTGATATAGGTTTAATACTCGGAAATGAAGTCTGCGAGTTGTTTTTTAATGATCATGTAAAGCTAATTTAATTTTTCCAAGAAGTTATTTTATTTTATTTGCTCCCAATTTTTCGGGTCGGCGGGCCAAGTAAAAATAAAACAGTTGATGATCTCTTTTATTTTTATTTCATTTTAGCAAAAACTTGGGTCGGCGGGTTTGTAAATCAGATTATTAAAAAATGATGGCCTAAAGTTTAAAAAAATCTTTATGAAGGCAATTAAGAAGCATCTGTCAAGGTGGTCGAGAGATTGTTTTGTTAGACTCTCATACTCTAAATCCCAAGTTAAAATATCGTATGCTGCTATCGTTTCTACTTTCAGAGAGAATATTAACTTCGTTAATTTATCGTGATGTACATAAAAATATCATTATCTTTGTCGTTTTGTGTGTGTATGGAACTTTATAAATGACAACAATCTGACGTTTTACTTCTACATAGCTTCATAACTTATAAGCAATAAGCGTTAAAGTTTAATTCGGTGCAACTATGTTATTGAGTTTTTAAACGGAATATTACTAGACCTGTAGCCATTGAGAATCATTATTAGCACGTATCATAAACATATTAGTAGGATAGGCAAGAAGTATAAAAACGACATTCTACTTTTAGTAAACTTATTTACAGCATTTTGATATAAAAACAACAACAAAACACCTCTTAAAACGGTAATAATCAACATATTATTTTTCTTTCTATTTCTTAATGAAGTATTTTCTTAGACATCTCAGCCAGGACCCGTTGCTGTTTCTCGTCATGCCCCTGAATCGGTGCTCCACGTCATTATCAATATAAACGCCCTCCTCCTCCTCTTCTTCCTCTTCCCTTCCAGTATCTGAGAAGTCGTCTGCCATGCATAGAGTGGCAGAATTATAAGATGAGACCGGCGTTTCGGATTCAAAATCAGAGTATGTGGACGTAGGTTCGGATCGGAACGAGTATCGAATCACCTGCCGGACCTCTTCCGGTGGTCCTGCCTCCTTCTCCCCTTCCAGACATCCAAACAGTCTAGAAAACGACCTCCGCCGTCCATTCTTCTTTCCTGAAAGTGTGGAAACTGGTATTATAATCTCGTCTGATTTGGAATCCATTGATACGCATCCTTCGCTTTTCCTGTCCATGTCTGCATTTTCATCCCTCTCAGTATTATCTGTTTCTCCCTTGTCTAAAACCTTTGTTTTAGTGTTAGCGGAGATGTTGTCTTTGTAAGATTCTTTCGTGAAGGACACATTCCGTTTAAGACCGCGAGGGTCAATCGTCAAGGTGTATTGAATGGGGTTGTTCCTTGGCTGTATGAGGCCCCACAATTCTGACGCACGTCGAACGTTGGGGGATCTCTTCTGTGGAAACTTCTGGGAATGCCTCCGGATGATGTTCTCGGCAAAAGGTAAGCGATAATGGATCAAACTTTTGTGAAGAAAGAGACTAGGCATTAATTTTGTGACGTTCAGTCCAAGCTTAGCTGACGTTTCAACGTACGAAAGTTCCCAGTCTATACTGATGATGCAGTCTGTGACCGCGGTCAAGGCAACATTTGGCTTCTCAGCTTTATTGCCCACTATTACCATCGGAGTCTCTATCCCACGGATCTGCTGTATTAAGTCCTTCAGTTTGCTCACGTTATCAAACGTCTTTAAGTCATTTACGTCAAACACAAGGAAGAAAGCCTTTGCTTTATACAGTATTTGCTTTATGGCGACATCTCCTGCCAATGCGTAATCAAACACAGCCATTTCTTCCAACTCGATCGTGTTCTTACCATGTTTAAATGTGTACACGGCGCTTGTCACTGGAGATGGTGTCGATTTTGTCGACGTACTCAGAGGTGCTCATACGTTGACGGTTTTGCAGCAAGAGTTGTTGGATAAGGAAAGTCTTGCCGACGCCCTTGGCCCCGATGACGCCAATGCGAAAGTACTTCAATATCGGTTCAGTTGAGCCACGGCAAAGGGGCGCTCTAGTTATCTTGATTTTCGGAATCTGCACCCTTGTTCTCCATGCTACAAAGAAACAAGAAGCAAAACTATGGACGTGAAGTGATTGCGTAAATATTCCATAAGGCGCACGTAGGTACATTTCTTAGCTTCAACTCTTAGAAAAGAGTAGTCTAAATAAAATAAACAAAATACAGAAAATATTCGGCAAGGGGAAGTTATATATTCCAAACCCCAATTTATTTTATTTTACAGTAATTTGGCCTGTTTTACGTGTATACACGTTTCGCGCGCATTTTATACATATAATTCTGTTGTAGTTTTGTTTTCTACAAACTGTAAATAATGTTTAATGTGTGTTGAAAATAAGAATAATACAAAATTAAAAGGCGAACGAAGCCGGTGTAAAGAATAAAAAGTCTGAAGGGGAAAACTATTTGGTGTTTGGTACAAACACATTCGTAACTTCTCAACTAATTCTGGAATCTCCACCGATATTGTAGAAATGGTTGAGGTGCACCGAGTGGGTGTATACAACAAACCAATCGGAACACCTAGGATAATTCACGAATCATCGTCCCGAGGACGGAATTAGCCGAGGAGTTCCGACTGACAACAAACCTCCATACGCTGATTTGCACCCGCTTTTGATTAACTCTAGTAATTTCACAAAAATATCTTATAAAATACGAATGTTCTATGTCTCATAAATGAATGTTGTTCAAAAGAAAAAAAATGATAAGAAAAACAAACTAATTAAAAATAAAAATATATGGAAAGTGAACAAAACTTAGACCTTCATTGAAAGGAGTAACAAATAACGATCTCTACAAAATTTGTAAAAATCCGAATGGCACATCACAATATTAAAGTCGCTTAATTGTAAGAGAGATTAATTATTGACTTGTTTTATACAGGCTATTGTATTATTAATTTCAAATTTTGCATTTACGCATTATCATATTATTAAGTTTAGTAAAAACGGTACAGAGAGCAAAGAAAACTTATTAAAGAGCAGGTATTTAATAACTGAATTACGTTTAACACAGAACAACAAATTATGTAAAAAACAACAGAAAAATAATTACATTTTCGGTGTCATCGTTTCCTGCGATTCGCTTTCTGGCTTCTGTAGCATGACTAGTATTAGATGCTTGTTGGACCAAGACAAAAGACTTTCTGAAACACACTAGATGATCATATACACCTTATACTTCAAATGCCAAACTGAGAACGTATTTACCATCAAGTTGGACATGCGCGTACCACGTCATCTATTAGCACACTCTTGATATTTTTGATCCACACATGTATACAGACTCGATAATTAATGGGATACAAATCATTGGATTGGTCGCATTTCTACGATATGGATATATTGTTTTTATACTGACGCACAATTTATAACTGAATTGCTTCTCAGTGGGGGTTAGTTTTATTTACATTATCAAAAGCTTATTTGACGTCAAGCATTGTACGCTTTTTTATGACGACAGCGCTAATACTGAGCTCATTTATGTCGAAAAACGGTTATACAATGTCAACCTATTTGAAAAAAAAGCCATGTCAGTGCTTATTATTGCGAAACTGCAATGTGTGTTTTTGGCCAAACAATACTAAGTTATACCGGCTGCAATAGCTTAGGTGGTAAAGCGTCGGCTTGCGGATCGGGAACCAAAAACTTTAAAGTTGGCAGTAGTTGCTTCCCTCCTAACATATGGGGCTAAGGGGAGCAGCATTACGCCTGACTCGTATAAACACCAACTATTATTAATTATAAATACCCACATATTCTAAGCTTTGCTAACTACATTTGGAAAACAGACAACCTAAAACGTAATTTTTATTAGCACATGTATACCATCTTGGCTATTTAAACTTAGAGTTATACGCTACGGCATTGGTCTCATTATCAGTTAGAAGACCGTTAATTAATAAGAGACCCGGTCAGAATCTAAAATCAAACTCATTTAGCGTTGCCATACATACGTCAAAATACCTCAAGGGAAACGTTCGCGTGTGCTGAGGGGGAGTGTTTCTGGACGTTACCCCACAAAAAAGTCAGTAAGAAAATATCAAACTCAGGGTTTGTATGAATAACATTTTTTTTGTTAACTAAATATAATGTTAAATGTTATGGTCAAAGTCTGATAAAACATATTCACATTGGGTTATAAATATATGGTCGTGTATTTGTTTAATTTAATGTTAAACAAACACACAATTTTGTTACACACATTTATTTTTCAGAGAATTCTGTACACATCACTCCTGTTTCTGATACTTACATTTTTTATAGTCATATTTTTAATCATCTCAACCCTCTTATTGCTGCAATTGAAATAAGCTACATCATCACTATCATCTATGCTTACTCATCAAAATTATCACCATCTTAATCAAAATCATCACAACAATCTGTACTTAATCATCAAATTCATCGTCACCACCAACGGCTTTATCCTCACATCATCTTTTCTAACTCTTCATCATCAATCATCACCAATACCACCAACTTTATCATCACATCATTCTAAATCATCATCATAACCATTACCATCACCTATACTGCATTATCATCATGTGTCAAACTAACAACTTTGTTTGGTTTTATATCCAACAACTACTTTTATTCCAACTAATGACGAAAATAATTTTTACACAACTGCTAATATTATTCGATTTCATGACTAAGTAACATTTTAGTCTGTCATTCACATGATAAAAGTTCAAAACAAAGTATTTTTGTAGATTTTTTTTTCTTATATCATGCAGACACAATTATGGTCATATTGACGACGTCCAGCTTATTATTGGTGGTGCAAAACCCCAGACTTATGCCTGAACAGAACCACTCGCATACTAAGGTTAGCTGGAAAACCTCCCAACATGGAAGTTCTCGCCCCGACAGAGACAATACCCATGCGATGAGAGGCTGCAGAGTTACAAGTCAGCGGCTCTAAACCGCTCGACCGTTTTGCTTGGATTCAAGTTGAACAGAGACAGGAATATATCTGATATAGTTTGAAATGATACATTTTGCCTAAAATCTAACACTCTGCTCAAGCATCTGAGAGATCCGATTGATGGATCAAGTACTGGTTAGTCAGAAGCTTGCTGACAAATAACCTCTATTATTTCCATGACAACACAAAAATGAGCACTTTAGCCCCATTTCCATTGTGGCCTTTACAGACAACTTTGAGAAGAACCAGAACACACATTTTAACTATGTGGAGCAATGCGTTGTAAATAACTTTGCAGAATAGTCGTGCTGTGTCAGGTACAACCAACAAATCCATCACTTTAACCATCAGGCCACAGATAACACACTCGCTTTTTTGTATATTTATAACCAGATTTGTAAAATAACTTGAATACATGATTACATAAAAAACCCAGATAAAATGTAATGGTGAATATTATGGTAAACGTAAAAAAAAACAACACCCAAAGACATTTAAATCTTTGCTTTTATTGAATCAAAGCCTTCCATAAGCCAAATACAGTACATGATAAAAATTATAATAAATGTGAATAAATAATTGAATGATTTACTAAAAAAGTGTCAAGCTGAAATGGTGTCCACTTTTAATCATACATATAGAAATAAAATCTGTAAACCTTCTTAAGAATGTAGAATGTATTTATTTTTAACTTATGTAAAGTTCTACATAAGGTTCCCATTAAGAATAAGAAAAAACAACAACATTTTTTTTGCATTGTAAAAAAAAAAGATTTTTTTTTGCTTTGTAAAACTATGTTTATAATACATCATGGACAAATAAATTTCATTAACAACAATGCACACAGTATGTACAAATAACTTATTGGATGAAAAGAGAAAGAAAACATTTCGTAGTTCTACAGCCAAAACAAAGGAATTTATTATTATTATTTCTTAACTCATTATGACTTAAAAAAACACACTAATTTATCAAAATTAAAATAAAATAAAACAATCTTCATCCACATTAACTGGCATATTGTTAACAATTGGTCAATGTAATTGTTCTTAAATATGTAATATTTTTCCATCTTAATTCATAAATGGGATAAATATGACATTAACAGTTTCATCCTTGTAGGATAAATCTAAGTCAGAAAAATAACATAATCACTATCATTCCAATGTTTTACATGCATCAATGGTAATTTAATATAATGGAAGTCTTGAAACAAATTTTCAGACTTTTTAATGAAGTTCAACAAAACATGCCCCTCGGGGCTTGATAGTACAATGAAAATTATAAATCAAAAAGAAGCAAAAAAACTGCCAATACTAACATAGCTCCCTGCCTTCATAGGTTCAGTAGGTCAATAGGTTTAATTTTTTTTCAGCCAAAGAATTCCTATTTTAAAGTTAAGGTTGACAAGAAATACACCTTAAATAGACTGGGTGGCATGGAAAAAGCTCCAAGTATTTTTCTTAGAAAAATGGTGTTATTAGTGTACATTATACAGCACATTAAAAGGTCAATAGATAATGTAATGTAATATTACCATATTAATTAGTTTTCAGTTAAATAATAATTGGTTATAATTGGTTAGTTAAAGACATCGTGTCATTTAATTAACCAATTATAACCAATTATTATTTAAATGAAAACTAATTAATATGGTAGTATTACATTACAACCCTCGCCACTTCGCTTAAGTAAATAGCACGATGTCTTTAACTAAACATTTATAACCAATTATTATTTAACTGGTATTAACTTTATATGGTAATATTACATTACAATAATAATAGACTCAAACAGTAATTGAAGCTAACAAACCTGTATCATAATAAATCAGCAGCAAAACATAAACATAAATGTTTGCAATATTGCACATTGACAAGAAACAAACCACCAAGTAAGAGTAGCAAAATAAACCTCACCGAAACGCAAACAAATATTTAACAATTAAGCTCTTTCTTTGCAAAATATTAAATTTATTTAGATGAATTATTTATTTTACTTGTATAATGTAATATCTGACAAAATGAAGGATTTTTCTGCAGAGCCAATTTTGTTAAAATTAAGAGGTTCGTCATTTAACTTTATCTGTTAAGCACAAAGTTTCAGATATTAATAATTTATAGCATTCTAATCTGTAAACAACAGGTTTAATATTTTAAATATGACATAGTCAGTTCTTTCCATATTAGAATGCTTTAATTTTAATTTTAACCAAAGCACATTAAATAATTGTATGTCCAATATCTGGTATTTGCAACACTTTTGGATTCCATTTTTTTGGAGTTTGGACAAGAAAGCCATCCTTTTTGTATGGTCCGCACACTTGAATATCTATACATGTATAAATAAAAAATACACAAATTGACATTGGAAATATAAAAATTGTACAATACATACAAGACAGAGCAACTTTAATATCTAATAATCTTGATGCATCAGTGGTTCTACACAGACAGGGATTATACCTTTTAATATATGCATCGGCACTTTCAGAATTTTATTTAGATTTTGTCGTGTTTTTCCAGGTAGAATGTATTACCAAAAATTTGGCCAGCTATTACTGGTAGACAAAAACCCCAGAAAAATGCCTGTGTATATCATCAGAGTTAGGCTGGAATACCTCTTGTCCTGACAAGTACTCACACCCACACAGGATTTTTCTTGTTATTTTAGTCTTACAAAGATTATATTTCTAAGGTTGTTCTAAGTATAAACATACCTACCACCCCATGTCTATTTGGACTTCCCCTTTCCAATAGGTTTAAAGTGCTGATAAAATGTCATGGTATAGTCCACCATCAGATCTTGGGTGCATTCAGGTAGTTCTGCAGTTGAAAACTTTCCTGAAAAATAATAAAGAGAAAAAACAGTTACTTACACTAAATATTTATTTAAAATAGTAGATACACATATATAAAATATAAACTTACATTTTTCTGTTAATTCAAAAAGTATTTGGTACACATGATCAGTTTGATTTTTTTTTTTCAGTTTATCAACCCCACAACAGTATTTGTCATTTGAAGACAATGCCCACTTGAAGCAGATATAGTGCTACATGTATATAGCATGTTGTAAACCCCTGGCATGATACCACACTCTGTAAATTTATCCCGACTCTGGGCCAACCAGTTGTGGAACTACACTTAGGTTTGCTTTGAGCATTAGCAAGGGAGCTATATCACTACCATTTTGGTATGTTGTGGTGCGAGATAGATACCTGGAGGTGTGTTAGCACTACCAGGTCCATTACATGTGACTTGACAAATGATACAAAATAAAAGCTATCAGGTGTAAAACAAATTAGAAAAAGCTTCAGTCTGACAGGGTATAAAAACAGCAAAAATCAATAGACAGTCGCCTCTTCTTTTTTTAATTTGGTAAAGTATAATGCTAGCTGTAACTGAAATAAATACCTTAACCAACAGAAAATTTTAAGTAAAAAAAAGTGGATAAATGTGCATAAATTAATTTAATGGTTACTTGCACCATTAAAAAGAGCTACACTTTTGACAGTTAAAAACTATTTCAAAGTTGACAGTTTTGGGAAAACTGACCTTAACAACCATGGAGGACAGTGTTCTATCTGACCTGTGGTACACCATGTATCCTACCCATACATTTGTCTGTGGTCTTCCTCCACTAATAATAAACTTTTTTTCATAAAAGGAGAAGGAATATGGGAGTGATAAGCAAGCATAGCTCACAGACTATTCTTAAAAAAATATCTATATGAAGTGGTCAATTTTATTTAACGTTTTCGCTATTTCATGGACTATTTATAAGAAAGTACTAATCAGGTAAAAAAACACCACCAAAATTTCTTTGGTGATAATTTTACATGGCTCTTTCTGTACACAAATAAAGCCAGAATATCTGAAGCTAAAATACCAGTTACATGTTTTGTATTTTTTACCTAGCATTGACACAATTATAGCCACATTGGTGATTTCCAGCTAATTATTGGTGGAGGAAGAAGCCAGAGGAAAAACCACCAGCACACCACAGGTAAACTGGAAAAACTACCAGCATGAAAGTTTCAAACCCATATGGTGAGTGGCTGAGGCCATACAAGTGTCAGCATTTCTAAATGCTCAGCTAGGAGTCACTCTTAAATATTTGTATTTATATTAAATAAGTTTTGTTTGTTTGTTAGGTTTATTGTCCCGCCAACAGTATTTCAGTTATCTGGAGATGGTGTCCACATGAAGCAGATATAGTGCTGCCTTCACAGTGTATAGTATGCCGTGAACACCTGGCATGAATCCACACCCAGTCACATCATCCTGACACTGGGCCAACCAGTCATGAAACTACCCTTATATTTGCTTGAGCTATATCACTACCATTTTTAACAACTTTGGTATGTCACGGCCTGGGATCAAAGCCAAGCCTTCTGTACCTGGAGACAATGCTCTACCGATTGCGCTACCAAGGTCCGGTATAAATAACTTACGTTTAAACTGATCTTCATATATATATTATATAACACATATAAAATATTTATTTAAAATAGACAGAAAATGATAAAAAAGCCTCCTTTAAACATAATATTCCAACATTCTTGGAGCAAATAAAACAAAAGAGCAACCAGTTATAATATAAACCTTTATTATAACCAAAACCAATAACTCTACTTCTACTTAACTTACAAGTTTTTATATATGTGTAACTGGAATGTTTTCCTGACATCCTACTATAATAAACTTAGCCTTGTTATAATTATCATGTCTTGGTGCCATTATCACGCTAAGTATCATCCTTGTTATTACAGCCTTGGTGTTTTCACACAGCACATAACAATAACATGTTCAGCACATAACAATAACATGTTTGTGTCCTTTCTTCTACTCAAGTGTAAGAAGAGAACAACAATTGTTAGAAAGGCCAGTTTAATCAAGGTCAATCTAGTCTGCCCACAGAATTTATTTTACATATATAGACATACAATAAAATGGTCATTAGAGTTCTGGCGAACACTGACTGGTAGAGGAGGATCCCACGCAAATGGCTGGATAACACAACCTACACACCTATCAGCTAGACAGTAGACAGCTAAGACTCATGTGGTCTGGGGCTAAGAAGTTTTTGTCAGCAACTCAAACAATTCTTTAGAGATGCCCATCTATTTGTTCATTGCTTTCTTAATGGAAAGCAGACACTTGACAAAGCAGCATCGGAATTCCACAGACAGCATCATTTGGATTTATGCTACCAAAAGGCTTCCAGATGTCGTAAAAGCTGCCAAATGCGGCAATGGCTTTAAGATAAGGTAACGATGATCATTATTGATATGTTCAGCTTTTTGGTGGTGGAAGACCCCAGACTTTTGTCTGGGTAGAACCACCGTCACAGATGAAGTAACAGCTGCCAGATGAGACAAAGGCTGCCAGATTAGGCAAAGGCTGCAAGATGAGGTTAACAGCTGTCAGATGAGTCAAATGCTGCCAGATTAGGCAAAGGCTGCAAGATGTGACAAAAGCTGCCAGATGCGGCAAAGGCTTCCAGCAGGGACAAAGGCTGCCAGATTAGGCAAAGGCTGCAAGATGTGACAAAAGCTGCCAGATGCGGCAAAGGCTTCCAGCAGGGACAAAGGCTGCCGGATATGACAACAGCTGCTAGATGTGACAACAGCTGTCAGATGAGACAAAGCCTGCAAGATGAGGCCAAGGCTGCCAGATGGGTAAAAGGCTGCCAGATGAGACAAAGCCTGCCAGATGAGACAAAGGCTGTCAGATGAGACAAAGGCTTCCAGATGAGACAAAGGGTGCCAGATGAGACAAAGGTTGCCAGATGAGACAATGGCTGCCAGATGAGACAATGGCTACCAGATGAGACAAAGGGTGCCAGATAAGACAAAGGTTGCCAGATGCGGCAAAGGCTGCCAGATGAGACAAAGGCTGTCAGATGAGACAAAGGCTGCCAGATGAGACAAAGGCTGTCAGATGAAACAAAGGCTTCCAGATGTGGCAAAGGCTGCCAGATGTGGCAAAGGCTGCCTAATAAGACAAAGGTTGCCAGATGAGACAGAGGCTTCCAGATGAGACAAAGGCTGCCAGATGCAACAAAGGCTGCCAGAAGGGACAAAGGGTGCCAGATGAAGCAAAGGCTTCTAGAAGAGACAAAGGCTGCCAGATGAGGCCAGACTGCCAGATGAGGCAAAGGCTTCCAGATTAGGTGATGGTGGCCAGATGAGGCAAATGCTTCCAGATGAGGAAATGGTGGCCAGATGAGGCAAAGGCTTTCTTATGAAACAAAGGCTGCCAGATGAGGCAAAGACTGCCAGATGAGGTAACGGCCGCCAGATGTGACAAAGGACATCCAGATGAGGCAAAAGCTGCTAGATGTGGCAAGGGCTGCCAAATATAACCTTCCTTTGACAGGTGACATTACACAATGGCCAACTGGGGACGCAATGCTGGCTTTGGATAATATGTCATAAAATGCATTAAACCTCTACATTGGGGACCAAAAGTGACTTCAAATATTGCTGAAACTTTGAGAAATTAATTCAAATAAAAATTCAGAGGTTATTTATTTTAAGTTATATGGGGAAAAAATCGGGACTAACCAATAACTTCACATAATGCCTTGGCTTCGGAAAACCTGAGTTTAAATAACCGAGGTTCAACTGTATAAAATTAATCCATTTTTTATCCTCTCACTTTATCATTTTATAATTAATTTACATAAATAATAATTGGTTTAATGTTAATGAAACGTCCATTTAAGAATACCTATTTTCAAGACAGCCAACAAAAGGTTTAAATTTAAAATTTCGCTGTTGACTCTTTAGCTGGCTGACTGAGTACTGACCATGGTTGAGATAATCCATTTACTAGTAAAATTTGATCAGTCAATTTTATGAATTTATATTCTTCAATGTCACACAAGGTAATTTTAATAAACATTTATATGTTTTACTTCAATTTGTAGAAAACATATCTTGATGATTACATGTTTGTTTTGATTCGATGCAATGAAAAGACATGGGCTTTTGTTTACTAGAGATAATATGCTTACTAGACATACTGGTAAAAAGCCAAATATACGACTAAAGATTGCAACAGGGGGGTTGGCTGATCTGGATCTACACAATTTGTTTAAGCCTGAGCCTTTACCTGCTTAGCAGGATAATAAGATAAGACTTAACAGATAAAAGCATATGACCCATTCTGTTGCCAAGAGCAACAAAAAACACCTGACAATGTTAAAGGATGTCGTACCTGGCGAGCCAGAGTAAACAGTGTAAGGAGGGACAACAGTTTCTGGTGGCAGCACTGTGTTATCTGCTATAGCACAGCAGTCCTTCAACACACATCTTCGACCCTGGAATGTATGGCAGATATAAAGAAGGAGCAAATAGTTAATATTTACTGCACCATTCAGCCACCTTAAGTCTTAGAATACAAGGCAACGATAGACAAACTGCTGTAAAAATAAAAAAAATATTGGCTAGATCTCAGCCAAACTTAACATGGCAGCAAGAAAATATTACATTTTTAACAGCATATGATGTATTAATAATGAGAGACATTAATGAATTGTCTCCCCTGAATAATGCCTATATGCAAGTAGGTCCTTTCATTTGTTTTACTCGGTTTTTATGCTTGTGCTCTTTGGAGTGTATGTTAACTTTACTGCCTTTCTTATGATACCCAGGTTAACCATCATTACTAAACATGTCCATTTTCTTTTTTAAATAACATTTCTCTATAAGTATTTAAATTAATTTTAAGCTTATATTTACGCAAAAGTAAGAAATTCACTGTTTGTTATTGCAATATCTACAAAAGAACAGGCGATAAAGTCCAAGAATTTCAACTACAAGGACCTACCTACTGTTTGGAATACCTCGGATATTAACTAACAAGGGAGACAATTTCCATTTCAACAATGTATCCCATTGTATGGCCACATGAAATAATTGAGAAGTATAGATATAAGCACTGTTCTTAAAAGCTTAAGATTATTGCTTTAGGCATTATCAGTACTTGCGTAACACCTTTTAAAAATAGCGTTTATGAAGGTTTTTGCCTGTTTATAATGACGAAAATATATTTGGGCTTGTCTTTAGATTCTTACAACTGCTTGGCAACAGTTGGTCCAATTTTTGCTCAAAAAGATAAAACTATGTTAAATTAAAATGAATGATGGCATAAATAATTACCTGTGATTACTAGAATACCTGAATTCGCTTAGCTTTAGAAGAGTGTGTTGTTGATAGATTTGTAGACCCAAGTGTATTTCATTTCAACTATTTAAGCTGTTCTTAGCTCAACAACCCACTTCACAGTATCTCTGAACTGTGTATTGGGTAATATATGTCACACATATTACATATCCATTTTTATAAACAATACTGGTGATTAGGCTCGATACTGAGAAAATAATTCAAATACATAAAAAGTGGCATGTGAGTGGTTGTATGTATCATATACCAACACAAAATTGTGACCAAGTTACTTTAAGGTAAGTAAATATTAAATGCTACTTACTATAACACAGTTTTTGCCAATATTAACATAGGAGCCCACTTGTGCTGCATTCACTATGGAACCTTCATCAATAAACACATGGTCCCCAATATGGAGCGGAAAAAAAGCAACTCTGAAGATAGAACAGATGTTAATTTATAATTAAATAAATACCCTTAAAATCTACTGCATGTGCTTGTAAAGTTGGCTTTCGATTAAAAAGGTAAACAAATTCATAAAAGGACATATTTGTCAAAGGCCTGGCATATTTTTCACTCTGTGTATAGAAATATTTTTCAGAATAGGGAAAGAAA
The DNA here is from genome assembly GCA_007844125.1 of Sinonovacula constricta. NCBI lineage: Eukaryota > Metazoa > Mollusca > Bivalvia > Cardiida > Solecurtidae > Sinonovacula > Sinonovacula constricta. The sequence continues at coordinate 46,573,266 of CM017555.1, forward strand.
GAACTAGAAAGGTTTGATTGCTAACACTAAACAGGGGTGCATGTAACAGAAACTTAAAAAGAGATAGAGGTGTTTTATAGACAAATTTGCAATTAACAAAATTAGAAAGGACACCATAAGAAATCTAAACAAAAGAAGAATAAAACTAGTTATCATGTATTGGTAAAAGAAGTAAAGCCTTGCAAAAACCCAATTCTAACATAACAAGATTCCAATTTAACACAAATATTCATTTTGGTTTCAAATTAAAGCACAAAAATGTACTTGGATATTTGTACTGGGATTTTTAATCTTTTTAAATATATTTCAGCATCAATCATAACAAGCTGCTATATAAAATTTCACAGTGACCTTCCCAGTCAACATCAGAGGAGAAAATAAATATGCAGCGATGTACTAAAATGTTACAATTAATAAATGAAATTTATAACACATACCCTTTGCTGAACTTTTTAAAAGGTGGACGTATGACTGCCTTCTTGCTTATCACGCAATGTCTGCCAATTCTGACATTTGCCAAATCCCCTCGTATCACACAGTCAGTCATAATTATACTCTAGAACCAAAAAAGGTTTAGTTTTATTCACTTTAAAAAAAAAAAAAACAGCATATTATTCCTCTGCTGAATAAAAATGAAACCTACATTATATGACTACATCTTTCCAAACCATCAAATATTGTTGAATTATTTAAGTCTGATACTAAAATACTTAAGATTATATTAAAGATACTTAAAATGGATAGCACATAGTAGAAAAGATGATTTCATTTTAAATATTATCTATATATAACGAATTCTCAAAGTAGGATCTCTAAAAAACACTAGTTATAATGATGTTCAAACTTAATGCTTTACAATTCTTTACGATTTGAAATAAAATATTGTACCTTTCCACTGATAACAATATTTTGACTTCCACACAGTACAGATGATCGGCTAACTTTGTTGCCTGAGGCCTGGAAAAAAGAGAGTATTGATAAGATTAAATATCTATTTAAATTTTACTTTCATATCAACAGTGACATTTCTTTGACTTTTTTATGTAAGTTCTTGAAGACTAGAAACAAGTGGCATAGGTCAACTCAATGAAAAATAAAATATAGAGAGACTGAGATTGAAAAAAGGGTTACAAATTCTTTGTATGCTAAGATTTTTGGAAAATGTCAGCAGGATGATAAGCCTGGGTTTTTACTGAGCTGTAACAGTTCAATGTGGTGTAATGAAATCAACAATCGAGAGATCTGATCCAGTGCTTCTTTAAACAGTGGCATACAGCATTCGATTCAATATCAGCAAACTTATTGTTGTCTAGCTCATGTATTTCTTTTATTAATACACTTTTAAACTAAAAAACCAGATGAAGTTTGATACACATAGTGATGTTAGTTCAAGGCTTTCCAGAGTGTTATTAAAGGGTTCATGTCAAAATTAAGCAAATCACAAGAAGTGTTGTTATGCTTAAATGTAATTACTAGTGATAGAAACAAACAGAAGGATAACCTTTGTTTTTCATTAAGTGGTAAACAGCTTCTAATAAAACAAAGGCTTGGACAGTCATAGCTTCTCTTTAACAATACAAGGAAGCATTTATAATGTATCTGTCATATAATGAGACATTAAGTAGACAGTCTCACTTCATTCATCTCCAAGTAAAAGGTTCTTTCATTTGGATTACTTTTTTTTATGCTAGTCTTTAGGGTGAATGTTGATTTTTTATGTTTGCATTGTGATACTCAGTTCTACAATAATTGATAAAAAGCATCTTTTTTAAATTGCGTACTTAGGTATATATTTTTATGGCCTTAGAGCTCATGTTAATGCTAAAGTAAGATTGTTTTCTGTTTATTTGCAGGGGTTTTTCATCACTCTCTGCGCCTCCAGTGAACGGAGGCGTTCTCAAAGCAAACGGCCCCGTTCCCAATGAAATATCTGCAGAAATATGTTACTATGTCACTTTTGTACTTTCTACTGGAGAATTTCACAGTTCCTGCAGCAGATCACACTCTGCATGGACATGTGTTGATTACCAAACCAAATTATTTCCAGCCCAGCAAAATAATTTCAGTTGCATGTCTTGTTAGTAAGACTAGGTGGCATATACCTTGTAAAACTAAAAGAAATGCATCCCTAGCTTACTTATGCATTTTGCTTATGGCAGTCTCAAATGATATTGAGAAAAACCCTGGCCCAATGTATCCTTGTGGCTCCTGTGGCTTGGAAGTTCTAGATAATCACCAAGCAGTGGAGTGTGATACATGCATGCAATGGTTTCACATAGATTGTGAAAATATGTCAAACGACATTTATAATGAACTTGTTGCTCGTGACTGCTCCTTCTCATGGCTGTGCTCTGGCTGTGATTCCCTCAATTTTTCATCTCAGACCACCAATTTATCAAATATGTCCTCTGAAAACAGTTTCAAAGTCCTTGAAAAATTGACAACTGACAGTGACAATGGACAGAACACACATATACCTATATTGAAAACACATAAACCTAAAAATTGGAAACCAAAACTCAAAGTCTTATATTTAAACTGTCGATCAATTGTAAATAAGAAAGCTGAATTTTACACCTTACTTGAACAGCACAAACCTGATCTTGTCATTGGTACTGAGTCATGGTTGTCTAATGAACATAAGGATGGTGAGATATTTCCAAGGTCTCTGGGCTACACGCCATTTAGAGCAGACAGAAATGGTAAAGGGGGAGGAGTCTTCATTTTAGTTAAAGAAAATATTTTGGCAACAGAGGAAACCAAATTGAAAACAAATTGCGAAATTTTGTGGGTTAAACTGGAATTCAAAGGATGTAAATCTCTTTACATAGCAGCCTATTACAAACCTAAAGAAACTGACCAGCTTAGTGCTGAGGAATTTAGAAAATTGGTCGAACTGGTTCACAAATTGAAAGGTAATATATGGATTTTGGGGGATTTCAATTATCCAAAACTCTCCTGGGTACTGATTTTATTGGACATATCAAACAAGGTTGTGGCAATCCTACTATATATGAAGATTTTCTAAACTTACTCGCAGATTACAACCTGTCTCAAATGGTAATTGAAAATACAAGAAAAGAAAACATTCTGGACTTATTCCTCACTTCATATCACACACTCATAGATTCAGTAACACTCCATCCAGGCATTTCAGACCACAGCATATTCACAGTCATTGCTAATCTAAAACCAAAAACAATAAAACAGCTTCCCAGAAATTTTATTCTTTATAGAAAAGCAAACTGGACAGAATTTCATAAATTTATGGACTCTGAAAAAGATAGGATTATAAAAATATGTAAATTCAAAAACTTAAATGTTGATAAACTATGGGAAGAACTTAAATCATCTATTAATACATGGATATCAAAATACATACCAGTAAAGAAAATAGGGTCAAAATTCTCACTGCCTTGGATCACTCAAGAAATTAAAAGACTAATTCGTAAACGGGATCACCTTTATGTCAAGCTCAAGAAAACTAAAAAAACAGATCCAAATACTAGAGCCCACTTCCTGAATTTAAAAAACCTTATCAAAAGGAAAATTAAAATTGCACATGAAAATTATATTGAATATGTTTTGGGAAATGAAAACCCGGAAACAGAACAAGATCATCCAAAAAGTAAGTTTTCAACAAAGAAACTATACAGTGTTCTAAAAGCGGCAAAGCAAGATGCTCATGGTATTCCACCTTTATTCGATCAGTCTACCGGTACGACTGTTAGCGACAACTTAAGTAAAGCAGACCTCCTAAATAAGCAGTTTCAGTCTGTTTTCACTCCTATGTCACCACTTTCGTTATCACAACTATGTAACGCAACCCTCATAAACATGAATATAAATTGTAAGAACCCAAAAATGCCTGAAATTGTTATTGACCTAAAAGGGATTATAAAACTCCTTGGTAATCTAAAACCTGACAAAGCTGCTGGTCCAGACAGTATTAAACCCCTTGTGCTGAAGGAATTAAAATTGCAAATTGCTCCAATAATACAAATTCTGTTTCAAAAATCACTTGACTCTGGCAAACTACCAATGGAATGGACTTCGCAAATGTCACTCCTCTTTTCAAGAAAGGAGCTAAAAATGACCCTGCAAACTACAGACCAATTTCTTTGACTTGCATTCTTTGTAAAACATTAGAACACATTATAGCATCCAATCTTACTGTTCATTTTAAAAATCACAACATTCTTTATGATTTACAACATGGCTTTCGTGAGCGCCGATCTTGTGAAACACAACTTATACAACTTGTTGACGACCTAGCACGTAACCTCAGCACGGGACAACAGACTGACTTAATATTGCTGGATTTTAGCAAGGCTTTTGATAAAGTAAGTCACCTGAAGTTATTATATAAACTGCAGGAACATGGGGTAGACCAACATACAGTACAGTGGATCAAAGCCTTTCTTATAGGTAGATCACAAACAGTACTCCTTGATGGCGTAAATTCCAAGGAAGTACCAGTAACATCAGGGGTGCCCCAGGGCTCAGTACTCGGCCCCCTCCTTTTTCTACTTTATATAAACGACCTACCCAATCATATTAAATCCCAAGTTCGCCTTTTCGCTGACGAACTGCAGTTTACCTAGTCATCACAGATAATCAAGACTGCCTTAAGTTACAGAAGGATTTACAGACATTAGAAGCTTGGGAAAAGTTATGGGAAATGGAGTTTAACCCTGGCAAATGTCAAGTCTTAAACATAACTAGGAATAAAAAGAAAATCAAGTTTGGTTATAAGTTACACAGACAAATCTTAGAGGTAGTACCAAGTGCAAAATATCTAGGCATTGACATTTCAAGTGACCTATCATGGAATCAGCACATTGACAGAATCACTCAGAATGCAAATAAAACTCTTGGATTCTTACGAAGAAATCTACCTTCAAAAAACCAAAAAATTCGCCAAATTTCATATAAATCACTTGTTAGACCGCAACTGGAATATGCGTCTTCAGTTTGGTCACCACACACACAGTGTAACATTAACAAAATTGAAAGGATCCAACGTAGAGCAGCCCGTTGGGTCAAAGGCCAATATTCCCCTTACGGCAGTGTGACGACTATGCTCGATGACCTAAAATGGGAGACACTAGAATCCAGAAGAACCTCTGCTAGACTATGTATGTTTTTCAAAATAGTCCACGGTTTTGTGGCAATTTCAGTCCCACCTTATCTAGTACAGCCATTGAGAAGAACCAGGCACATGCATCCATTAACATACAGGCAGGTTCACACTAAAATTGATATTTTTAAATACTCTTTCTTTCCTCAGACCGTCGTATTATGGAACCAGCTACCATCCACCGTCGTTTTGCAGCCTGATCCTGATCACTTCAGACAGGCTATAAACGCCCTTAACACTGCCTAGACAGCAAAACACTGTTTTTAACCTGTTTTAACCTGTTTTTAATTCTTTTAACAAGTTCACCCCTGTTTTTCTTTGACGTCTTCTTGTCATTTAAAAACTTTTATTCTTGCACTTGCACGCGCACCTGCTAGTAATACCCGAAAGGGGCGTACAGCAGTATAAATAGATAGATAGAAATCGTATTAAGTAAACGAAAATGGACGGTAACAATTGTTTTTTCCACATTTATGCCATAAGAAAAGTGCCCGGATGTAAGGATGCTACAGTGATAAATTACGAACATATAAGTGTTATAGTCTATTGACCATTTCGAAATTACGAAATCTCGCGCAATCTCGCTCCGCGAGAGTGAGGTCAGGGGGGTTCCGTTTATGTGCTCGCGTGTAAACATAGAACAGCTGACTTACTTTCGTTTCTTCTTCACACACAAAAAGAGGGACAAAGTGAATAAAAATGATATACACCAAAATCAGAACTTGTTTTTGTATGTTTTAAATGAATTTTACTCGCTTAGATAATTTTATTTTGCTATGGGACAGAACGATTTCTGCTGTGCTGAAGGTTGTAACCACGAGAGATCTCGATTTGCCACATGCAATTTTTACAAGATTCCTAACGATAAAAAGCTCAGACCTGCGTGGCTGACTAATTGGAGAAATGGATACGTTGTCATTTAGCCTTTAGTTCCAATCAAAATTTAAATTATCTTCCAAATTATGTCATTTTCAAGACCCCCCCCCCCCTTCCCCCCACCGCCAAGTCAAGGAAAAAATGATTTAAAGTGCCAAGTATATTTTCCCATAGACCAGCAGTAAGAAAGGCCTCAAGATGACAATCAAAAGAAAACATAAAAACTATGCCTGGTAAGCTAATCGTTTTTTATTAGCACCCCCTTCCCCACCCAACAGGCAAAAACCAACCAGAAAACCTTCTTTTATTAAGGTTATTTTGATTTAAAATAAAGTGAATTGTTTACATGAAACTCTCTAATAAAAATTCTGTTTGTGGTTGAAGAAGAAAAAATGTTTATATTTATATATTCCTTGAGTAATCTGATATCATTTGACTAAAAAACTCCAGGGATACATACTTGAATGTTCTATGCCAAAATGTGGTCTAAAGTGGGCCCAACAGGGTACTTAATTTTTGTACCCATTTAAAGATAGAAATGAAATAATTTAAAAGATATCGTTTTTTTTAAATTCATATTATGTTTCTCCATGCGCGTGGGTCCCTTTCATACCATCGTAAAGTTCTACTCAAATTGAATCCCTAATTTTAAGACATGAGCGGACACCCCAACTTATTAAGCTAATTGGCAGTTTTATGACACCTTGTTTGTCTAGAGGACAGGAAGTGTGACCGTGTTATTGGCGTCTTTTCCCCCTTCGCATCCGCTATGCAGCTGTGTTTAAAAATGTCACCATATGGCAGTCGTGTGGTATATGACCTTCACCTTTTAAAGAGCAAAATGCATTGACTTACGCGAGGACAACAAAAGGACAAAACACTTAGTCTACAATATCTTTTTTGGCTCATAAAAGGACCCAACGCTATATTTAGCTATAAATTATGCAACACAAATAATGTTTATGTTTGATCACAAACATGTATTCTATTTTGCAGTCTGGAACACTGGAAGTCATACTGTAATTTCTGATAGACATAATTTAATAATGAATTTACAGAACCATATATTTTAAATTAAAACATTTCTATCTTTAAATGGGTACAAAAATTAAGTACCCTGTAGGGCCCACTTTAGACCACATTTTGGCATAGAACATTCAAGTATGTATCCCTGGAGTTTTTAGTCAAACACAAATGATATCAGATTACTCAAGAAATATATAAATATAAACATTTTTTCTTCTTCAACCACAAACAGAATTTTTATTAGAGAGTTTCATGTAAACAATTCACTTTATTTTAAATCAAAATAACCTTAATAAAAGAAGGTTTTCTGGTTGGTTTTTGCCTGTTGGGTGGGGAAGGGGGTGCTAATAAAAAACGATTAGCTTACCAGGCATAGTTTTTATGTTTTCTTTTGATTGTCATCTTGAGGCCTTTCTTACTGCTGGTCTATGGGAAAATATACTTGGCACTTTAAATCATTTTTTCCTTGACTTGGCGGTGGGGGGAAGGGGGGGGGGGGTCTTGAAAATGACATAATTTGGAAGATAATTTAAATTTTGATTGGAACTAAAGGCTAAATGACAACGTATCCATTTCTCCAATTAGTCAGCCACGCAGGTCTGAGCTTTTTATCGTTAGGAATCTTGTAAAAATTGCATGTGGCAAATCGAGATCTCTCGTGGTTACAACCTTCAGCACAGCAGAAATCGTTCTGTCCCATAGCAAAATAAAATTATCTAAGCGAGTAAAATTCATTTAAAACATACAAAAACAAGTTCTGATTTTGGTGTATATCATTTTTATTCACTTTGTCCCTCTTTTTGTGTGTGAAGAAGAAACGAAAGTAAGTCAGCTGTTCTATGTTTACACGCGAGCACATAAACGGAACCCCCCTGACCTCAATCTCGCGAGCGAGATTGCGCGAGATTTCGTAATTTCGAAATGGTCAATAAGTGTTTATAGATGGCATCATCTTCAAAAGAACTGGTGACACATTTTATGGACTTCAAACTAAAAGGGCCTATCTGCTACAAGACAACCTAGGATATAATCAAACAATGGCTAAAATTTTTGTTTCATCAATATTCCCAATTGAGCAATATTTAAGAAATGTTGCACTTTGATTAAATTAGGAAATCCACATTTCTTCCACCACCAAAAACATGCAGGACGTAGCCTAGTAGCCAGTAGCTTGATCAGGACTTCATTTTACTAAACAAACCGATGAAGCAGGATGCAAATAAATTTAATGTCAAATATTTATTTAAAAAATAATATAAGTCCATACCGTTTCAATATATTCGGGGTTGTTGTACAAAATGTCTTGAAGTTCCATTTTGGCTGTAGTGTAGGCTTAGCTCTGTTGATTCAGACTAATGTAGAAAAGAAAACTATACTGTGAAAAAAGCATGAATTAAAATACTACATGTCAACTCATGGCATTTGCGTTCTTTGAAGATGAAATTTATGGAAGTATGCGTATAATTTACGCCACAAAATGTTATAATATTATTTTTCCAAACGTACCGGAAGTGACTCAAGTGTGTTCGATTTTCATTTCAGAACTTAATTCCGTGCAAATCGTCTAAACAAGAGTTAGCTTCCTTGTTTCTAAAATCGCGACAGCAAATTGCACGTTTTCTTTGCAAATAATTGAAGGCCTTTTTAAAATTTGCTTTACAATTTAATAACAGGCTTTCACTTTTAGTCTTATAAAATATTTTATCCGGATGAAATGTTGTTTTTGTATTGCTTTAAATTTTTTTTAAATAATAATAATAATAAACTTTGGCAAAATAATGCCATTGTACTTAAATAAGCTTTTTCGCCAGAATCGCAGTCTTTATTTCATTCGAATCATCTTTGGGCCTTTCCGTACACGTTCGGAAAAGAATCGCGAAGGTTAGAGTATTGGCACACCGGAATTCCCGGTGCGTACTTCGGTCTTCATACATTCAAAATTAGCTCCTGCACATTTAAAGAAAGTTAAGTTGCCTCTAAGAAACAACGCAATCAAATAATGGAACAGGCTTATTTTGAACGATGCATTGATTATCTACGTCAGATTTTTACAGTTAAACGAAAGGTTCCACCTCAAATCAGGTATACATACAACACTCGAATCAGTACTGTAATTTCAGCGAGGTTTCAAAAAATAGTATTTTATTTATTTGTATCCAACATAATTACACACGTGTACTGTCTTAGTTCGTATCATATAGACATATAACGCAAGCCGGCGCTCTCCAACAGTCACCCAGCCATACACGTACCAGCCACGGTAACCGTTGCTTATCCGCAACGTTGGAAGCCGCTTAAACCACGCTAACGTGTTAACCCAGCATCGAGGTTGCCTTGAAGCGCTTTCATGTCTAAACCGTTACATACCCCCCCCCCCACCCCCCCCCACCCCCACACACATACACCCCCTCTCTCTCTCTCTCTCTCTCTCAGACACACACACACACACACACACACACACACACACACACACACACACACACACACGCACGCACGCACGCACGCACGCACGCACGCACGCACGCACGCACGCACGCACACACACACACACACACACACACACACACACACACTTCCCATAAGTCTCGTCCCGACTTGGCCTGGGAAGTTCCATGGGCAAGCAATCCAACCCGGTAGTTGTCTATCCCACCGCTGCCACCAAAGTAACGCAGGTCGGCGCTCTCCAATGATCACTCGCCCTTACACCAGTAAATGTAACCGTTGCTTAACCACGCAACTTTGGAATCCATCGCTAAAGAGTTAACCCAGCAGTGTGGACATTATTTTTCAATGACGTCACTACTTTCGTCATAACTTATTAAAGAAAACATCAGCACTTGGACATTTTTGTATTCAATTAGATCAGTTTTCTTTCATTGCTTGCATTTGAGAAACCCATCAGGAAATGCGAGGTTAGAGCTCTGTAAAACCGGTTTAAGCACCCCAGTCGGCCCATATTTCCGACTGACCGTTCCAAGGCGGCAATTGTTTGGTTTGCTCTTTTAGAATCATAAAAAATTGTTCTTAGTTTTCACTTGGCATGCACGTGAAATGCCTTTGTTCTGTGCCTTTTCAGGGTTTGACATATGCTGCAATGCTCATAGGACTTTTTCATATATCATTATTCATAATCACAACAATGTTATTTGTGCAGTGTGGCGGTCGTAAAAAATCTCCCCGTGCATGTAATCTATGCTGTCATTTAATTAATCCTACAAAGATTGTTATGTGTATTTCTTTTGATGGACATTGGACTTTGGTTCCTTAATTCCACCTTCAGATGAACAGGATGTTACAACCATTTATTTTTCTGTGGTCATGTTCTTTCTTGATTCAAAAAGTTAATTTCACTTATAATTAACCATTTTTGTTTAGTTTTTCTCATCGAAATAGTACCCCTTTCTTTTCTAAACACTGTGGACATTATTTTTCAATGACATCACTACTTTCGTCATAACTTATTAAAGAAAACATCAGCGCTTGGACATTTTTGTATTCAAATAGATCTTTTCATTGCTTGCATTTGAGAAACCTATCAGGAAATGCGAGGTTAGAGCTCTGTAAAACCGGTTTAAGCACCCTAGTCGTCCCATATTTCCGACTGACCGTTCCAAGGCGGTAACTCTCAGGTTTGCTCTTTTAGAATCATAAAAAAATGTTCTTACTTTTCACTTGGCACGTGAAATACCTTTGTCCTGTGCCTTTTCAGAGTTTGATATATGTTGCAATGCTCATAGGACTTCGTCATATATTCTTATTCTTGTTTGAAATGCCTATATTTCTACATCTGTGGTCGTACAGAGATCTCGGCGAAGAAATAAATAGCTTGGTATTAATTTTCACCTCTTCCTCCCTCTCCGTCTGTCTGTCTCCCCTACCCACCCCACTCTCACTCACCACTCACTCACTCTTTATTGTCTTTATTAACGGAAATCCCATAGTGCGTCTAAACTAGATTAGAAAAAGATATAAAATATCACGCGGATTAAGAACTTTATGAAGTTTACCATCTTCTTTAAAGATATGAACAAATCTTATATCTATGGGCACGATTGAAGTCTGTCTGCAATAATTCCCAAGAGGCCTACCATAAGACAGTAGTTTGATATTACATGTAAACTGGTGCACGTATTTCATACATTTATAGGCGATTTATAAAGGTAGCACATTAACCAATAATTTCAACTATTTTACATGAAGTGAATTAAGAAAGTAGTTTTCAAAGTATAACGATAATGTAAATGAGATAAGTCTCGAGTTACTAAAGCAGTTAAAGTGCTTTATCATCGTCATCGTCACAATCACGGTATTCATCATCATCATCATCATCATCATCATCATCATCATCATCATCAATCATCAATTAGTACTGTTCATCATCATAACTATTTTTGGTTACTATTGTGGCTTCAATACAATTCTATGTCATGTTCATGAGACCGAAATCGTGGTGTAAGTAGTGGGCCGACTTGGTATAATTTTACCGTTATCTATTGGTGCGTTCTTGCCAGGATGCGGATTATTCATCTTAAAGGGAGGTAATAGAATTATACAGTTAAAATAAAATTGGAATATATCGAAAATTATTTTGAGTATTTTGAAACCCAAATTTAATATGCATGCTATTTTTACTTCTGTATTAAATGCTTCAACCTGTTTTATAATAATCTTCAGTAAACTAAAATGTTTTCACTCGACATCCTGCGCCTTCGTTATATTAAATTATCATATAATGGTAAATTCAATCAACACCTATTAAGATCATACTTTTAGGGATCATTTCTATAGTATGTATCGCCAGGACGTCAGGTAAAACTGACGGGACTGAAAACCACGTTGACGAGACAAAGCGTCCCCTTCTGAGCGCGAAGCGGGCGTCGGTCGTCCCTGGCAACGGGGACATGACCAACGTCATTGATGACCGTTCCTCTCTTCCTTACGTGGGGAGTTGGAGGAAGGGGACGCATTCTGAGTGGTTTTCAGACTTTTAACCATTTAAAATCATATAATCAAAGTACATAATATTTCCAACTTGAATCAAAAGTATCACCAACACATAGTCTAATGTCAATGTTAAGCATGTGTCAATTAATTCTAATGTATTAACTTTCTGAGATATACAAGCAGCTATAATCAAGGTGGTTTTAAATATATCATGTATATTTCTGAATTTGTTTTATTAATGAGTTGAATTGATCCCTTCCACCCGACTCTCTATAAACGGACATTGGCGCGTACCCATTTAAACACCTGGGCAGAAACTGCGTGTATAAACTGTATATAAAATACAATTTTATGACAATGAATGTAAGGGTCCTTTGGTTTGGCCTTGAATTGAACAAAGAACCTTTTGTACACGAGGCTGGTAACAAAGCAGTACTTTTTCTCTGTCTGTGATGCATTATACAAATGCGTACCTTATAAATGTAATTGCGAAAGTTGCATTTATATATCCGTAAAATATTAACATCATACATTATTATATAATGGAAACTTTACCATTAGCAAAGAGGACAATCCTCGAGAGTAATCACCAGCTCACTAAACCACCTGCGGCATATAAAGTTTACCGAGTTTAAACTATTAATACACTTGTGAACTTTTTTCTGAATGATAGATTACAAGGGATTAGCTCTTTAATCGAATCACTTACCAAATTGTAATTACCAGTGGTGACGTTCTTGTAAAGTGCGTTTCGATAAAAACAAAGTGAAAGGAATATATAGATTAGAGGATACACGTAGAACGCATCTTCATCAGATATAAGGTAAGTATTTTCATAAGTTACAAGCTAACTATAGATTTTTTTCTCCACCAAGATAACGAGTTGTCAAACACTGTTTTTCGAAGTAATGCATGAAATATAAGATTAAACTCAAATTTAAGCTAAAGTTTAAAACTTGAAAGAGAAGTTGAATTCAGAATTAAATGGGGGTATGTGTTGTGGTTTAACTGTAGATGAAACTTGACATCAAGGTATATGTTAGTTTTAAATATACACTTGAACTATATATACTTGAGTAATGTTGCATTAACCATTTAAATTAACTTGGCTTTGTGTTGTTAGAATGTACAAGTAGAACACAAACTTTATCGTTGTCGGATGGATCCATTATGCAACATTATAATAGCAAACATAAGCTAAGAAAACTATTTACCGACAGTAAATGATTACGTCTGATTACGAGGCACAGGAATAGCTCTCTCCATCCCAGACGTTTAAGTCTATGTTTTAACTGGCCTAGTCTACCTGCGTCTCTTAAGGCTGGTATTCGACAGTTTGCCCTATCATACACATGAATCTTATCTCTATCTTACCCCTGTTCGGTGGAAATTTGGCACAATTTCTTCACCAATTCATACTTTTCGCATAAGTAAAGATGAATCTGACTCTTCCTCGTTGTTAGACAATACAACTCGTGTAAATGAGCACGATGGGAGCTGCTGTCAAAATGGATATCGGTGCAAGAGCGTGTAACTCGGCTAATGGTATAATGAAATCTCTAAAGTAAATTTTCACGTGGTTTTCTTAGTTTAAAAAATATCTATTCGTGCAGTGATTCTTAGATAGGAAAAACATATTTGTAATGACGGGTGTGGCGATGCGCTTCACTTTCCACATAGACGTAGTGCATCAATTAATCCTCATATTTCGTGGGATTTTTTTCGGGTTACAACAATTTATTTGGTTAGTTGATAAACAAAACTTTAGTCCAAACTGTCTGATATCATCTTTAAATGCTGAGGCAGAAATCTCTAGATTCTGGGTGCTGCATGAATTGAGTATGAGGAGAATTGCAGGTGGTATTGATTAGTAGCGGAATTACCAGAAGTGGAATTGCTGTCACAAGTGAGAAACACCGACGTTTATACAAGAATAATATGTAAAGACCAACATTAGTCTGTGTGTGTTGTAACCATTTCAAAATATTGCATATAAGACCACATACAAGACGTTATCCCTAAAAACCATATGCCTAGATAGATTAACCCGGTCAACGGACATGCATAATTTGTTTAATTGTTTTGTACGGTGTTCCAATACAAATATTTATCAGCGAAGCCCCCCTCTGAGTTAAGAACGGCAACAGAACCGAACTGACTGTTCTTAGTATGGTCGAAGAACAGAACAGAACAGAACATAAATTTATTTGTACTCGAACGTCTTAGGCACAAATTACAATTTACCTAATTATACAACTAGACAAAACACGTAAGTCAAACGTCGACTGTGCTCTTTTAGTTAAATGACTCATAAAAATTTGTTCTTACTTTTCACTTGGCTTGCACGTGAAACATTTGTTATTTTCTTAGGTTTATACTGGTTAGTGAATTTAAAGTGTAAGTATTGGTGTCTGCAAGTCTTTCATACAGGAAGTACTGTTAAAACGTTCAATATACACTTCCATATTATCGGTGACTACAATCTAATGAATACAATATAGTGAATTATACGTAGCATCTGTAAGTAAAGCATGCATTGTAAATAACGTAGTGTGCGTGTCTATTCCAGGCAATAGGAATTCAGAAATAACTATTGTTCATTCATTTATGTTCAAAGTATAATTTAAAGTATAACGATGATGTAAATGAGACAAGTATCGAGTTATCAAAGCAGTTAAAGTGCTTTATCATCGTCATTGTCACAATCACGGTCATCATCATAATCATCATCATCATCATCATCATCATCATCATCATCATCATCATCATCATCATCATCATCGTCATCATCATCTTCATCATCATCATCATCATCATCATCATCAATTAGCTTAACTATTTTTGGTTACTTTTAAACTTCAATACAATTCTATGTCATGTTCATGAGACCGAAATCGTGGTGTAAGTAGTGGGCCAACTTGGTATAATTTTGCCGTTATCTATTGGTCCGTTCTTGCCAGGATGCGGATTATTCATCATAAAGGGAGGTAATAGTATTATAGATTAAAAGTAAATAAGAATAAATCGAAAATTATTTTGAGTATTTTTAAACCCAAATTTAATATGCATGCTAATTTTAACTTCTGTATTAAAATGCGTCAACCTGTTTTATAATAATCTTCAGTAAACTAAAATGTTTTCACTCGACAACCTGCGCCTTCGTTATATTAAAATATCATATAATGGTAAATTCAATCCACACCAATTTAAGATCATACTTTTAGGGATCATTTCTATAGTATGTATCGCCAGGACGTCAGGTAAAACTGACGGGACTGAAAACCACGTTGACGAGACAAAGCGTCCCCTTCTGAGCGCGAAGCGGGCGTCGGTCGTCCCTGGCAACGGGGACATGACCAACGTCATTGATGACCGTTCCTCTCTCCCTTACGTGGGGAGTTGGAGGAAGGGGACGCATTCTGAGTGGTTTTCAGACTTTACTTAAAGGAAATCATTAAAGGAAATCATATAAGAAATCATAAAACTCAAGATAGATTTACACAATGTTTCAAGGTAGAATCAAAAGTATCACCAACACAGGTTGATGTCAAACAACCCGTTATTGATTATAAACTACACCGTTAATGTTTAAATTATTGCTTGATTATATACCATGATACTAGTCTACATTGTCTGATATCATCTTTAAATGCTGAGGCAGAAATCTCTAGATTCTGGGTGCTGCATAAATTGAGTATGAGAAGAATTGCGGGTGGTATTGATTAGTAGCGAAATTACCAGAAGTGGAATTGTTGTAACAAGTGAAAAACACCGACGTTTTTACAAGTATGTGTAAAGACCAACATAAGTCTGTTTGTGTGGTACCATTTCAAATATTGATATAAGACCAACATACAATATGCTTATCCCTTACAACCCCATTGCCTAGATAGATCAACCAGCGTCAACAACATGCATTAATTTATTTAATCGTTTTTGTCAGGTGACCAAATATAAATATTTATCATGCTAAGCTTCTCTGACGTCCAGAACTGACTGTCTTAGTTATGTGTCGATAAGTCAAACATTTGGGTGCGGTCTTGTCTTTACGGAAGCCCTGGAGGAACATTTTTGTTACTTGTTAATACTTATTTGTTATTACTTATTTGTTATTGGCATTCAGGGGATTATATTGAGTTCAATTAATCTAATATTATCGTTCTACATTATTGGAAGTTTCGCGTATTCTAAATTTTTTTAAGCACACGCACAGTGCTGGCACATATTACAAATAAATGTGGTATTCGTCGGTTTGCTTCTATCTAATACATGTGACAACATCTTACCCCTAGTCTTAGGAGTTTTGTGTATTATTTCTGCATAAATGACTCTTTTGTTAAATAAAAGTTAAGTTTTTAAAAAACACCACCAATTGTAAGACAGTTTAAATCGTGAAATAAATCGCTTACTCATTACTCCCTTTAAATCTACCACTAAGCGTGGTGGGGATTGCAGCTACAAATAGGTATCAACGTCCGAGCTGATTACCTGGATGATCATGTTAAGTGATTATAAAAGAAAGTGGTCACATGGGTTTCTTAATTAAATAGATAACGTGTAGAGTGGCTCATATAGGATATGCAGTTTTGTAATGACAAGTTGTGTTTCATGCTTTACTTTTCGTACGAAAAAAGAATGCCCTTAAACAGAATTTTGCCCTATCTTTTCACACTATACAATTTGGTAAAGCAGTAAAATATATTTTTTTTATAAAAGTATTTAAAAATTACCATTCTAGATCAGACCAGGTTTGTGGTTTTCGTGTTGAATGTTGAGGTAATTGCTGTGGCGGTCATTAATAGTTAACATGTAGCGATTAAGGACCCCACCCTGTTATGTTCTGGTCATATCGTCTTACAATCGGGCGCGTAGCATGGCATACTCAATAACTCAGTTGGATTTTGTAGAAAATTCTTATTATTTGAGACAATGTTATATAAATCGAGGCGTGTCCATGAGTTTTAGGAGCTCTGTTGTGGCTGCTTTGTGTGTTTTATAATCATAATATTCAATGCACTTTTCTTTATTATTCATATTTGCTTTATTCAATACATTTTAGTAGCATATTGGATAAAGAGAGCGGGCGTCTATGTTTTAAATTGTTTCAGCATCAACGTTAATAAAACTTATTACAGATTTAAAAGATTAGGAACTCGTTTGATTGATTTTCAAAACTATTTTGCTGGTTTGAGATACACGTAAATTTAATAAGTTTAAATTTGCTTAAAAGTTGTGCATATATACTTCTTCAAAAACATGTCCCCTATTTTTTTTTGAAATTGATGACAGTCTGTTCCTTCATGTTTCTGCATATTTCTAGTGTGTGTGTGTGTGTGTGTGTGTGTGTGTGTGTGTGTGTGTGTGTGTGTGTGTGTGTGTGTGTGTGTGTGTGTGTGTGTGTGTGTGTGTGTGTGTGTGTGTGTGTGTGTGTGTATGAGTATGTGTGTGTGTGTGTGTGTGTATGTGTGTGGGTGTGTGTGTGGTGTTTGTGGGGGGGGGGCGGGGCGGGGGGGGGGGGGGGGTATGGTGCGAGTGTGTGTGCGCGCGTGTGTGTTCTTGGTTTCTCAAACATTTTCATTTCACTTATAGACTAATAACATAAAAAAACGATACATGGTCACGTTTAAAAAATTCTCAACGGATCTTTGTAAAAATTAAAACAAGACCATTCTCCCTTTTTAACATGCGAATAATTATGGTGTAACTATGACATGAGCCATTTTTATTTCATCATCATATCATAGGTAATATATAATGTAATATCAATATGGCTGTGTGATGAAAACATATATATGGAAATGCATTCGGCTATATTCAGAGTTGGCTTAAATGGGAGGTAGCTCATGTGTAGGCATGACAACTTTTTTTATCAATAAGGTTTTTCTTAACTTTTATGTCGTTGGGCGGAGCAGGGCATTAGACGTTTTATTGTTTTCTCATCCGTATATATTCATTTTCCTCAAAAGTTCTGAGAATTTATATCTCCGCAATTAGTGATTATAACTATTATAATTATTTTATATGTTTTTATGAGAATTGCAATAAAATGTAGAAAGTGGGCATTTGGCCAGCATAACGAAGGATATAGATTCCGCATTCATGAATACTGCCAATACTTTCCTTTGCAACAATTCATAGAAGTTGTGTTTATCATAGACCAGATGTGTTGTTTGTTAAAAATGGATAGCATATACTCATCAGAATGTAACTAACAATTCATTTTTTAAAAGCTTGTTTTAACATTAAGAGATTTTTGGAAACATAGGGTGCTTGTCCGGGTTTTAGCTTAATACTAGCTTAAATTGCAAGTTCTTCATGTTCAGAATGCCTTCTTATATTTTTATTGGGTTTATCGTCAGTATTTCTGTTATCTGGAGACGGTGTCAACTTGAAACATATATAGTCCTACATTCACTGTATGATGTGTAGCATGTCGTGAACACCTTTCATGATACCATACCCAGTCACATTATCCTGACACCAGGCCAACCAGTCGTGGAACTACTATTATATTTGCTTTAGCCATTTTTAACAACTTTGGTATGTCGCGGCCCAGAATCGAACCCGGGGCTTTCCGTTCCTAAATACCTTCTTATTTCAAAGTTGAGCTCGTCCGGGATTTGAAACCGGGACCTCTCATAACTTAAGTAAAATTCATACCCACAGACTAACAATCCGCTCCGTAATTACTTGGCTTGTTTAATTCTGACCATATTAATGAAACATTTGTTTAAATGTTTCCAGATAAAACACAGTGGACATAAGTTTTGGAGAAGTTTTTGGATAAATTTTGCAAGTTATTTTTTTATTTTCTTATGTTTATACTGGTTAGTGAATTTAAAGTGTAAGTATTGGTGTCTGCAAGTCTTTCATACAGGTAGTACTGTTAAAACGTTGAATATACACTTCCATATTATCGGTAACTACAATCTAATGAATACAATATAGTGAATTATACGTAGCATCTGTAAGTAAAGCATGCATTGTAAATAACGTAGTGTGCGTGTCTATTCCAGGCAATAGGAATTCAGAAATAACTATTGTTCATTTATTTATGTTCAAAGTATAATTTAAAGTATAACGATGATGTAAATGAGACAAATATCGAGTTACCAAAGCAGTTAAAGTGCTTTATCATCGTCATTGTCACAATCACGGTCATCATCATCATCATCATCATCATCATCATCGTCGTCATCATCATCATCATCATCATCATCATCATCAATTAGCTTAACTATTTTTGGTTACTTTTAAACTTCAATACAATTCTATGTCATGTTCATGAGACCGAAATCGTGGTGTAAGTAGTGGGCCGACTTGGTATAATATTACCGTTATCTATTGGTCCGTTCTTGCCATGATGCGGATTATTCATCTTAAATGGAGGTAATAGTGTTATAGATTAAAAGTAAATAAGAATAAATCGAAAATTATTTTGAGTATTTTTAAACCCAAATTTAATATGCATGCTAATTTTAACTTCTGTTTTAAAATGCGTCAACCTGTTTTATAATAATCTTCAGTAAACTAAAATGTTTTCACTCGACAACCTGCGCCTTCGTTATATTAAAATATCATATAATGGTAAATTCAATCCACACCAATTTAAGATCATACTTTTAGGGATCATTTCTATAGTATGTATCGCCAGGACGTCAGGTAAAACTGACGGGACTGAAAACCACGTTGACGAGACAAAGCGTCCCCTTCTGAGCGCGAAGCGGGCGTCGGTCGTCCCTGGTAACGGGCCATGACCAACGTCATTGATGACCGTTCCTCTCTCCCTTACGTGGGGAGTTGGAGGAAGGGGACGCATTCTGAGTGGTTTTCAGACTTTACTTAATAGAAATCATATTATAAGAAATCATAAAACTCAAGATAGATTTACACAATGTTTCAAGGTAGAATCAAAAGTATCACCAACACAGGTTGATGTCAAACAACCCGTTATTAATTATAAACTACACCGTTAATGTTTAAATTATTGCTTGATTATATACCATGATACTAGTCTACATTGTCTGATATCATCTTTAAATGCTGAAGCAGAAATCTCTAGATTCTGGGTGCTGCATAAATTGAGTATGAGAAGAATTGCGGGTGGTATTGATTAGTAGCGAAATTACCAGAAGTGGAATTGCTGTAACAAGTGAAAAACACCGACGTTTTTACAAGTATGTGTAAAGACCAACATAAGTCTGTTTGTGTGGTACCATTTCAAATATTGATATAAGACCAACATACAATATGCTTATCCCTTACAACCCCATTGCCTAGATAGATCAACCAGCGTCAACAACATGCATTAATTTATTTAATCGTTTTTGTCAGGTGACCAAATATAAATATTTATCATGCTAAGCTTCTCTGACGTTCAGAACTGACGGTCTTAGTTATGTGTCGATAAGTCAAACATTTGGGTGCGGTCTTGTCTTTACAGAAGCCCTGGAGGAACATTTTTGTTACTTGTTAATACTTATTTGTTATTACTTATTTGTTATTGGCATTCAGGGGATTATATTGAGTTCAATTAATCTAATATTATCGTTCTACATTATTGGAAGTTTCGCGTATTCTAAATTTTTTTAAGCACACGCACAGTGCTGGCACATATTACAAATAAATGTGGTATTCGTCGGTTTGCTTCTATCTAATACATGTGACAACATCTTACCCCTAGTCTTAGAAGTTTTGTGTATTATTTCTGCATAAATGACTCTTTTGTTAAATAAAAGTTAAGTTTTTAAAAAACACCACCAATTGTAAGACAGTTTAAATCGTGAAATAAATCGCTTACTCATTACTCCCTTTAAATCTACCACTAAGCGTGGTGGGGATTGCAGCTACAAATAGGTATCAACGTCCGAGCTGATTACCTGGATGATCATGTTAAGTGATTATAAAAGAAAGTGGTCACATGGGTTTCTTAATTAAATAGATAACGTGTAGAGTGGCTCATATAGGATATGCAGTTTTGTAATGACAAGTTGTGTTTCATGCTTTACTTTTCGTACGAAAAAAGAATGCCCTTAAACAGAATTTTGCCCTATCTTTTCACACTATACAATTTGGTAAAGCAGTAAAATATATCTTTTTTATAAAAGTATTTAAAAATTACCATTCTAGATCAGACCAGGTTTGTGGTTTTCGTGTTGAATGTTGAGGTAATTGCTGTGGCGGTCATTAATAGTTAACATGTAGCGATTAAGGACCCCACCCTGTTATGTTCTGGTCATATCGTCTTACAATCGGGCGCGTAGCATGGCATACTCAATAACTCAGTTGGATTTTGTAGAAAATTCTTATTATTTGAGACAATGTTATATAAATCGAGGCGTGTCCATGAGTTTTAGGAGCTCTGTTGTGGCTGCTTTGTGTGTTTTATAATCATAATATTCAATGCACTTTTCTTTATTATTCATATTTGCTTTATTCAATACATTTTAGTAGCATATTGGATAAAGAGAGCGGGCGTCTATGTTTTAAATTGTTTCAGCATCAACGTTAATAAAACTTATTACAGATTTAAAAGATTAGGAACTCGTTTGATTGATTTTCAAAACTATTTTGCTGGTTTGAGATACACGTAAATTTAATAAGTTTAAATTTGCTTAAAAGTTGTGCATATATACTTCTTCAAAAACATGTCCCCTATTTTTTTTTGAAATTGATGACAGTCTGTTCCTTCATGTTTCTGCATATTTCTAGTGTGTGTGTGTGTGTGTGTGTGTGTGTGTGTGTGTGTGTGTGTGTGTGTGTGTGTGTGTGTGTGTGTGTGTGTGTGTGTGTGTGTGTGTGTGTGTGTGTGTGTGTATGAGTATGTGTGTGTGTGTGTGTGTATGTGTGTGTGTGTGTGTGTGTGGTGTTTGTGTCTGTTTATGTGTGTGGGGGGGGGGGGGGGCGGGGGCGGGGGGGGGGGGGGGTATGGTGCGAGTGTGTGTGCGCGCGTGTGTGTTCTTGGTTTCTCAAACATTTTCATTTCACTTATAGACTAATAACATAAAAAAACGATACATGGTCACGTTTAAAAAATTCTCAACGGATCTTTGTAAAAATTAAAACAAGACCATTCTCCCTTTTTAACATGCGAATTATTATGGTGTAACTATGACATGAGCCATTTTTATTTCATCATCATATCATAGGTAATATATAATGTAATATCAATATGGCTGTGTGATGAAAACAAATACATGGAAATGCATTCGGCTATATTCAGAGTTGGGCTTAAATGGGAGGTAGCTCATGTGTAGGCATGACAACTTTTTTATCAATAAGGTTTTTCTTAACTTTTATGTCGTTGGGCGGAGCAGGGCATTAGACGTTTTATTGTTTTCTCATCCGTATATATTCATTTTCCTCAAAAGTTCTGAGAATTTATATCTCCGCAATTAGTGATTATAACTATTATAATTATTTTATATGTTTTTATGAGAATTGTAATAAAATGTAGAAAGTGGGCATTTGGCCAGCATAACGAAGGATTTAGATTCCACATTCATGAATACTGCCAATACTTTCCTTTGCAACAATTCATAGAAGTTGTGTTTATCATAGACCAGATGTGTTGATTGTTTAAAATGGATTGCAGATACTCATCAGAATGTAACTAACAATTCATTTTTAAAAGCTTGTTTTAACATTAAGAGATTTTTGGAAACATAGGGTGCTTGTCCGGGGTTTAGCTTAAAACTAGCTTAAATTGCAAGTTCATCATGTTCAGAATACCTTCTTATTTTTATTGGGTTTATCGTCAGTATTTCTGTTATCTGGAGACGGTGTCAACTTGAAACATATATAGTCCTACATTCACTGTATGATGTGTAGCATGTCGTGAACACCTTTCATGATACCACACCCAGTCACATTATCCTGACACCAGGCCAACCAGTCGTGGTACTACCGTTATATTTGCTTTAGCCATTTTTAACAACTTTGGTATGTCGCGGCCCGAGATCGAACCCGGGGCTTCCCGTTCGTAAATACCTTCTTATGTCAAAGTTGAGCTCGTCCGGGATTTGAAACCGGGACCTCTCATTACTTAAGTGAAATTCATACCCGCAGACCAACAATCCGCTCTGCAATGACTTGTCTTGTTGAATTCTGACCCTATTAATGAAACATTTGTTAAAATGTTTCCAGATAAAACACAGAAAACATACGTTTTGCAGAAGTTTTTGGGTAAATTTTGCAAGTCATTTTTTATTTTCTTAGGTTTATACTGGTTAGTGAATTTAAATAGTAATTATGGGTGTCTGCATGTCTTTTATACTGGTAGTACTGTTAAAACGTTGAATATACACTTCCATATTATCGGTGACTACAATCTAAAATTTGATTGCCTATGTGGTAAATGGAAACGTAAATATACATATCAGATAAATGTTTCTATTTGCGGGTCATTAACTTTATGAGTGATCTTTTCTTTGTATTAAATACCGCAATAAAGCTTCACTGGCATAACACCTATATATGGTTACTCAGTCATACTAAAAACATTGTGTACATGCACTATTAGAGACGCATTACTGCCACGATACGTTGTGATAGTTGATTGGGGCAGTTTAAACACATGACTAAGTTGTCAAAACATTTTCGTAACCGGCCGATAATGAAACAATATATGTGACGTTCAAGTTGTTCCTTTGCTGGTAGGATATTAACAATTTGAACGGTGATTAGTGATAAAGTAATAGGGAAAGACACTTAGAGAAAAAAAAGAATGGTAAGTTGATGTCAGAGACATAGAGACAGACATAGAGAAAACCATAGAGAAAGACATAGAGACCGACACAGAGACCGACACAGAGACAGACACAGAGACATACATAGAGATAGACACATGGACTGATACACTGACAGACGGGCACGCAGTCAGTCAGGCAGGCAGGGCAGGCAGGGCAGGGCAGGGCAGGGCAGGGCAGGGCAGGGCAGGGCAGGGCAGGGCAGGGCAGGGCAGGCAGACAGACAGACAGAGACAGACATAGTGACAGAGAGACACAGACAGACAGACAGGCAGACATAGACACAGACAGAGAGACGAAGAGACGGACGGACGGAAGGACGAAAGCCAGTTGCTCCGATGTATTGAAGACAGATAAGAAATGGCTCTGTTTGTTGTCCTGATACCAAATCGAACATAAAAGTATATTTGCTGTTCTTTAAAAGAACTGCGTCGGCCGGGAATCGAACCCGGATCGACTGCTTGGAAGGCAACCATGCTAACCTTTACACCACCGACGCACATGTACACATGTCAACGACGTCAGATCTTATATTCGATAACGTGTCATAGCGATGTAACTGATAGTTGAAGTGATTGATGATATCGCAGTTGGTCGTCATCACGCATATAGATCTGATTGTTAATTTTTATATTACATTTCAACATTCATTATGATGTCAATCAAATAACATTTAAGGATGAAATCCGTCACCAGGCAATATAAGTGTTCACTGACGTCAACTTACCATACCCCGATGAAGTAGTTACTCTAGCTAGAATTGCAAAGAAAAAGATCTGTTGAATTGGCGTTAGCTAATAACTGAATCCAAATTCAGTGCGAAAACCTTTGTGTGTGTAAAAGGTTTGGGCTTGTTAGGATTTTAACTCGGTTCCCCTTGTACCTTAAGCGTTAATCATACACCTAGACCAGTGAGCCATTGAATGAAGATGCTGCGTTTTTCTTTTGATCACATTGGAGAAACTTTGTTTTGAGTTTGGCAAGAATATATTTTTAACCTCTAAGCGGTCAGAATGTTTTCTGATGAAAGTCGTCAAATATATCTAGCAAAAAAAAAAAAAAGCGACATTAAAATCATTTTGCTATTGGTTCTGATCTAAAAATGGTTGATTAAATCGAAGAAGACAAACTCAGTCATTGTAAATTGTAAGTGCCAGCAAAGGTTAAATACTTGCAGTAATGTTAAAAGTTAAATAATACTGCAGAGTCATCGTTGAATGCAAATATCAAACATGTGTTTCTTTTGAAGGTTCGATAACTTTTTAAGCGATCGTTTTTATGGCTGCAATTCCACAGTAAATATATTCCATCTCAGCACTGTTCTTAAGAATGGTTATTCTGCCAGGACACAATCACAACAGCCTTGGCTCATGGGGGGCCATGTGTTCAAACCCTTAAAGAGACATGCCAAAGGTGCTTAAATGACGGTTACTTCATTGCTAATGTTACAACAATAATAACACTTGTTGCACGTCCCCATGTCTGGATATTGTGACTGGATGTTGTATCATGTATGGTGTTTGCGACAGGTTATGTACATTGAAGGCAGCATTATATATGATCCAAGAGGTCACAGCCTCCGAGTAACTGGAATACTGTTGTTGGGACGATAAACTCAACAAACAAACAAATATGGCCGTGGATCTGTACTTTTGAGCAATGTGGAAGCAAAAAGCTACAAGCAAGATATGATCCAATATATTAGCTAATGTACAGCTAATGTTATAATGAATAAGCAATGGTTTAATTGCTATACTTAAAAAAGTGCGTCGGCCGGGAATCGAACCCGGATCGACTGCTTGGAAGGCAACCATGCTGCCTGTGTCAGACGTAAACATCAGCACTGTTCTTAAGAATGGTTATTCTGCCAGGACACAATCACAACAGCCTTGGCTCATGGGAGGCCATGTGTTCAAACCCTTAAAGAGACATGCCAAAGATGCTTAAATTATGGTTACTTCATTGCTAATGTTACAACAATAATAACACTTGTTGCACGTCCCCATGTCTGGATATTGTGACTGGATGTTGTAACATGTATGGTGTTTGCGACAGGTTATGCACATTGAAGGCAGCACTATATATGATCCAAGAGGTCACAGCCGCCGAGTAACTGGAAAACTGTTGTTGGAACGATAAACCCAACAAACAAACAAATATGGCCGTGGATCTGTACTTTTGAGCAATGTGGAAGCAAAAATCTACAAGCAAGATATGATCCAATATATCAGCTAACGTACAGCTAATGTTATAATGAATAAGCAATGGTTTTCTTGATATTCTGAAAAAAGTGCGTCGGCCGGGAATCGAACCCGGATCGACTGCTTGGAAGGCAACCATGCTAACCTTTACACCACCGACGCCTGTGTCAGACGTAAACATCAACAATTATTTAAGAAAAGGCCAAACACTGATGTTGTTAAATGTCGAAATGATCGATGTTATTGCAGTTGTCAACTTGAAATGAATGGTGATGCGCAGGTCAATTCTAAACAAGCGCGCGAATTTCAATTATGTAAGCATTCATATACGTTTAAACACAATATGCATTGTTTGTGTTTAAGTCGAAAGACTTCCAACATCTCCGTCAATATTAAATAATATCATCCCATTCAGTCCGATATACGTTCTTCTAAATGGTCTGATCTTATAATTAAATGTAACGAAATACGTCGCGAGAGAATGAACAACCCATCAATACCACTCTGCACTCATTTTATCAAAAGATATTCATTACTCCTATTTCAAGGTTTTTTAGTCAATCTACGTAAGCTATTAAGTTGTTGCCATCGTAATAGGCACCTGTCAGAAAGCAGAAACATGTTTTACAGACCTCAAAAACATCGGAAGAGAAACTTATGTGCGAATTATAAAAAGATTTCATCGTCAAATAAGATATGACTAATTTGTTGACATACACTTTGACGGTAATATTTTATTTACCGAAGACATGGGGTATGCTTAATATATTTTTTAAAAAGTGCGTCGGCCGGGAATCGAACCCGGATCGACTGCTTGGAAGGCAACCATGCTAACCTTTACACCACCGACGCATATACATTGCAAGGACGTCAGATCTTATTTAAGGAAACGTCATATAGTGATGTTACCGATAGTTGAAATGATTGATGATATCGCAGTTGGTCGTCATCACACATATACCACTGATTGTAAATTTAAATATTTATTTTAAACAGTCAGAGTTATGTTTATTAAAAAACATTTCAAGATAAAATCCGTCACTAGGCAATCTAAATGTTCAATGACGTCAACTTACCATTCCCCGATGAAGTAGTTAACCTAGATAGAATTGCAATGAAACAGAACTGTTGAATTGGCGTTTTAACTTTTTAACCGCATCCAAATTCTTCATGAGCAAAAATCTTTGCGCGTGTAAAAGGTTTGGGCTTGTTCGGATTTGAACCCGGTACCCTTTGTACCTTTAGCGTTAATCATACACCTAGACCAGTGAGCCATTGAATAAAGATGCTGCGTTTTTCTTTTGTTCACATTCGTGAAATTTTGTTTTGAGTTTGGCAAGAATATATGTTTAACCTCTTTGCGGTCAATATGCTTTCTGATGAAAGTCGTCAAATATATTTAGCAACAATAATCGACATTAAAATCATTTTGCTATCGATTCTAATCTAGAATGGTCGATAAAATCGAAGAAGACAAACTCAGTCATTGTAAACTGTTAGTGCCAGCAAAGGTTTAATACTTGCAGTAATGTTAAAGTTTAAATAATACTGCAGAGTCATCGTTGAATGCAAATATTTTGCCGTTTGTGGTAAAGTAAAACTTAAAAATACATATCAAACATGTGTTTCGTTTGAAGTTCGATAACTTTTTAAGCGATCGTTTTATGGCTGCAATACCACAGTAAATATATTCCATCTCAGCACTGTTCTTCAGAATGGTTGTTCTGCCAGGACACAATCACAACAGCCTTGGCTCATGGGAGGCCATGTGTTCAAGACCTTAAAGAGACATGCCAAAGGTGCTTAAATGACGGTTATTTCATTGCTAATGTTACAACAATAATAACACTTGTTGCACGTCCCCATGTCTGGATATTGTGACTGGATGTTGTAACATGTATGGTGTTTGCGACAGGTTATGCACATTGAAGGCAGCACTATATATGATCCAAGAGGTCACAGCCGCCGAGTAACTGGAAAACTGTTTTTGGAACGATAAACCCAACAAACAAATATGGCCGTGGATCTGTACTTTTGAACAATGTGGAAGCAAAAAGCTACAAGCAAGATATGATCCAATATATCAGCTAATGTACAGCTAATGTTATAGTGAATAAGCAATGGTTTAATTGCTATTCTTAAAAAAGTGCGTCGGCCGGGAATCGAACCCGGATCGACTGCTTGGAAGGCAACCATGCTAACCTTTACACCACCGACGCCTGTGTCAGACGTAAACATCAACAATTATTTAAGAAAAGGCCAAACACTGATGTTGTTAAATGTCGAAATGATCGATGTTGTTGCAGTTGTCAACTTGCAATGATGGGTGATGCGCAGGTCAATTCTAAACAAGCGCGCGAATTTCAATAATGTAAGTATTAATATACTTTTAAATACAATATGCAATGTTTGTATTTAAGTCGAAAGACTTCCAACATCTCCGTCAATATTGAATAATATCATCCCATTCAATCCCATATAGTTTCATTCAAAAGGTTTGCTCTTATAATTAAATGTAACGAAATACGTCGCGAGAGAATGAACAACCCATCACTACCACTCTGCACTCATTTTATCAAAAGATATTCATTACTCCTCTTTCAAGGTTTTTTAGACAATCTACGTAAGCTATTAATGTGTTGCCATCGTAATAGGCACCTGTCAGAAAGCAGGAAAATGTTTTACAGACCTCAAAAACATCGGCAGAGAAACGTATGTGCGAATTATGAAAAGATCTTATCGTCAAATAAGATATGACTAATTTGTTGACATACACTTTGACGGTTATATATTTTCTTTCCCGAAAATATTGGGTATGCTTAATATATTTTTTGAAAAGTGCGTCGGCCTTGAATCGAACCCGGATCGACTGCTTGGAAGGCAACCATGCTAACCTTTACACCACCGACGCATATACATTGCAAGGACGTCAGATCTTATTTAAGGAAACGTCATATAGTGATGTTACCGATAATTGAAATGATTGATGATATCGCAGTTAGTGGTAATCACACATATACCACTGATTGTAAATTTAAATATTTATTTTAAACAGTCAGAGTTGTTTATTAAATAAAATTTCAAGATTAAATCCGTCACTAGGCAATCTAAATGTTCAATGACGCCAACTTACCATTCCCCGATGAAGTAGTTAACCTAGATAGAATTGCAATGAAACAGATCTGTTGAATTGGCGTTTAATCTTTTAACTGCATTAAATTCTTCAGGTGCGAAAATCTTTGTGTGTGTGTAAAAGGTTTGGGCTTGTTCGGATTTGAACCCGGTACCCTTTGTACCTTAAGCGTTAATCATACACCTAGACCAGTGAGCCATTGAATGAAGATGCTGCGTTTTTCTTTTGTTCACATTGGTGAAATTTTGTTTTGAGTTTGGCAAGAATATATGTTTATCCTCTAAGCGGTCAAAATGTTTTCTGATGAAAGTAGTCAAATATATTTAGCAAAAATAAGCGACATTAAAATCATTTTTCTATTGATTCTAATCAAAGAATGATTGATGAAATCGAAGAAGACGAACTCAGTCATTGTAAGTGCCAGCAAAGGTTAAATACTTGCAAACAATGTTTAAGTTTAAAAATGACTGGAGAGTCGTCGTTGAATGCAAATGTTTTGCTTTTTGTGGTAAAGTAAAACTTAAAAATACATATCAAACATGTGTTTCTTTTGAAGGTTTGATAAGTATTTTTGCGATGGTTTTTATGGCTGCAATACCACAGTAAATATATTTCATGTCAGCACTGTTCTTAAGAATGGTTATTCTGCCAGGACACAATCACAACAGCCTTGGCTCATGGGAGGCCATGTGTTCAAACCCTTAAAGAGACATGCCAAAGATGCTTAAATTATGGTTACTTCATTGCTAATGTTACAACAATAATAACACTTGTTGCACGTCCCCATGTCTGGATATTGTAACTGGATGTTGTAACATGTATGGTGTTTGCGACAGGTTATGCACATTGAAGGCAGCACTATATATGATCCAAGAGGTCACAGCCGCCGAGTAACTGGAAAACTGTTGTTGGAACGATAAACCCAACAAACAAACAAATATGGCCGTGGATCTGTACTTTTGAGCAATGTGGAAGCAAAAATCTACAAGCAAGATATGATCCAATATATCAGCTAACGTACAGCTAATGTTATAATGAATAAGCAATGGTTTTCTTGATATTCTGAAAAAAGTGCGTCGGCCGGGAATCGAACCCGGATCGACTGCTTGGAAGGCAACCATGCTAACCTTTACACCACCGACGCCTGTGTCAGACGTAAACATCAACAATTATTTAAGAAAAGGCCAAACACTGATGTTGTTAAATGTCGAAATGATCGATGTTATTGCAGTTGTCAACTTGAAATGAATGGTGATGCGCAGGTCAATTCTAAACAAGCGCGCGAATTTCAATTATGTAAGCATTCATATACGTTTAAACACAATATGCATTGTTTGTGTTTAAGTCGAAAGACTTCCAACATCTCCGTCAATATTAAATAATATCATCCCATTCAGTCCGATATAGGTTCTTCTAAATGGTCTGATCTTATAATTAAATGTAACGAAATACGTCGCGAGAGAATGAACAACCCATCAATACCACTCTGCACTCATTTTATCAAAAGATATTCATTACTCCTATTTCAAGGTTTTTTAGTCAATCTACGTAAGCTATTAAGTTGTTGCCATCGTAATAGGCACCTGTCAGAAAGCAGAAACATGTTTTACAGACCTCAAAAACATCGGAAGAGAAACTTATGTGCGAATTATAAAAAGATTTCATCGTCAAATAAGATATGACTAATTTGTTGACATACACTTTGACGGTAATATTTTATTTACCGAAGACATGGGGTATGCTTAATATATTTTTTAAAAAGTGCGTCGGCCGGGAATCGAACCCGGATCGACTGCTTGGAAGGCAACCATGCTAACCTTTACACCACCGACGCATATACATTGCAAGGACGTCAGATCTTATTTAAGGAAACGTCATATAGTGATGTTACCGATAGTTGAAATGATTGATGATATCGCAGTTGGTCGTCATCACACATATACCACTGATTGTAAATTTAAATATTTATTTTAAACAGTCAGAGTTATGTTTATTAAAAACATTTCAAGATAAAATCCGTCACTAGGCAATCTAAATGTTCAATGACGTCAACTTACCATTCCCCGATGAAGTAGTTAACCTAGATAGAATTGCAATGAAACAGAACTGTTGAATTGGCGTTTTAACTTTTTAACCGCATCCAAATTCTTCATGAGCAAAAATCTTTGTGCGTGTAAAAGGTTTGGGCTTGTTCGGATTTGAACCCGGTACCCTTTGTACCTTTAGCGTTAATCATACACCTAGACCAGTGAGCCATTGAATAAAGATGCTGCGTTTTTCTTTTGTTCACATTCGTGAAATTTTGTTTTGAGTTTGGCAAGAATATATGTTTAACCTCTTTGCGGTCAATATGCTTTCTGATGAAAGTCGTCAAATATATTTAGCAACAATAATCGACATTAAAATCATTTTGCTATCGATTCTAATCTAGAATGGTCGATAAAATCGAAGAAGACAAACTCAGTCATTGTAAACTGTTAGTGCCAGCAAAGGTTTAATACTTGCAGTAATGTTAAAGTTTAAATAATACTGCAGAGTCATCGTTGAATGCAAATATTTTGCCGTTTGTGGTAAAGTAAAACTTAAAAATACATATCAAACATGTGTTTCGTTTGAAGTTCGATAACTTTTTAAGCGATCGTTTTATGGCTGCAATACCACAGTAAATATATTTCATCTCAGCACTGTTCTTCAGAATGGTTGTTCTGCCAGGACACAATCACAACAGCCTTGGCTTATGGGAGGCCATGTGTTCAAACCCTTAAAGAGACATGCCAAAGGTGCTTAAATGATGGTTACTTCATTGCTAATGTTACAACAATATTAACACTTGTTGCACGTCCCCATGTCTGGATATTGTAACTGGATGTTGTATCATGTATGGTGTTTGCGACAGGTTATGCACATTGAAGGCAGCATTATATATGATCCAAGAGGTCACAGCCTCCGAGTAACTGGAATACTGTTGTTGGGACGATAAACCCAACAAACAGACAAATATGGCCGTGGATCTGTACTTTTGAGCAACGTGGAATCAAAAAAAAATACAAGCAAGATATGATCCAATATATTAGCTAATGTACAGCTAATGTTATAATGAATAAGCAATGGTTTTATTGCTATTCTTAAAAAAGTGCGTCGGCCGGGAATCGAACCCGGATCGACTGCTTGGAAGGCAACCATGCTAACCTTTACACCACCGACGCCTGTGTCCGACGTAAATATCAACAATTATTTAAGAATAGGCCAAACACTGATGTTAAATGTCGAAATGATCGATGTTGTTGCAGTTGTCAACTTGAAATGAATGGTGATGCGCAGGTCAATTCTAAACAAGCGCGCGAATTTCAAATATGTAAGCATTCATATACGTTTAAACACAATATGCAATGTTTGTGTTTAAGTCGAAAGACTTCCAACATCTCCGTCAATATTAAATAATATCATCCCATTCAGTCCCATATAGGTTCTTCTAAAAGGTCTGATCTTATAATTAAATGTAACGAAATACGTCGCGAGAGAATGAACAACCCATCAATACCACTCTGCACTCATTTTATCAAAAGATATTCATTACTCCTATTTCAAGGTTTTTTAGTCAATCTACGTAAGCTATTAATGTGTTGCCATCGTAATAGGCACCTGTCAGAAAGCAGAAACATGTTTTACAGACCTCAAAAACATTGGCAGAGAAACTTATGTGCGAATTATAAAAAGATTTCATCGTCAAATAAGATATGACTAATATGTTGACATACACTTTGACGGTAATATTTTATTTTCCGAAGACATGGGGTATGCTTAATATATTTTTTAAAAAGTGCGTCGGCCGGGAATCGAACCCGGATCGACTGCTTGGAAGGCAACAATGCTAACCTTTACACCACCGACGCATATACATTGCAAGGACGTCAGATCTTATTTAAGAAAACGTCATATAGTGATGTTACCGATAGTTGAAATGATTGATGATATCGCAGTTGGTCGTCATCACACATATACCACTGATTGTAAATTTAAATATTTATTTTAAACAGTCAGAGTTATGTTTATTAAATAACATTTCAAGATAAAATCCGTCACTAGGCAATCTAAATGTTCAATGACGTCAACTTACCATTCTCCGATGAAGTAGTTAACCTAGATAGAATTGCAATGAAACAGATCTGTTGAATTGGCGTTTTAGCTTTTAACTGCATCCAAATTCTTCAGGTGCGAAAATTTTTGTGTGTGTTAGAGGTTTGGGCTTGTTCGGATTTGAACCTGGTACCCTTTGTACCTTAAGCGTTAATCATACACCTAGACCAGTGAGCCATTGAATGAAGATGCTGCGTTTTTCTTTTGTTCACATTGGTGAAACTTTGTTTGGAGTTTGGCAAGAATATATGTTTAACCTCTAAGCGGTCAGAATGTTTTCTGATGAAAGTCGTCAAATATATTTAGCAAAACAGCGACATTAAAATCATTTTGCTATTGGTTCTGATCTAAGAATGGTTGATTAAATCGAAGAAGACGAACTCAGTCATTGTAAATTGTAAGTGCCAGCAAAGGTTAAATACTTGCAGTAATGTTAAAGTTTAAATAATACTGCAAAGTCATCGTTGAATGCAAATGTTTTGCCGTTTGTGGTAAAGTAAAACTTAAAAATACATATCAAACATGTGTTTCTTTTGAAGGTTCGATAACTTTTTAAGCTATCGTTTTTATGGCTGCAATTCCACAGGAAATATATTCCATCTCAGCACTGTTCCTAACAATGGTTATTCTGCCAGGACACAATCACAACAGCCTTGGCTCATGGGGGGTGGGGGGGAGCCATGTGTTCAAACCCTTAAAGAGACATGCCAAAGGTGCTTAAATGATGGTTACTTCATTGCTAATGTTACAACAATAATAACACTTGTTGCACGTCCCCATTTCTGGATATTGTGACTGGATGTTGTATCATGTCTGGTGTTTGCGACAGGTTATGCACATTGAAGGCAGCACTATATATGATCCAAGAGGTCACAGCCGCCGAGGAACTGGAAAACTGTTGTTGGGACGATAAACCCAGCAAACAAACAAATATGGCGGTGGATCTGTACTTTTGAGCGATGTGGAAGCAAAAAGCTACAAGCAAGATATGATCCAATATATCAGCTAATGTACAGCTAATGTTATAATGAATAAGCAATGGTTTTATTGCTATTCTTAAAAAAGTGCGTCGGCCGGGAATCGAACCCGGATCGACTGCTTGGAAGGCAACCATGCTAACCTTTACACCACCGACGCCTGTGTCCGACGTAAACATCAACAATTATTTAAGAAAAGGCCAAACACTGATGTTGTTAAATGTCGAAATGATCGATGTTGTTGCAGTTGTCAACTTGAAATGAATGGTGATGCGCAGGTCAATTCTAAACAAGCGCGCGAATTTCAATTATGTAAGTATTCATATACTTTTAAATACAATATGCAATGTTTGTATTTAAGTCGAAAGACTTCCAACATCTCCTTCAATATTGGATAATATCATCCCATTCAATCCCATATAGGTTCATCTTAAAGGTTTGCTCTTATAATTAAATGTAACGAAATACATCGCGAGAGAATGATTAAACCATCACTACCACTCTGCACTCATTTTATCAAAAGATATTCATTACTCCTATTTCAAGATTTTTTAGCCAATCTACGTAAGCTATTAAGGTCTTGCCATCGTAATAGGCACCTGTCAGAAAGCAAAAACTTGTTTTACAGACCTCAAAAACATCGGTAAAGAAACTTATGTGCGAATTATGAAAAGATTTCATCGTCAAATTAGATATGACTAATTTGTTCACATACACTTTGACGGTTATAATATTTTTTTCCGAAAACATTGGGTATGCTTAGTACATTTTTTAAAATGTGCGTCTACCGGGAATCGAACCCGGATCGACTGCTTGGAAAGCAACCATGCTAACCTTTACACCACCGACGCCTGTGTCAGACTTAAATATCAACAACTATTTAGGAAAAGGCCAAACACTGATGTTGTTAAATGTCGAAATGATCGATGTTGTTGCAGTTGTCAACTTGAAATGATGGGTGATGCGCAGGTCAATTCTAAACAAGCGCGCAAATTTCAATTATGTAAGTATTCATATACTTTTAAATACAATATGCAATGTTTGTATTTAAGTCGAAAGACTTCCAACATCTCCTTCAATATTGAATAATATCATCCCATTCAATCCCATATAGGTTCATCTAAAAGGTTTGCTCTTATAATTAAATGTAACGAAATACGTCGCGAGAGAATGAACAACCCATCACTACCACTCTGCACTCATTTTATCAAAAGATAATCATTACTCCTCTTTCAAGTTTTTTTTAAACAATCTACGTAAGCTATTAAGGTGTTGCCATCGTAATAGGCACCTGTCAGAAAGCAGGAAAATGTTTTACAGACCTCAAAAACATCGGAAGAGAAACTTATGTGCGAAATAAGATATGACTAATTTGTTGACATACACTTTGACGGTTATATTTTTTTCCCCGAAAATATTGGGTATGCTTAATATATTTTTTAAAAATTGCGTCGGCCGGGAATCGAACCCGGATCGACTCCTTGGAAGGCAACCATGCTAACCTTTACACCACCGACGCATATACATTGCATGGACGTCAGATCTTACTTAAGTAAACGTCATATAGTGATGTTACCGATAGTTGAAATGATTGATGATATCGCAGTTGGTCGTCATCACACATATACCACTGACTGTAATTTTAAATATTTATTTTAAACAGTCAGAGTTATGTTTATTAAATAACATTTCAAGATAAAATCCGTCAATAGGCAATCTAAATGTTCAATGACGTCAACTTACCGTTCCCCGATGAAGTAGTTAACCTAGATAGAAATGCAATGAAACAGATCTGTTGAATTGGCGTTTAATCTTTTAACTGCATTAAATTCTTCGGGTGCGAAAATCTTTGTGTGTGTGTAAAAGGTTTGGGCTTGTTCGGATTTGAACCCGGTACCCTTTGTCCCTTAAGCGTTAATCATACACCTAGACCAGTGAGCCATTGAATGAAGATGCTGCGTTTTTCTTTTGTTCACATTGGTGAAATTTTGTTTTGAGTTTGGCAAGAATATATGTTTAACCTCTAAGCGGTCAAAATGTTTTCTGATGAAAGTAGTCAAATATATTTAGCAAAAATAAGCGACATTAAAATCATTTTTCTATTGATTCTAATCTAAGAATGATTGATGAAATCGAAGAAGACGAACTCAGTCATTGTAAGTGCCAGCAAAGGTTAAATACTTGCAATAATGTTTAAGTTTAAAAATGACTGGAGAGTCGTCGTTGAATGCAAATGTTTTGCTTTTTGTGGTAAAGTAAAACTTAAAAATACATATCAAACATGTGTTTCTTTTGAAAGTTTGATAAGTTTTTTTGCGATGGTTTTTATGGCTGCAATACCACAGTAAATATATTTCATGTCAGCACTGTTCTTAAGAATGGTTATTCTGCCAGGACACAATCACAACAGCCTTGGCTCATGGGAGGCCATGTGTTCAAACCCTTAAAGAGACATGCCAAAGGTGCTTAAATGATGGTTACTTCATTGCTAATGTTACAACAATAATAACACTTATTGCACGTCCCCATTTCTGGATATTGTGACTTGATGTTGTAACATGTATGGTGTTTGCGACAGGTTATGCACATTGAAGGCAGCACTATATATGATCCAAGAGGTCACAGCCGCCGAGTAACTGGAAAACTGTTGTTGGAACGATAAACCCAACAAACAAACAAATATGGCCGTGGATCTGTACTTTTGAGCAATGTGGAAGCAAAAATCTACAAGCAAGATATGATCCAATATATCAGCTAACGTACAGCTAATGTTATAATGAATAAGCAATGGTTTTAGTGATATTCTGAAAAAAGTGCGTCGGCCGGGAATCGAACCCGGATCGACTGCTTGGAAGGCAACCATGCTAACCTTTACACCACCGACGCCTGTGTCAGACGTAAACATCAACAATTATTTAAGAAAAGGCCAAACACTGATGTTGTTAAATGTCGAAATGATCGATGTTATTGCAGTTGTCAACTTGAAATGAATGGTGATGCGCAGGTCAATTCTAAACAAGCGCGCGAATTTCAATTATGTAAGCATTCATATACGTTTAAACACAATATGCAATGTTTGTGTTTAAGTCGAAAGACTTCCAATATCTCCGTCAATATTAAATAATATCATCCCATTCAGTCCGATATAGGTTCTTCTAAAAGGTCTGATCTTATAATTAAATGTAACGAAATACGTCGCGAGAGAATGAACAACCCATCACTACCACTCTGCACTCATTTTATCAAAAGATATTCATTACTCCTATTTCAAGGTTTTTTAGTCAATCTACGTAAGCTATTAAGGTGTTGCCATCGTAATAGGCACCTGTCAGAAAGCAGAAACATGTTTTACAGACCTCAAAAACATCGGCAGAGAAACTTATGTGCGAATTATGAAAAGATCTTATCGTCAAATAAGATATGACTAATTTGTTGACATACACTTTAACGGTTATATATTTTCTTTCCCGAAAATATTGGGTATGCTTAATATATTTTTTAAAAAGTGCGTCGGCCTTGAATCGAACCCGGATCGACTGCTTGGAAGGCAACCATGCTAACCTTTACACCACCGACGCATATACATTGCAAGGACGTCAGATCTTACTTAAGGAAACGTCATATAGTGATGTTACCGATAGTTGAAATGATTGATGATATCGCAGTTAGTCGTCATCACACCTATACCACTGATTGTAATTTTAAATATTTATTTTAAACAGTCAGAGTTATGTTTATTAAATAACATTTCAAGATAAAATCCGTCACTAGGCAATCTAAATGTTCAATGACGTCAACTTACCATTCCCCGATGAAGTAGTTAACCTAGATAGAATTGCAATGAAACAGATCTGTTGAATTAGCGTTTAATCTTTTAACTGCATTAATTCTTCAGGTGCGAAAATCTTTGTGTGTGTAAAAGGTTTGGGCTTGTTCGGATTTGAACCCGGTACCCTTTGTACCTTTAGCGTTAATCATACACCTAGACCAGTGAGCCATTGAATGAAGATGCTGCGTTTTTCTTTTGTCCACATTGGAGAAACTTTGTTTTGAGTTTGGCAAGAATATATGTTTAACCTCTAAGCGGTCAAAATGTTTTCTGATGAAAGTCGTCAAATATATTTAGCAAAAATAAGCGACATTAAAAATATTTTGCTATTGATTATAATCTAAGAATGGTTGATGAAATCGAAGAAGACAAACTCAGTCATTGTAAATTGTAAGTGCCAGCAAAGGTTTAATACTTGCAGTAATGTTAAATTTTAAATAATAGTGCAGAGTCATCTTTGAATGCAAATGTTTTGGTGTTTGTGGTGAAGTAAAACTTAAAAATACATATCAAACATGTGTTTCTTTTGAAGGTTCAATAACCTTTTAAGCGGTCGTTTTTATGGTTGCAATACCCCAGTATATATTCCATCTCAGCACTGTTCTTCAGAATGGTTGTTCTGCCAGGACACAATCACAACAGCCTTGGCTCATGGGAGGCCATGTTTTCAAACCCTTAAAGAGACATGCCAAAGGTGCTTAAATGATGGTTACTTCATTGCTAATGTTACAACAATATTAACACTTGTTGCACGTCCCCATTTCTGGATATTGTAACTGGATGTTGTATCATGTATGGTGTTTGCGACAGGTTATGCACATTGAAGGCAGCATTATATATGATCCAAGAGGTCACAGCCTCCGAGTAACTGGAATACTGTTGTTGGGACGATAAACCCAACAAACAGACAAATATGGCCGTGGATCTGTACTTTTAAGCAACGTGGAAGCAAAAAAAAATACAAGCAAGATATGATCCAATATATTAGCTAATGTACAGCTAATGTTATAATGAATAAGCAATGGTTTTATTGCTATTCTTAAAAAAGTGCGTCGGCCGGGAATCGAAACCGGATCGACTGCTTGGAAGGCAACCATGCTAACCTTTACACCACCGACGCCTGTGTCAGACGTAAATATCAACAATTATTTAAGAATAGGCCAAACACTGATGTTAAATGTCGAAATGATCGATGTTGTTGCAGTTGTCAACTTGAAATGAATGGTGATGCGCAGGTCAATTCTAAACAAGCGCGCGAATTTCAATTATGTAAGCATTCATATACGTTTAAACACAATATGCAATGTTTGTGTTTAAGTCGAAAGACTTCCAATATCTCCGTCAATATTAAATAATATCATCTCATTCAGTCCCATATAGGTTCTTCTAAAAGGTCTGATCTTATAATTAAATGTAACGAAATACGTCGCGAGAGAATGAACAACCCATCACTACCACTCTTCACTCATTTTATCAAAAGATATTCATTACTCCTATTTCAAGGTTTTTTAGTCAATCTACGTAAGCTATTAAGGTGTTGCCATCGTAATAGGCACCTGTCAGAAAGCAGAAACATGTTTTACAGACCTCAAAAACATCGGAAGAGAAACTTATGTGCTAATTATAAAAAGATTTCATCGTCAAATAAGATATGACTAATTTGTTGACATACACTTTGACGGTAATATTTTATTTTCCGAAGACATGGGGTATGCTTAATATATTTTTTAAAAAGTGCGTCGGCCGGGAATCGAACCCGGATCGACTGCTTGGAAGGCAACCATGCTAACCTTTACACCACCGACGCATATACATTGCAAGGACGTCAGATCTTATTTAAGGAAACGTCATATAGTGATGTTACCGATAGTTGAAATGATTGATGATATCGCAGTTGGTCGTCATCACACATATACCACTGATTGTAAATTTAAATATTTATTTTAAACAGTCAGAGTTATGTTTATTAAATAACATTTCAAGATAAAATCCGTCACTAGGCAATCTAAATGTTCAATGACGTCAACTTACCATTCTCCGATGAAGTAGTTAACCTAGATAGAATTGCAATGAAACAGATCTGTTGAATTGGCGTTTTAGCTTTTAACCGCATCCAAATTCTTCATGTGCAAAAATCTTTGTGCGTGTAAAAGGTTTGGGCTTGTTCGGATTTGAACCCGGTACCCTTTGTACCTTTAGCGTTAATCATACACCTAGACCAGTGAGCCATTGAATAAAGATGCTGCGATTTTCTTTTGTTCACATTGGTGACACTTTGTTTTGAGTTTGGCAAGAATATATGTTTAACCTCTTAGCGGTCAAAATGCTTTCTGATGAAAGTCGTTAAATATATTTAGCAACAATAATCGACATTAAAATCATTTTGCTATCGATTCTAATCTAAGAATGGTCGATAAAATCGAAGAAGACAAACTCAGTCATTGTAAATTGTAAGTGCCAGCAAAGGTTTAATACTTGCAGTAATGTTTAAGTTTAAATAATACTGCAGAGTCATCGTTGAATGCAAATATTTTGCCGTTTGTGGTAAAGTAAAACTTAAAAATACATATCAAACATGTGTTTCGTTTGAACGTTCGATAACTTTTTAAGCGATCGTTTTATGGCTGCAATACCACAGTAAATATATTCCATCTCAGCACTGTTCTTCAGAATGGTTGTTCTGCCAGGACACAATCACAACAGCCTTGGCTCATGGGGGGCCATGTGTTCAAGACCTTAAAGAGACATGCCAAAGATGCTTAAATGATGGTTACTTTATTGCTAATGTTACAACAATAATAACACTTGTTGCACGTCCCCATTTCTGGATATTGTGACTGGATGTTGTATAATGTATGGTGTTTGCGACAGGTTATGCACATTGAAGGCAGCACTATACATGATCCAAGAGGTCACAGCCGCCGAGTAACTGGAAAACTGTTTTTGGAACGATAAACACAACAAACAAATATGGCCGTGGATCTGTACTTTTGAACAATGTGGAAGCAAAAAGCTACAAGCAAGATATGATCCAATATATCAGCTAATGTACAGCTAATGTTATAGTGAATATAAAGCAATGGTTTAATTGCTATTCTTAAAAAAGTGCGTCGGCCGGGAATCGAACCCGGATCGACTGCTTGGAAGGCAACCATGCTAACCTTTACACCACCGACGCCTGTGTCAGACGTAAACATCAACAATTATTTAAGAAAAGGCCAAACACTGATGTTGTTAAATGTCGAAATGATCGATGTTATTGCAGTTGTCAACTTGAAATGAATGGTGATGCGCAGGTCAATTCTAAACAAGCGCGCGAATTTCAATTATGTAAGCATTCATATACGTTTAAACACAATATGCATTGTTTGTGTTTAAGTCGAAAGACTTCCAACATCTCCGTCAATATTAAATAATATCATCCCATTCAGTCCGATATAGGTTCTTCTAAAAGGTCTGATCTT
Organism: Sinonovacula constricta; assembly: GCA_007844125.1. Lineage (NCBI taxonomy): Eukaryota > Metazoa > Mollusca > Bivalvia > Cardiida > Solecurtidae > Sinonovacula > Sinonovacula constricta. The sequence continues at coordinate 46,614,740 of CM017555.1, forward strand.
ATAATTAAATGTAACGAAATACGTCGCGAGAGAATGAACAACCCATCACTACCACTCTTCACTCATTTTATCAAAAGATATTCATTACTCCTATTTCAAGGTTTTTTAGTCAATCTACGTAAGCTATTAAGGTGTTGCCATCGTAATAGGCACCTGTCAGAAAGCAGAAACATGTTTTACAGACCTCAAAAACATCGGAAGAGAAACTTATGTGCGAATTATAAAAAGATTTCATCGTCAAATAAGATATGACTAATTTGTTGACATACACTTTGACGGTAATATTTTATTTTCCGAAGACATGGGGTATGCTTAATATATTTTTTAAAAAGTGCGTCGGCAGGGAATCGAACCCGGATCGACTGCTTGGAAGGCAACCATGCTAACCTTTACACCACCGACGCATATACATTGCAAGGACGTCAGATCTTATTTAAGGAAACGTCATATAGTGATGTTACCGATAGTTGAAATGATTGATGATATCGCAGTTGGTCGTCATCACACATATACCACTGATTGTAAATTTAAATATTTATTTTAAACAGTCAGAGTTATGTTTATTAAATAACATTTCAAGATAAAATCCGTCACTAGGCAATCTAAATGTTCAATGACGTCAACTTACCATTCTCCGATGAAGTAGTTAACCTAGATAGAATTGCAATGAAACAGATCTGTTGAATTGGCGTTTTAGCTTTTAACCGCATCCAAATTCTTCATGTGCAAAAATCTTTGTGCGTGTAAAAGGTTTGGGCTTGTTCGGATTTGAACCCGGTACCCTTTGTACCTTTAGCGTTAATCATACACCTAGACCAGTGAGCCATTGAATAAAGATGCTGCGTTTTTCTTTTGTTCACATTGGTGACACTTTGTTTTGAGTTTGGCAAGAATATATGTTTAACCTCTTAGCGGTCAAAATGCTTTCTGATGAAAGTCGTTAAATATATTTAGCAACAATAATCGACATTAAAATCATTTTGCTATCGATTCTAATCTAAGAATGGTCGATAAAATCGAAGAAGACAAACTCAGTCATTGTAAATTGTAAGTGCCAGCAAAGGTTTAATACTTGCAGTAATGTTTAAGTTTAAATAATACTGCAGAGTCATCGTTGAATGCAAATATTTTGCCGTTTGTGGTAAAGTAAAACTTAAAAATACATATCAAACATGTGTTTCGTTTGAACGTTCGATAACTTTTTAAGCGATCGTTTTATGGCTGCAATACCACAGTAAATATATTCCATCTCAGCACTGTTCTTCAGAATGGTTGTTCTGCCAGGACACAATCACAACAGCCTTGGCTCATGGGGGGCCATGTGTTCAAGACCTTAAAGAGACATGCCAAAGATGCTTAAATGATGGTTACTTTATTGCTAATGTTACAACAATAATAACACTTGTTGCACGTCCCCATTTCTGGATATTGTGACTGGATGTTGTATAATGTATGGTGTTTGCGACAGGTTATGCACATTGAAGGCAGCACTATACATGATCCAAGAGGTCACAGCCGCCGAGTAACTGGAAAACTGTTTTTGGAACGATAAACACAACAAACAAATATGGCCGTGGATCTGTACTTTTGAACAATGTGGAAGCAAAAAGCTACAAGCAAGATATGATCCAATATATCAGCTAATGTACAGCTAATGTTATAGTGAATATAAAGCAATGGTTTAATTGCTATTCTTAAAAAAGTGCGTCGGCCGGGAATCGAACCCGGATCGACTGCTTGGAAGGCAACCATGCTAACCTTTACACCACCGACGCCTGTGTCAGACGTAAACATCAACAATTATTTAAGAAAAGGCCAAACACTGATGTTGTTAAATGTCGAAATGATCGATGTTATTGCAGTTGTCAACTTGAAATGAATGGTGATGCGCAGGTCAATTCTAAACAAGCGCGCGAATTTCAATTATGTAAGCATTCATATACGTTTAAACACAATATGCATTGTTTGTGTTTAAGTCGAAAGACTTCCAATATCTCCGTCAATATTAAATAATATCATCCCATTCAGTCCCATATAGGTTCTTCTAAAAGGTCTGATCTTATAATTAAATGTAACGAAATACGTCGCGAGAGAATGAACAACCCATCACTACCACTCTGCACTCATTTTATCAAAAGATATTCATTACTCCTATTTCAAGGTTTTTTAGTCAATCTACGTAAGCTATTAAGGTGTTGCCATCGTAATAGGCACCTGTCAGAAAGCAGAAACATGTTTTACAGACCTCAAAAACATCGGCAGAGAAACTTATGTGCGAATTATGAAAAGATCTTATCGTCAAATAAGATATGACTAATTTGTTGACATACACTTTAACGGTTATATATTTTCTTTCCCGAAAATATTGGGTATGCTTAATATATTTTTTAAAAAGTGCGTCGGCCTTGAATCGAACCCGGATCGACTGCTTGGAAGGCAACCATGCTAACCTTTACACCACCGACGCATATACATTGCAAGGACGTCAGATCTTACTTAAGGAAACGTCATATAGTGATGTTACCGATAGTTGAAATGATTGATGATATCGCAGTTGGTCGTCATCACACATATACCACTGATTGTAAATTTAAATATTTATTTTAAACAGTCAGAGTTATGTTTATTAAATAACATTTCAAGATAAAATCCGTCACTAGGCAATCTAAATGTTCAATGACGTCAACTTACCATTCTCCGATGAAGTAGTTAACCTAGATAGAATTGCAATGAAACAGATCTGTTGAATTGGCGTTTTAGCTTTTAACTGCATCCAAATTCTTCAGGTGCGAAAATTTTTGTGTGTGTTAGAGGTTTGGGCTTGTTCGGATTTGAACCTGGTACCCTTTGTACCTTAAGCGTTAATCATACACCTAGACCAGTGAGCCATTGAATGAAGATGCTGCGTTTTTCTTTTGTTCACATTGGTGACACTTTGTTTGGAGTTTGGCAAGAATATATGTTTAACCTCTAAGCGGTCAGAATGTTTTCTGATGAAAGTCGTCAAATATATTTAGCAAAACAGCGACATTAAAATCATTTTGCTATTGGTTCTGATCTAAGAATGGTTGATTAAATCGAAGAAGACGAACTCAGTCATTGTAAATTGTAAGTGCCAGCAAAGGTTAAATACTTGCAGTAATGTTAAAGTTTAAATAATACTGCAAAGTCATCGTTGAATGCAAATGTTTTGCCGTTTGTGGTAAAGTAAAACTTAAAAATACATATCAAACATGTGTTTCTTTTGAAGGTTCGATAACTTTTTAAGCTATCGTTTTTATGGCTGCAATTCCACAGGAAATATATTCCATCTCAGCACTGTTCCTAACAATGGTTATTCTGCCAGGACACAATCACAACAGCCTTGGCTCATGGGGGGGGGGGAGCCATGTGTTCAAACCCTTAAAGAGACATGCCAAAGGTGCTTAAATGATGGTTACTTCATTGCTAATGTTACAACAATAATAACACTTGTTGCACGTCCCCATTTCTGGATATTGTGACTGGATGTTGTATCATGTCTGGTGTTTGCGACAGGTTATGCACATTGAAGGCAGCACTATATATGATCCAAGAGGTCACAGCCGCCGAGGAACTGGAAAACTGTTGTTGGGACGATAAACCCAGCAAACAAACAAATATGGCGGTGGATCTGTACTTTTGAGCGATGTGGAAGCAAAAAGCTACAAGCAAGATATGATCCAATATATCAGCTAATGTACAGCTAATGTTATAATGAATAAGCAATGGTTTTATTGCTATTCTTAAAAAAGTGCGTCGGCCGGGAATCGAACCCGGATCGACTGCTTGGAAGGCAACCATGCTAACCTTTACACCACCGACGCCTGTGTCCGACGTAAACATCAACAATTATTTAAGAAAAGGCCAAACACTGATGTTGTTAAATGTCGAAATGATCGATGTTGTTGCAGTTGTCAACTTGAAATGAATGGTGATGCGCAGGTCAATTCTAAACAAGCGCGCGAATTTCAATTATGTAAGTATTCATATACTTTTAAATACAATATGCAATATTTGTATTTAAGTCGAAAGACTTCCAACATCTCCTTCAATATTGGATAATATCATCCCATTCAATCCCATATAGGTTCATCTTAAAGGTTTGCTCTTATAATTAAATGTAACGAAATACATCGCGAGAGAATGATTAGACCATCACTACCACTCTGCACTCATTTTATCAAAAGATATTCATTACTCCTATTTCAAGATTTTTTAGCCAATCTACGTAAGCTATTAAGGTCTTGCCATCGTAATAGGCACCTGTCAGAAAGCAAAAACTTGTTTTACAGACCTCAAAAACATCGGTAAAGAAACTTATGTGCGAATTATGAAAAGATTTCATCGTCAAATTAGATATGACTAATTTGTTCACATACACTTTGACGGTTATAATATTTTTTTCCGAAAACATTGGGTATGCTTAGTACATTTTTTAAAATGTGCGTCTACCGGGAATCGAACCCGGATCGACTGCTTGGAAAGCAACCATGCTAACCTTTACACCACCGACGCCTGTGTCAGACTTAAATATCAACAACTATTTAGGAAAAGGCCAAACACTGATGTTGTTAAATGTCGAAATGATCGATGTTGTTGCAGTTGTCAACTTGAAATGATGGGTGATGCGCAGGTCAATTCTAAACAAGCGCGCAAATTTCAATTATGTAAGTATTCATATACTTTTAAATACAATATGCAATGTTTGTATTTAAGTCGAAAGACTTCCAACATCTCCTTCAATATTGAATAATATCATCCCATTCAATCCCATATAGGTTCATCTAAAAGGTTTGCTCTTATAATTAAATGTAACGAAATACGTCGCGAGAGAATGAACAACCCATCACTACCACTCTGCACTCATTTTATCAAAAGATAATCATTACTCCTCTTTCAAGTTTTTTTTAAACAATCTACGTAAGCTATTAAGGTGTTGCCATCGTAATAGGCACCTGTCAGAAAGCAGGAAAATGTTTTACAGACCTCAAAAACATCGGAAGAGAAACTTATGTGCGAAATAAGATATGACTAATTTGTTGACATACACTTTGACGGTTATATTTTTTTCCCCGAAAATATTGGGTATGCTTAATATATTTTTTAAAAATTGCGTCGGCCGGGAATCGAACCCGGATCGACTGCTTGGAAGGCAACCATGCTAACCTTTACACCACCGACGCATATACATTGCATGGACGTCAGATCTTACTTAAGGAAACGTCATATAGTGATGTTACCGATAGTTGAAATGATTGATGATATCGCAGTTGGTCGTCATCACACATATACCACTGACTGTAATTTTAAATATTTATTTTAAACAGTCAGAGTTATGTTTATTAAATAACATTTCAAGATAAAATCCGTCAATAGGCAATCTAAATGTTCAATGACGTCAACTTACCGTTCCCCGATGAAGTAGTTAACCTAGATAGAAATGCAATGAAACAGATCTGTTGAATTGGCGTTTAATCTTTTAACTGCATTAAATTCTTCGGGTGCGAAAATCTTTGTGTGTGTGTGTAAAAGGTTTGGGCTTGTTCGGATTTGAACCCGGTACCCTTTGTCCCTTAAGCGTTAATCATACACCTAGACCAGTGAGCCATTGAATGAAGATGCTGCGTTTTTCTTTTGTTCACATTGGTGAAATTTTGTTTTGAGTTTGGCAAGAATATATGTTTAACCTCTAAGCGGTCAAAATGTTTTCTGATGAAAGTAGTCAAATATATTTAGCAAAAATAAGCGACATTAAAATCATTTTTCTATTGATTCTAATCTAAGAATGATTGATGAAATCGAAGAAGACGAACTCAGTCATTGTAAGTGCCAGCAAAGGTTAAATACTTGCAATAATGTTTAAGTTTAAAAATGACTGGAGAGTCGTCGTTGAATGCAAATGTTTTGCTTTTTGTGGTAAAGTAAAACTTAAAAATACATATCAAACATGTGTTTCTTTTGAAAGTTTGATAAGTTTTTTTGCGATGGTTTTTATGGCTGCAATACCACAGTAAATATATTTCATGTCAGCACTGTTCTTAAGAATGGTTATTCTGCCAGGACACAATCACAACAGCCTTGGCTCATGGGAGGCCATGTGTTCAAACCCTTAAAGAGACATGCCAAAGGTGCTTAAATGATGGTTACTTCATTGCTAATGTTACAACAATAATAACACTTATTGCACGTCCCCATTTCTGGATATTGTGACTTGATGTTGTAACATGTATGGTGTTTGCGACAGGTTATGCACATTGAAGGCAGCACTATATATGATCCAAGAGGTCACAGCCGCCGAGTAACTGGAAAACTGTTGTTGGAACGATAAACCCAACAAACAAACAAATATGGCCGTGGATCTGTACTTTTGAGCAATGTGGAAGCAAAAATCTACAAGCAAGATATGATCCAATATATCAGCTAACGTACAGCTAATGTTATAATGAATAAGCAATGGTTTTAGTGATATTCTGAAAAAAGTGCGTCGGCCCGGAATCGAACCCGGATCGACTGCTTGGAAGGCAACCATGCTAACCTTTACACCACCGACGCCTGTGTCAGACGTAAACATCAACAATTATTTAAGAAAAGGCCAAACACTGATGTTGTTAAATGTCGAAATGATCGATGTTATTGCAGTTGTCAACTTGAAATGAATGGTGATGCGCAGGTCAATTCTAAACAAGCGCGCGAATTTCAATTATGTAAGCATTCATATACGTTTAAACACAATATGCATTGTTTGTGTTTAAGTCGAAAGACTTCCAACATCTCCGTCAATATTAAATAATATCATCCCATTCAGTCCCATATAGGTTCTTCTAAAAGGTCTGATCTTATAATTAAATGTAACGAAATACGTCGCGAGAGAATGAACAACCCATCACTACCACTCTGCACTCATTTTATCAAAAGATATTCATTACTCCTATTTCAAGGTTTTTTAGTCAATCTACGTAAGCTATTAAGGTGTTGCCATCGTAATAGGCACCTGTCAGAAAGCAGAAACATGTTTTACAGACCTCAAAAACATCGGCAGAGAAACTTATGTGCGAATTATGAAAAGATCTTATCGTCAAATAAGATATGACTAATTTGTTGACATACACTTTAACGGTTATATATTTTCTTTCCCGAAAATATTGGGTATGCTTAATATATTTTTTAAAAAGTGCGTCGGCCTTGAATCGAACCCGGATCGACTGCTTGGAAGGCAACCATGCTAACCTTTACACCACCGACGCATATACATTGCAAGGACGTCAGATCTTACTTAAGGAAACGTCATATAGTGATGTTACCGATAGTTGAAATGATTGATGATATCGCAGTTGGTCGTCATCACACATATACCACTGATTGTAATTTTAAATATTTATTTTAAACAGTCAGAGTTATGTTTATTAAATAACATTTCAAGATAAAATCCGTCACTAGGCAATCTAAATGTTCAATGACGTCAACTTACCATTCCCCGATGAAGTAGTTAACCTAGATAGAATTGCAATGAAACAGATCTGTTGAATTAGCGTTTAATCTTTTAACTGCATTAATTCTTCAGGTGCGAAAATCTTTGTGTGTGTAAAAGGTTTGGGCTTGTTCGGATTTGAACCCGGTACCCTTTGTACCTTTAGCGTTAATCATACACCTAGACCAGTGAGCCATTGAATGAAGATGCTGCGTTTTTCTTTTGTCCACATTGGAGAAACTTTGTTTTGAGTTTGGCAAGAATATATGTTTAACCTCTAAGCGGTCAAAATGTTTTCTGATGAAAGTCGTCAAATATATTTAGCAAAAATAAGCGACATTAAAAATATTTTGCTATTGATTATAATCTAAGAATGGTTGATGAAATCGAAGAAGACAAACTCAGTCATTGTAAATTGTAAGTGCCAGCAAAGGTTTAATACTTGCAGTAATGTTAAATTTTAAATAATAGTGCAGAGTCATCTTTGAATGCAAATGTTTTGGTGTTTGTGGTGAAGTAAAACTTAAAAATACATATCAAACATGTGTTTCTTTTGAAGGTTCAATAACCTTTTAAGCGGTCGTTTTTATGGTTGCAATACCCCAGTATATATTCCATCTCAGCACTGTTCTTCAGAATGGTTGTTCTGCCAGGACACAATCACAACAGCCTTGGCTCATGGGAGGCCATGTGTTCAAACCCTTAAAGAGACATGCCAAAGGTGCTTAAATGATGGTTACTTCATTGCTAATGTTACAACAATATTAACACTTGTTGCACGTCCCCATTTCTGGATATTGTAACTGGATGTTGTATCATGTATGGTGTTTGCGACAGGTTATGCACATTGAAGGCAGCATTATATATGATCCAAGAGGTCACAGCCGCCGAGTAACTGGAATACTGTTGTTGGGACGATAAACCCAACAAACAGACAAATATGGCCGTGGATCTGTACTTTTAAGCAACGTGGAAGCAAAAAAAAAAAAATACAAGCAAAATATGATCCAATATATTAGCTAATGTACAGCTAATGTTATAATGAATAAGCAATGGTTTTATTGCTATTCTTAAAAAAGTGCGTCGGCCGGGAATCGAACCCGGATCGACTGCTTGGAAGGCAACCATGCTAACCTTTACACCACCGACGCCTGTGTCAGACGTAAATATCAACAATTATTTAAGAATAGGCCAAACACTGATGTTGTTAAATGTCGAAATGATCGATGTTGTTGTGAATGGTGATGCGCAGGTCAATTCCAAACAAGCGCGCGAATTTTAATTATGTAAGTATTCATATAATTTTAAATACAGTATGCAATATGTGTATTTAAGTCGAAAGACTTCCAACATCTCCGTCAATATTGAATAATATCACCCCATTCAATCCCATATAGGTTCATCTAAAAGGTTTGCTCTTATAATTAAATGTAACGAAATACGTCGCGAGAGAATGAATAAACCATCAATACCACTCTGCACTCATTTTATCAAAAGATATTCATTACTCCTATTTCAAGGTTTTTTAGTCAATCTACGTAAGCTATTAAGATGTTGCCATCGTAATAGGCACCTGTCAGAAAGCAGAAACATGTTTTACCGACATCAATCCATCGGAAGAGAAACTTATGTACGAATTAAGAAAAGATTTCATCGTTAAATAAGATATGACTAATTTGTTGACATACACTTTGACGGTTACATTTTTTTTGTCCGAAAACATTGGGTATGCTTAATATATTTTTTAAAAAGTGCGTCGGCCGGGAATCGAAACCGGATCGACTGCTTGGAAGGCAACCATGCTAACCTTTACACCACCGACGCATATACATTGCAAGGACGTCAGATCTTATTTAAGGAAACGTCATATAGTGATGTTACCGATAATTGAAATGATTGGTGATATCGCAGTTAGTGGTCATCACACATATACCACTGATTGTAAATTTAAATATTTATTTTAAACAGTCAGAGTTGTTTATTAAATAAAATTTCAAGATTAAATCCGTCACTAGGCAATCTAAATGTTCAATGACGCCAACTTACCATTCCCCGATGAAGTAGTAAACCTAGATAGATTTGCAATGAAACAGATCTGTTGAATTGGCGTTTAATCTTTTAACTGCATTAAATTCTTCGGGTGCGAAAATCTTTGTGTGTGTGTAAAAGGTTTGGGCTTGTTCGGATTTGAACCCGGTACCCTTTGTACCTTTAGCGTTAATCATACACCTAGACCAGTGAGCCATTGAATGAAGATGCTGCGTTTTTCTTTTGTTCACATTGGTGAAATTTTGTTTTGAGTTTGGCAAGAATATATGTTTATCCTCTAAGCGGTCAAAATGTTTTCTGATGAAAGTAGTCAAATATATTTAGCAAAAATAAGCGACATTAAAATCATTTTTCTATTGATTCTAATCAAAGAATGATTGATGAAATCGAAGAAGACGAACTCAGTCATTGTAAGTGCCAGCAAAGGTTAAATACTTGCAAACAATGTTTAAGTTTAAAAATTACTGGAGAGTCGTCGTTGAATGCAAATGTTTTGCTTTTTGTGGTAAAGTAAAACTTAAAAATACATATCAAACATGTGTTTCTTTTGAAGGTTTGATAAGTATTTTTGCGATGGTTTTTATGGCTGCAATACCACAGTAAATATATTTCATGTCAGCACTGTTCTTAAGAATGGTTATTCTGCCAGGACACAATCACAACAGCCTTGGCTCATGGGAGGCCATGTGTTCAAATCCTTAAAGAGACATGCCAAAGATGCTTAAATGATGGTTACTTCATTGCAAATGTTACAACAATAATAACACTTGTTGCACGTCCCCATGTCTGGATATTGTGACTGGATGTTGTAACATGTATGGTGTTTGCGACAGGTTATGCACATTGAAGGCAGCACTATATATGATCCAAGAGGTCACAGCCGCCGAGTAACTGGAAAACTGTTGTTGGAACGATAAACCCAACAAACAAACAAATATGGCCGTGGATCTGTACTTTTGAGCAATGTGGAAGCAAAAATCTACAAGCAAGATATGATCCAATATATCAGCTAACGTACAGCTAATGTTATAATGAATAAGCAATGGTTTTCTTAATATTCTGAAAAAAGTGCGTCGGCCGGGAATCGAACCCGGATCGACTGCTTGGAAGGCAACCATGCTAACCTTTACACCACCGACGCCTGTGTCAGACGTAAACATCAACAATTATTTAAGAAAAGGCCAAACACTGATGTTGTTAAATGTCGAAATGATCGATGTTATTGCAGTTGTCAACTTGAAATGAATGGTGATGCGCAGGTCAATTCTAAACAAGCGCGCGAATTTCAATTATGTAAGCATTCATATACGTTTAAACACAATATGCATTGTTTGTGTTTAAGTCGAAAGACTTCCAACATCTCCGTCAATATTAAATAATATCATCCCATTCAGTCCGATATAGGTTCTTCTAAATGGTCTGATCTTATAATTAAATGTAACGAAATACATCGCGAGAGAATGAACAACCCATCACTACCACTCTGCACTCATTTTATCAAAAGATATTCATTACTCCTATTTCAAGGTTTTTTAGTCAATCTACGTAAGCTATTAAGTTGTTGCCATCGTAATAGGCACCTGTCAGAAAGCAGAAACATGTTTTACAGACCTCAAAAACATCGGAAGAGAAACTTATGTGCGAATTATAAAAAGATTTCATCGTCAAATAAGATATGACTAATTTGTTGACATACACTTTGACGGTAATATTTTATTTACCGAAGACATGGGGTATGCTTAATATATTTTTTAAAAAGTGCGTCGGCCGGGAATCGAACCCGGATCGACTGCTTGGAAGGCAACCATGCTAACCTTTACACCACCGATGCATATACATTGCAAGGACGTCAGATCTTATTTAAGGAAACGTCATATAGTGATGTTACCGATAGTTGAAATGATTGATGATATCGCAGTTGGTCGTCATCACACATATACCACTGATTGTAAATTTAAATATTTATTTTAAACAGTCAGAGTTATGTTTATTAAAAAACATTTCAAGATAAAATCCGTCACTAGGCAATCTAAATGTTCAATGACGTCAACTTACCATTCCCCGATGAAGTAGTTAACCTAGATAGAATTGCAATGAAACAGAACTGTTGAATTGGCGTTTTAACTTTTTAACCGCATCCAAATTCTTCATGAGCAAAAATCTTTGTGCGTGTAAAAGGTTTGGGCTTGTTCGGATTTGAACCCGGTACCCTTTGTACCTTTAGCGTTAATCATACACCTAGACCAGTGAGCCATTGAATAAAAATGCTGCGTTTTTCTTTTGTTCACATTCGTGAAATTTTGTTTTGAGTTTGGCAAGAATATATGTTTAACCTCTTTGCGGTCAATATGCTTTCTGATGAAAGTCGTCAAATATATTTAGCAACAATAATCGACATTAAAATCATTTTGCTATCGATTCTAATCTAGAATGGTCGATAAAATCGAAGAAGACAAACTCAGTCATTGTAAACTGTTAGTGCCAGCAAAGGTTTAATACTTGCAGTAATGTTAAAGTTTAAATAATACTGCAGAGTCATCGTTGAATGCAAATATTTTGCCGTTTGTGGTAAAGTAAAACTTAAAAATACATATCAAACATGTGTTTCGTTTGAAGGTTCGATAACTTTTTAAGCGATCGTTTTATGGCTGCAATACCACAGTAAATATATTCCATCTCAGCACTGTTCTTCAGAATGGTTGTTCTGCCAGGACACAATCACAACAGCCTTGGCTCATGGGAGGCCATGTGTTCAAGACCTTAAAGAGACATGCCAAAGGTGCTTAAATGACGGTTATTTCATTGCTAATGTTACAACAATAATAACACTTGTTGCACGTCCCCATGTCTGGATATTGTGACTGGATGTTGTAACATGTATGGTGTTTGCGACAGGTTATGCACATTGAAGGCAGCACTATATATGATCCAAGAGGTCACAGCCGCCGAGTAACTGGAAAACTGTTTTTGGAACGATAAACCCAACAAACAAATATGGCCGTGGATCTGTACTTTTGAACAATGTGGAAGCAAAAAGCTACAAGCAAGATATGATCCAATATATCAGCTAATGTACAGCTAATGTTATAGTGAATAAGCAATGGTTTAATTGCTATTCTTAAAAAAGTGCGTCGGCCGGGAATCGAACCCGGATCGACTGCTTGGAAGGCAACCATGCTAACCTTTACACCACCGACGCCTGTGTCAGACGTAAACATCAACAATTATTTAAGAAAAGGCCAAACACTGATGTTGTTAAATGTCGAAATTATCGATGTTGTTGCAGTTGTCAACTTGCAATGATGGGTGATGCGCAGGTCAATTCTAAACAAGCGCGCGAATTTCAATAATGTAAGTATTAATATACTTTTAAATACAATATGCAATGTTTGTATTTAAGTCGAAAGACTTCCAACATCTCCGTCAATATTGAATAATATCATCCCATTCAATCCCATATAGTTTCATTCAAAAGGTTTGCTCTTATAATTAAATGTAACGAAATACGTCGCGAGAGAATGAACAACCCATCACTACCACTCTGCACTCATTTTATCAAAAGATATTCATTAATTCTCTTTCAAGGTTTTTTAGACAATCTACGTAAGCTATTAATGTGTTGCCATCGTAATAGGCACCTGTCAGAAAGCAGGAAAATGTTTTACAGACCTCAAAAACATCGGCAGAGAAACGTATGTGCGAATTATGAAAAGATCTTATCGTCAAATAAGATATGACTAATTTGTTGACATACACTTTGACGGTTATATATTTTCTTTCCCGAAAATATTGGGTATGCTTAATATATTTTTTAAAAAGTGCGTCGGCCTTGAATCGAACCCGGATCGACTGCCTGGAAGGCAACCATGCTAACCTTTACACCACCGACGCATATACATTGCAAGGACGTCAGATCTTATTTAAGGAAACGTCATATAGTGATGTTACCGATAGTTGAAATGATTGATGATATCGCAGTTGGTCGTCATCACACATATACCACTGATTGTAATTTTAAATATTTATTTTAAACAGTCAGAGTTATGTTTATTAAATAACATTTCAAGATAAAATCCGTCACTAGGCAATCTAAATGTTCAATGACGTCAACTTACCATTCCCCGATGAAGTAGTTAACCTAGAAAGAATTGCAATGAAACAGATCTGTTGAATTAGCGTTTAATCTTTTAACTGCATTAAATTCTTCGGGTGCGAAAATCTTTGTATGTGTAAAAGGTTTGGGCTTGTTCGGATTTGAACCCGGTACCCTTTGTACCTTTAGCGTTAATCATACACCTAGACCAGTGAGCCATTGAATGAAGATGCTGCGTTTTTCTTTTGTCCACATTGGAGAAACTTTGTTTTGAGTTTGGCAAGAATATATGCTTTACTTCTGGGTTGCCAAAATGTTTTCTGATCAAAGTCTTCGAAATCTATTTAGTAAGAATAAGCGACATTAAACATATTTTACTTTTGATTCTAATTTATGAATGGTTGGTAAACTCGAAGAAGACAAACTCAGCCATTGTAAATTGTAAGTGCCAGCAAAGCTTTAAGACTTGCCGTAATGTTAAAGTTTAAATAATACTGCAGTGACCTTTTTGAATGCAATGTTTTGTCGTTTGTGGTTAAGTAAAACTTAAAATTACATATGAAACATGTGTTTTTATGAAGGGTCAATAACCTTTTAAGCGATCGTTTTTATGGCTGAAATACAACAGTTTATATTCCATCTCAGCACTGTTCTTAAGAATGATTATTCTGCTTGGACAAAATCACAACAGCCTTGGCTCATGGGAGGCCATGTGTTCAAACCCGTAAAGAGACATGCCAAAGACGCTAAAATGGTAGTGGCTTGTGTCACAACAATAACACTTGTTGCACGTCTCCATGTAAGGATAATGTGACTCGATGTCGTATCAAGCCTGGTGTTTGGGACAGGTTATACACATTGAGGCAGCACTATATCTGCTTCAAGAGGACACCGTCTCCGTGTAACTGGAATACTGTTATTGGGACGATAAATCCCCAAAACAAACAAATAAGGCCCTGGATGTGTACTAATAAGCAATGTGGAAATAAAAAACTTCAAGCAAGATAAATCCAATATATTAGCTAATGTTCAGCTAATGTTGTTATGAAAAAGCAAATATTCTTCTTGCTATTCTTAAAAATGTGCGTCGGCCGGGAATCGAACCCGGATCGACTGCTTGGAAGGCAACCATGCTAACCTTTACACCACCGACGCCTGTGTCATACTTAAACATCAACATTTATTTAAGAAAAGACAATACACTGATGTTGCTAAGTGTCGAAATGATTGATGGTATTGCAGCTGTCAACTTGACATGAAGGGTGGTGAGCAGGTCACTTCTAGACAAGTGTGCAAGTTTAAATTATGTAAGTTTCCATATACTTTAAAATACAACATACAAGGTTTGTATTTAAGTCGAAGGACTTACAGCATTTCCGTCAATATTGAATAATATCATCACATTGATCCCATATCAGTTCATATAAAAGGTCTGATCCGACAGTGAAATGTAACGAAATACGTCGCGAGAGAATGATCAACCCATCACTGCCACTCTGCACTCATTTTATTAAAAGATATCCATTACTCCCATTTAAAGGTTATTTAGTCAAACTACGTAAACTGTTAAGGTGTTGCCATCGTAATAGGCACCAGTCAGAAAGCAGAAATATGTTTTACAGACCTCAATAACATCGAATGAGAAACTTTTCTGTGAATTATAAAAGGATTTCACCGTCAAATAATGGAGACGTGACTAATTTGTTGACATATGCTTTGACGGTAACATTTTTTCCCCGAAACAGGGCTACTCGTGCTATTTTTTTTAAAAAGTGCGTCGGACGGGAATCGAACCCGGATCGAGCGTCAAAGCCTTTTAAACAAAAAACATTGAATATTTTAGTTTGCACATGCATGGAATCATTAATCCACACATTATTACTTATTAATTTACTTGTAACTTTAGGTTTGCTGTTTATATTGTTAAAATTGCCGTTGTTATTGTTTTTGTTGTTGATAATGCTATTGTTGTTAGACTACTTAGTTTGAAGATGTTGATGTTGTTTTTGTTTAAATCCGACCAATGGGGAAAATAGCACATTTTAGCATACATGGTTTCTAGAGTCGACTAAGTTAGATTGAAGTAGAAATAATGGATATATCTCTTGATAAAATGAGTGTAGATTAAGTGGTAATGGCTTACTTTATCCCTCACGACATCGTCCGTGTCATTTGAATCTCAGACCAACATTCCTATAATTTGATATGGGATGGAAACAATATTATATTTACGAAGATTTCAATGTACGATACCCACGCTCGACTATTTCGTTTTACGACATTCGTCGACCATAGGTTAATTGGTAAATTTTCTGTCGTTTTATCGAACTGAATAAAACAAGAATTGGCCAATCATAATACTGCTTACAAAATCCAAACTTTTCAGCGTGGAGACTAGAAGTCTAACAGTGGCTGCGCCCTGTTGACAAGTCTGTCGATACAAATAAATAACGAGCTTTATCATTGGACTGAAATCTTCATCGGATTATGAAGCGACCAATGGAAGATCATTGCCAGAAATTGCGAGAAGTGAACTAATTATCCCACGGGCGATGAATGGAGAGTAACGGAATGGATCGGTCGTGGGTGTCCGACGATGCGGAGATTTATAAGACTATCGAATAAACTCATCTCTTACCGGTTGTATGTAAATGTGCGAAGATATTTGAACTAGTTAAAAGTGAACTAATATATAGTTCTCCTGCACTAATATAGTACCGCTCACTGCAACATAAATCATTGTAAGTTGACAACAAAGTGAAGACCACGTTACTGTATTTTGAATTAGGTGACGAAGTATCCACACGAGCAGAGCGTCGGTGGTGTAAAGGTTAGCATGGTTGCCTTCCAAGCAGTCGATCCGGGTTCGATTCCCGGCCGACGCACAAATTTTTAAATTATCAAAAATATTTTCTCATGAAATCATTATCATTACACAATCTTATACATTGAATCATAACTTGCAAGTACTAATTTGGCTTCAATATTGGCCATAAGTAAAAATAAAGAAAAAAAGGCTTCAAAATATATTTAAAATGCCGTGAACATATGGCCTATTTCCGCACATACTCACATTACCTAGACACCGGAACGTGTAACAACTCTTTCGTGTGTAAGGGCGCCACAACCATTCACGATTTTGGAATGTTGCGGCACGGGTTTTGAACCCATGACCTCTCATAAGTTAACGCTCTGCTCATTGCTTACATCAGAGTGGCCATAATTAGCTTCAATGCTAAGGTGGGATGGGATGAGATTAGCCGGCATTTTTTGCCGATACTGCGCAGCGACATTTCTATCATTATAGCACAGGGGCACTTATGA
Source organism: Sinonovacula constricta (assembly GCA_007844125.1). Lineage (NCBI taxonomy): Eukaryota > Metazoa > Mollusca > Bivalvia > Cardiida > Solecurtidae > Sinonovacula > Sinonovacula constricta. The sequence goes on from CM017555.1 coordinate 46,631,695, forward strand.
GGTGCCCAGGGACTGAACCCGGCCGGTCCATTTTACTGACACCGACGAGTCAGGCGTAATGCTGTCCCCTTAGCCCCGAGCGTTAGGAGGGAAGCCACTACTACCAACTTTAAAGTCTTTGGTAAGACCCGGCCGGGGTTCGAACCCACGACCTCCCGATCCGCAAGCTGCTAAGGTGGAATAAATACTGTAGGAGTTTGGAAATAGAAACGATCAGTACGTAAAAAAATTGTTGCCCCTTCAAAAAAAACTTCATTTGACATATACCTTTGACCGTTCCACGTACCACCGAAGACAAAACGTCTTCATTGGCCGATAACATTATCATAAAATATTAAAGGTAATATTCAACAGATTGCCTATATCTTATATATGTAACGATATCGGTAGATAAGACCGATTGGGATTCCTGCGTCACAGCGGATGACGTTGTTGAGCTACAAAATAAGTGGTCACCTGATTTTCTTGGTTTAAAAATAGCTAACTATGCAGCGTGGCTCAGATAGGAAATACGCGTTTGTAATGACGAGTGTGGCATTATGGTTCACTTTTCTGACAGGTGAAGGACATCAATAAACAGCATTTTGCGAGATCTATTGGATAACAGTGGTTTACTTTGATGCTTAATGAAAATATTTTTGGTTCAAACTGTCAGATGCCACCTTTAATTATTATTACTCAACTCGCCTAACATATTGTGTTTAACTGTTTAACGCATTTCGTTTGAAAACATTTTTCCAGCTTACAAGTTAAACATACATTCTGGACAAACTCAAAAACAAAAGTTTCGCTTATGTGAATAAAAGAAAACAAGCAGCATCTTTATCGCATCGGTTCTTTGGCCTAGGGATATGATTTTCGCTTAGGGTGCTAGAGGTCCCCGGTAAAATTCCCGGAAGAGCCTATCGTTTTACAAAAATGTATTTCACATCTGAAGACCTTGAATTCAGTTTAAAGCTAAAACGCCAATTGAGCAGATCTTTACCTTGCAATTCAGATTCACCTTGTGACGGGGTTTACCCTTAAATAGTATTTAATTAACATAACTATAGTTGTTGATACGTGGAAAAAATAAACAAGATTTAAACAAGATTTGATATTAGTGTGATGACAAGCAACTACGACATCATCAATCATTTCAACTATCAGTAACATCGCTATATGGAGTTATCTAATATAAGATCTGACGTCGTTGACATATATATGCGTCGGTGGTGTAAAGGTTAGCATGGTTGCCTTCCAAGCAGTCGATCCGGGTTCGATTCCCGGCCGACGCACATCTTTTAGTTTATTATAAAGGAATTAAACAACAATGCATTCTCTAACGCATGAATTGTTTAACTAACTACCTACCAGAATATCAGAAAAATTCTTTTGGAATATTTTGTAAGCACGCACATTTTTGTAGTGGATTGTTTTTGCAAAAGACGTTTGGTGCAGTTTCCGTGGCAACTTTAGCTAAAAACCTAACGTTCTTTACAATTTCAAGATCACAGGGTGATTCTTCCCTTAATCAAATATACAACAATGGGCATGTTTAATAATTTACACGTACATTGTCATCACTGTGTGGATACAGTGACTATGACTATGTCATTAATTAAGCATGTCCACTTTAAATTATAGCCTCATTTTAGAATTAAACGATTTTAATTCGTCTTCCCATCGAGCTACATAGCTATTTAAACAAATTACAGCGTCTGAATATTTTAGTTTGTACGTGCAGGAAACCATTAACTCATATGTTATTTCTAATTAGTTTACTTGTAACTCTAGGTTGGCTGTTTAAATTGTTTAACGAGTCGTTGTTGTTGTTTTTGTTGTTGTTGTTGTTTTCGTTGTCAATAAGATTGTTGCGGCTGTTCTTGTTTTGTTTAAATCCGACCAATCCAAATTGCACATTTTAGCACAGGTAATATCTTATGTAGGCCTGAGTTACATAGAAGTAGACAACATTTATGCATAACTTTGTGATCCAATGAGTGCCGACTGGTAGTCATGGAATGCTTATTCTCGTATGACGTCATTCGATACATTTAACTTTGTCGTTAGAACTTTTTGGTGAATTAATAGATTATGTAGAACAATTCAATATGGTACCATTACTGTTGTCCTTTGGCTTAAACATTTGCTATATATAGAGATACAGAAACATGCATGGATTGTTTATTCTTTCGCGACGTTGTCCATTACATTTAATTATAAGATCAGACCTTATAAATGAGCTGATAAGGGGTCGAATGGGATGATTTTTAAATATTGATAGAAATGTTGTAAGTCTTTCGACTTTAATACAAACCTTGTGCTGTATTTAAAAGAATATGGATACTAACATAATTTAATATTGCACACTTTTCACGAATTGGCATGCACGTCATCATTCATGGCAAGTTGACAGCTGCAATAACATCAATCATTTCGATACTTTGTAACATGTTTGGCATTTTCTTTATGAACAGTCACAGGCGTCGGTGGTGTAAAGGTTAGCATGGTTGCCTTCCAAGCAGTCGATCCGGGTTCGATTCCCGGCCGACGCACTTTTTTAAGAAGAACCCTTGCTTTTTCACAATAACATTAGCTGTAAATTAGCTAATATATTGGATCGTAGCTTGCTTGTAGTTATTTGCTTTTTGTTGTTGTTTTTTTGCACATAAGTACAGATCCAGGACCATGCTTTATTTATTTGTTAGTTTGTAAGGTTTATCGCCCCAACAACTGTTACTTGGAGACGGTGTCCTCTTTGAGCAGATATAGTGCTGCCTTCACTGTATTACCTGTCTCAAACAAGCATAATACAGCATCCAGACATTATCCTGACACGGGGACGAGGAAAATTCCTAAATGCATTAATTGCATTTTTGCAAAAGCCCCATTGGTACGGTTTCTATGGTAACGTAATCTGGAATTCTAACGTACTTAAGAATTTCAAGATTGCATGGAAGTTATTTCCCTTCATATAATTACCTACAATGTACATGTTTAATTCTTCACAAGTATATTCTAATCGTTGTGTGTATACAATATGACAGTGTCGTTAATTAAGCATGCCTACTTCCACTGAAAACCCTCTTAGACCTTGCCGATTCCTATCGAGTATCGTAGCTATTAAAATTAAAAAAAAAAAAAACGGTTTTAGAATAGTTCAGTTTGCACGTGCATACAACCAGGAATTCATAAATTGCTACTTATTATTTTACTTGTTATTTTAGGTGTGCTTTTTGTTGTGTTGAAGTTGTTCTTGTCATTGTATTTGTTGCTGGTAATGTTGTTGTTGCCACTATGTTTGTTGCTGTTGATTTTGATTTTGTTTCAATGCGACCGATGTGACAGAAATACACATCTTAGCAAACATAAATGTTTTTCTATGGGATCGACTACGTCAAATTGAAGTAGCAATAGTGAATATTCTTGAGCTAAAATGACGCCGTCCGTTACATGTAAATTTCAGACTAGAACGTTTTGATGAATTGATAAGGGATCGAAAAAGAATGAAACAGTTTAATATTGAAGGAGAGTATTTAAGGCACATAAGTAATAACGTATGAATTAATGGTTCAATACAGGTGCAAACTAAAACATTGGGCCAATATTATTTGTTTAAATAGCTATGATTGGAATGACAATACGAGTCAAAATTGTTCAAGTCTACGAGGATGCAATCTGTTAAAGTGGACATGAAAACTACATTTTAGAATCAAGGGGTATTTAATTTTTTTTAGCCATATCATCATTATTTGAAGTTAAAATCTGTTAATAATTCACAGATATGTTTCTACATGATGTTATGGAGGTCTGTAAAAGATTTTTTCTGATTTCTGCTTGGTAAGTACACTAGAATTACAACAAAGTTAACACACCAAATCGCACCAAATTTTTCAATGCAAAAACCGGCGAACATATACATCAAGGATGATGTAGGTGCTGGTAGATTGAACATGTCAAACTTGTGTTATTTAATTGCTTTATCATCCAAAATAAAAATCATGCGTCGGCCGGGAATCGAACCCGGATCGACTGCTTGGAAGGCAACCATGCTAACCTTTACACCACCGACGCATATGATACAAAGACGTCAGATCTTATTTAATGCAACGTCATATAGCGATGTTGCCGATAATTGAAATGATTGATGATATCGCAGTTGGTCGTCATCACACAGACAGGAAATCTTGTTTATTTTTACAGATATAAATATTATTAGCTATGTTTATTAAATAACTTGGATGTCAACTATACTAAACTTTACACCATCGACGGGCTTGTCCAGAATAACATTTGGCGTGACATGAAAGAATAAAACTTTCGATAGTTCCTGAAAATGGTGTTAAAGTGTTGACGATTAACAGATTTGTCTAAAATACTTTGTTGACTTGTGAATGTGCCAGTAGGGAGAAATGATAATTTTATCACAGACTGGTTCTGTATTTCTTCTTATATACCACAGTCTTCCACCTTTGCATTGTTGCTACGTGCGTTTAAATTGTTAGTCGTATGAAGAAGCACCGTGTCACGTGCCACTATAAGTAAAGTTTTATGACCACGATGTGTGTTGGGTTTGTTTTTTTCTGGTCAATTATTAAATTTTTATTGAGTGGGCTTACATGTTTGTATGTAAATTGATTATGCTTCAAAATATGTTGATTGATAATTAAACAAATGTGGCGTTAAAGTTGTTTCTGTGCTCATGAAAGCATACACATGTTGAGTCGTTTGGGGTAAGACGAAAGACGAGGGGGGCGGGGGGGAGGGATACAGAGAGAGTGAGTTAAGAGAGAAGGATGAAAAAAAGGGAGGACTTTAGGGAGGGACTTACATATCATCGAAAGTTTGCAAGGAAAATATAAAGGGACAAAAGTAGGTGAAAGAAACGTCGAGAAAAAATATAATAAATAATTTACTGTATGGAGTTTTCGATCTGGCCTATACAAATTTCTACAAATTCTAAAAACCGTCATTAGAACCACGCAGTTAAGAGTAACACAATCATAATTATGTTAATAAAAATATCATGTTTACCCGGATACTTTTGACAATCATACAGAACGCATTAAAGGGGAACAATGCGTCGATAGGGAATCGTATCCGGTTGGATTTCTTGTAAGGAAACCAAGGAAACCATACCAGCCTTTATACCGCATACGTAGATGCTTTTACGATATTTTGCTCTTTCTATATGTGAACAGCACGTTCAGAATGGCAGTATTGTAGTAGAATATCATTTATTACTTACCTACACAAAATAATGTGATGTTCTGTGAATATTAGTGTAATCGTGTTTTCTTTTTTATATACATCACAGCCACACAATTACGGCCATTACCTTCTATAAACGGTAGTGATCGACACAAAAAATGTCCCGGTAGAATCACCGGCTCACCAAAGATCGTCTGGAAGACATTTCCAATTGAAAGTTCCCGCTCCAGTCTGGGTTCGAACCCGTACGATGACATTTATGGACAAAGGGGCGTCTTTTCACTAGATCGTGGGCGCCCCATTGTCAATATGGAGAACGGAACAAAAAAAAGAGCTCAAGACTGATTTAATAGCACGAGGACCATTCCTTTATTTTATAAAAAAGGTGTTTTTAAGGCCAAACCAATGGTGAAAAAATAACGCACATAATAGTGTTTATCTATTTATTAAATAAGAGATCGGAGAAGTCGGACATTCCAAATGTGTCAATTATTTTATTTACCCATTTAACCCAAATGAAGAACAATTGAATTGAATTCACACTCTATTTAGCGTCTGTATTTGTTGAAGTCACAAACGGGGGCACATTCAGTGAGTTTATTCAAGAGATATAAAGGAAATTATTTGGGCAACTATTTACCACTTCAGTAAAAGCCAGCGACAATGACATGATTATAAATCGAGCAAATAAAGACGGATCGAGTGTTAGAGGAACGTTGGTAGGATCGTACCATGTGGTTGGGTGGTCAAACTTGTCGAATTATGTCATTTATTAATTAACAAATCTTTTGAGCGTTTTGTTTCTAATTTTCGAGATTTCATAGCAAATCTTTTGAACGTTTTGTTTCTAATTTTCGAGATTTCATAGCAAATCTTTTGAACGTTTTGTTTCTAATTTTCGAGATTTCATAGCAAATCTTTTGAACGTTTTGTTTCTAATTTTCGAGATTTCATAGCAAATCTTTTGAGCGTTTTGTTTCTAATTTTCGAGATTTCATAGCAAATCTTTTGAGTGTTTTGTTTCTAATTTTCGAGATTTCATAGCAAATCTTTTGAACGTTTTGTTTCTAATTTTCGAGATTTCATAGCAAATCTTTTGAGCGTTTTGTTTCTAATTTTCGAGATTTCATAGCAAATCTTTTGAGCGTTTTGTTTCTAATTTTCGAGATTTCATAGCAAATCTTTTGAACGTTTTGTTTCTAATTTTCGAGATTTCATAGCAAATCTTTTGAGCGTTTTGTTTCTAATTTTCGAGATTTCATAGCAAATCTTTTGAACGTTTTGTTTCTAATTTTCGAGATTTCATAGCAAATCTTTTGAACGTTTTGTTTCTAATTTTCGAGATTTCATAGCAAATCTTTTGAGCGTTTTGTTTCTAATTTTCGAGATTTCATAGCAAATCTTTTGAACGTTTTGTTTCTAATTTTCGAGATTTCATAGCAAATCTTTTGAGCGTTTTGTTTCTAATTTTCGAGATTTCATAGCAAATCTTTTGAGTGTTTTGTTTCTAATTTTCGAGATTTCATAGCAAATCTTTTGAGCGTTTTGTTTCTAATTTTCGAGATTTCATAGCAAATCTTTTGAGCGTTTTGTTTCTAATTTTCGAGATTTCATAGCTTCTAAGGACTGTTGATGTGAAGAACTGAAAAGTGTTATAAAGTTTTCATGTCTGCGCTTTGAATTGCAATTGAGAGGTTTTGTTTGAATTAGAAAGTGATATGTACCAGCATTCTTTCTGACACCAGAACACTAGTATGGACGGCTACGACAACAACCTGCTACATATGTCTGGGCCAGTCTTAAGACCTAAGAAGGTGGGTTCGTTATATTTGGACATTTAATCTTTAGTTTAGCTTTAATTGTAGTCTTATAACCAAATTGCATACAATTTGATGCGCAGAAAAGGCAAATTGACGCCGTGTAATTTTCTCACTTTTTATGTCTTTTAAGAACATAAATGAATAGATATTTACCTAAATGTCAAATGAATGAAGTATTTAAATGTCAGAACGTATATAGCCTACTCTTTTTTTTCTTAAGTAATTTATTTTGCACTCTGATTCTTATATTTGTTATTATTACGTACATGCTAGTTATATTTTGTCGTTTTATTTGTGTTAAAAGCGCGAAAGAAAATACCAATGGATTTAAATTGGCTTTTTTGTATCAATTTGTTTTTGCAAGACCAAAAATAAACGCTACCGAATCAGATAATTAATTTATAAGGTTTTTAACGATTAATGTATCATTTGTGGTTTGTTCTTCATTTTTGTTCATCAATGCAGTCGGGGGGGCAATAGTAAAAAGAGTGGTTAAATTTTAACCATTGGTTAAAGTTTGATTACCTAATACATTATGGCTAACTTGCTGCTTAGTTGTAGAAATGTTTTCGTTAATTATTTGGTTCCAATTTTAAGCATTTTTGGTTAAGTTTAATTATTCTCCCAGTGGTCTGTAAAAGTTATAACCAAAAATAAAAATGGCCGCTCATTTAGCAGAACCAATTAGAATGTTGCATTGTGGGATACTTTGGTTACTTTACCTTTTGTTAAAATTAAACAGTTTGGTTAAGTAACAAATGAAGTTAAAGTTGACCAGAAAATAACCAAACGTTAACCTTGTTCATTGTTTATACAAGTGGATGCAGAATGATATATTTGTGTTGTAGTTGACACAGTATTTATAATGGGGATCCCTTAATTATTCTTTCCAAGCCTGCTTCTTTGTCGTCCTTTATCATTCATTGCCCAATATGCGACCAAAAGCAAGTGATCATCCAATATACCAGATGATAAATAGATACTGATTTGATAAGGAAATAACAGTTATTCATTTTAATCTCTAAAAAAAATATGCGTCGGCCGGGAATCGAACCCGGATCGACTGCTTGGAAGGCAACCATGCTAACCTTTACACCACCGACGCGCTTGTCGTTGAGTACAGTTTGCCGCCTAATAAAAAATACCCTAACACACTGTCCTCTATTATGTCATCATGACATGATTGATGCCTCATTTGACAATTGCATGAATTCAAAGCGTGTTCAGTTACCATATCCCACTTTACTCGTTAAACTAGCCAGAATCGCCATGTGAAGGGCTGTGTAGTTTTACTTTTCTCTTAAATGTTGTGCAAAAGTGCATAATGCATGCAAATTTCCCAGAACAAGGATAAGATGTTGTTAATTGTATTAAATACGGGCAAACTGGCCGAAACCATCTTTAACTTAAATGTGCGTAAAGTGCTACCAAAACAAATTTAACCAAAATCATCATTGACGATACAAATACACATCGGAATAAGAAAAAAGGTGTTTAAACAGAAAAGTTTACATTTTCAGTTAAGGTCTTCTTTGAGAAATAACGGCTTCGGTTGAACTGGGTTTGTCTGTTTGGAAGGTAGAAATGCTTAACATTTCAACACCACCTTTTGCCAGGGTATGAATCAAAATCCATTCAACTTTCCACGCAGTAAATAAAAGATATATATATACACAGTTAGTGACCCTAACTTCGACCTAAGCAGTCAACAGACAAAATTTACTTTAAAAAGCTTAGTACTTTTAAGCTCATATGTATGTATTTTCACAACTTTTCTCTTTTACCTGGATGGTGGGTTGATGCATCCCCCTCCATGGATTCATCCCTGCCTCTTGCATCCGTTTGTGAAAATAAATATTATTTTTAATGGAGTTACATGCTGATATACTCATGTTAGTAGCTGTATAGTTGAACTTTGTTATGGCGAACTCTCTTGCAAGAAATTCCGCTTGAGACGAATCTATTTTCAAGTCCCGTTAGTGCTAAAGTAGTATGACTGTGTGTGAATGTACTGTTCAAACATGCACACTGCTTTATCTATGTGAATGAGTATTTTTTTCTTATGATTAATTCATAAAGAAACATGAAAAATATGAAATATGTTTGATTAATATGCTGCAATAACAAATGTCTGATGACTCGAAGTTCTCTTAAGTCGAAGTTATTTTGATGGTCCCAGCGACTTTGACAAAAGAAGTTCAACTGTACTATGGGTCTTTACCAGTAATTAATGTTTCTACCTTATTACACATTGTTTTAATACATTTTACTTATGTTTAACTGGCGTTTTGTCTTAAAATTGAAATCAGAATCTTTATTGTTGAATTTTTGTGTAAAAAAGTTGGGCTCGTCCGGGATTTGAACCCGGGACCTCTCGCACCCTAAGCGAGAATCATACCCCTAGACCAACGAGCCGTTGCTGTAAACCGACTAATTTAATTGTTGATTTTTCTGTCACTATTTTGGTTAACTTTCTCCCGAATTTCTGTCCTAAGCTCTATATTGCGCAATTGTTGTAGATAAAATGCGTTGAACATATTTTGCGAGAAAGTCGAGTTTAGAAATTCCTTGTGAATGTTTTTAAGAGGAAAATGGTTGATTAACTTTAAGAATACAAAGCCAATCCTTGTATATGTTAGTTTAAAAAAAATATTGTTTACTTCTAGTAGTGGCAAAACTTAAAAATACAACTCTTCTTATCGGTGACACACATTTTTACCTGATATGAAACAAATAAACTTACAAGATACATATCCTATATGGTTTTTTTTCTATTTAAAGGTCGTTAACTTTATAAGCGGTCTTTTCTATATTTGTAACACGTCAAAATCAATCCTTCCACATTGGCATTGTACTTACGTATGCTTTCTCCGTTAGTCATATATAAAAAGCATTGTGTTACGTGAATATTAGTAACGCTTTACCACCACAATGGTTTGTTTTGGTCATTGATCGGGGATCATTTGAACACTTGAATAATCTGTCAGCAGTGTTTGTGCGTAAACAGGGAGAGAGTGTGGAGATAGGGAGAATGCTTGTCGTTTGAAGATGACAGAAGAGAGAGAGAGAGAGAGAGAGAGAGAGAGAGAGAGAGAGAGAGAGAGAGAGAGAGAGAGAGAGAGAGAGAGAGAGAGAAGAGAGAGAAGGAGAGATACAGAGAACGCTCGTTGTTAGAAGATGGTGGAAATCGCTCTTGGTTGAAAAATAACGCGGGAGAATGAGAGAGAGAGAGAGAAAGAGAGACAGACAGACAGACAGACAGACAGACAGACAGACAGACAGACAGACAGACAGACAGAGACGGAGACAGGAGACAGAGACATAGAAAGACACAGCGAGAGAGGACAGACAGACAGATACAGAGAGAGACAGACATAGAGAGAGACAGACACAGAGAGAGACAGACAGACAGACAGACAGAGAAAGAGAGAGAGAGAGAAGAGAGAGATTGTTATATTATTGTTGTTATTCATGTAACAAGCGCATGGTATTATTGTTAACTTCTTTACTACCGTATAATGAAAAGAGTGACTTTTTTTCAAGACACTGCACGATTAAGACAAGATAACTTTATTTTTTAAACGACTTGTTTACGACTTAACAACACATAAGTCTAATGCCTTTACTGAATAAGAAAGATGCCATATAAATTGTGTTCGTTTCATTTCATTTAACCCCAGGGGAGAAGAGTTCATTGGAATTCAAACTTTATTAAGTGCCATTTTATTTCTGTCTGAAACGGAGATAAATACAGTGAGTTTATTCAACTGATATCCAGTGAATTATTTGGGTAACTATTTACCTCTTCATTGAAGGGAAAGGCAATGACATGATCATTAAATGAGTAAACAAAACCGTGTCAAGTGTTAAAAGGATGACTGGAGGGCCATTTGAATGGTTAAACTGACCGAATAAGGTCAACTGTTTACCAGATCATATTTGCTTGGACTTTAAAATTTAAAGTTTTCGATAGTTATAGTTGTTAAGAACTTACATCCATATAGCAGCGCAAATAACAATTCCATTTTTTTCACTTCAAACAAGGAGTTGTACGATTATGTAAATATTTATATTTGAACAAATCAGTAAAATTGGAATATGAAAATGGGCAATGACTTTCTTATTCTAACAATGGCTTGTTGCCAGTTGTGTAAATCAATGCTGTTTTGATAAACTTCAGTTTTCATCTTCTCCAAACAATTTGTGGCAAGCGGTAAGCGGCAAGTGGTAAACGAGTGGTATAGAAAAGGACTGTCAAGGACTTTAACCATACTCGGCGTCAGTGTCCGCCACTAATCCTTCTTTGGCTATTAATTGAGTTTTAATTAGTAATAAGTGTTTACTATGAAGCAAAAGTGAGATCATCCAGTGATATAAATACAGCACAGGAATAAAAACCGGAATATAACACCAACATGGACGGCTACCGTAACAACATGCTACATGTTTATGTGCCAACCTTAAGGCCTATAAAGGTGCGTTTGTAATATATTCTAATTTGTTTTATTCCAGTGCTATGCTATCATTGTAGTTTCATATGCAGGTAATGCTCGTATTGATGATCTTGCAGGAAACGCGAATTTGACACTAATGTCTTGTTCTCGCTTCTCCGTTCTTTTGTTGTTGTTTTTTGTTGTTTTTCGTTGTTGTTGTTTTGTGTGTACTTTTGTATTTATTTTAGAAAGTAAACTCAAATAAACATTATTTTATTTATTTTATGAGATGGGATTTTTAAATTTTATAGGATGTTACACTTTTCCAGCTATCTCTCCCATGTAACGTATTTTCCAGATTTTTAAGGAGTACTTAGAGTGTATTTTTTTCACTTGAAATGAAATTATTGTAGTAAGTGGTTTTCGTTGCTAAAATTGGTACATACTTACGAAACTATTATAAAAATACAAAAATATGATAAAGACATGTGAGATTAACTGCACAATACAAATGTATGCACATGCCAGATGTAGAACTGACAAAAACAACATGTTATGCCGATATTGCCTATAATAAATGATGTAATGATGAAGTATGTTTTCAAGTTTAAATAGACTGAGATTTGTCAAGGTTAACTTGCATGGGTTTATTCTCAAACTATGTTACTCAATAGGTACTGTCATCTTAAAGAACAGCTTTCAGCTTATTCATTTCTTTATCCCAGTATGTGAGAGTATTTTCGTTGGAATAGTTGTATACTTTTGATTTATCAATGAAATATGTCATTTATATTAAAAAAAATGAAGGAACTCAACCCTGAGGCACACCTTTAAAGATATGCATCCAGCTATTTGAAAATCACCCATATTTGCGGGATGCATTCGGTTCTAGAGATAACCATTTCGAAGAATCGCCGCAGATAGTGAGAGTCCATAGGCTAAACACTTTTAAATGACGTCGCAGGCAGTCAAACGCCTTTGACGGATCCATAAGGACTGCCAATACCAATGTGTGTCCAAAGCGGAATTCTATATAAAAACTTTTGATATGAAGGGTAGAATACTGACTGGGCAGTAGTTATTCTTAAGGAAAGGGTCATCTTTTTCTAAAACGACAGCAACAACACAACATGGTGTGTCTTAGGCTCTTTTACTACTGTTTGGAAAACTTCACTATATCAAAATATTTATTGATAATATTTGTAAGTTGTTTTGCTCTATTAAAGATGTCACAGCATGCTATATAAACAAAGACGCTCTTTCCAAACGCGCCTTTCCCTTTTTGTAAGCTGAACTGAATGTTTAATAACATCTTTTGCCCGTAATTAGTAATTTTAACGTGGAATATTATATAATCCATTATTCACAGAAAATGCCGGTGTATTTTTCTTTTAAAAATACATATTTCACTAGTGGGACCTTTAAATTGGAAAAAATGTAAAACGCAAAATCACAATAATTTGTTTAAAAAGCGTGCGTCGGCCGGGAATCGAACCCGGATCGACTGCTTGGAAGGCAACCATGCTAACCTTTACACCACCGACGCCTATCTATCGATGCATGTCACAGTGTGTAAAGATGATCATTATAGCTGACCGGACCTATTGCCTGTAGCTGTTTAGCATATTAATATGTACCGTGTTGTTCTTTGTTACTTATACTGTATAGCTAAGTAGGAAAAGAAATTACTGTAATAAAATAGTCAATTAACTCAAACACTCAACAAAAACAGTTCCAGGTGTTATACCATACAAGTTCTTAGTACACACATTGAGGACCTCGAAGCGTATGTACTGCATAATTAATTACTTGGTGCAAAGTAATTAAAAAGATTAAAACGCGCGTGCATTATAAGAATTCAATGCACTGGGTTCGATTTTCTTTATTTTTCCTTAAATAGTTTTTGTTCGTTTATCAATAATACATCGCTTGACACAGGCGTACTTAGGGCAAAGATAGATGTAACAGTAGCCAAAAGATATATACTCATTGATATGTGCACATGGACTAATGGATATTTAACACCAATGACGGAAGAGCGCAGTTCGTACACCAATTGATTTAAAGATACAAAATTATATACATTATATATAAGTGTTAATCCCTTAAAAGCACATTTTGCGATATTTCTAACTTGGCGCAGTTAAGAATGAAGGATTATCAGCAAAGTTTTCATATTTAGTAATCGGTATTCAATATTTAAGAAGATATGAATGTACTGTTTTGTAAATATTTCTCTTTTTTCAATTCGAAACTAAAAGAACAACAACAACAATATCAACAAGAACGACGACAACAACCACTAACTCCACACAAACCAAATGAGTGACTTAACAATAATAGTAACACCGGCTCCCTTCCCCGCCTCTCCAAAACCTAACCACGACATTGTCAAAAACAACAACACTATGATCTCAATTCGACTTCTTAAAGTCATATGCTGCGAGTTCGAATCTTCGTTATAGAACTACATATACCTGCGAAATTTCCTTGAATAAGCCGATCTGAATAGCGCACTAATGAGTCATAACCATGCATTAGTACACAACAAAGTGGTAGGGCACATTAAAGTATGCCATAAAATAAAACAAAAGTAAGTTACTTTGTACCTAACTGACCGAAAATAACTTAGATAAGAATTATTTTATTGTACTTGTTCGTCAGATAGCTGGATAAAGTAACAAAGAGTTCAGAAATACGAGAAACACTGTATCGACATTCTTGTGGACATATCTCACTTGTCCTTTGTGACAGATATACCTGGGCGGAACTCAATCTATTGAAAACACGTCTTTGCAAAACAACTCAAATAAATATTTCTACAGATGACAGAATGATTATGTATATAAACGTCTTTCATCTTTACTTTCACTCGTTTCTTGAAAATTAGGGCAAGATCATTTAGCAAAACTAACAAAACACTTTGAACTTTTACGGGGCATGACATCCAACAAGGCAAACATGAACAACGTTCCGATCAGGTAAATGAATGGGTCACTTTTTTTTCTTTAATTGCAATTAAACGTTTATTGACTTTTTGTTTTATAAACTAAAGATTTATACCGTTTTTGTAAAGTAGAATAAAATTTATCTTTTAATCTTTAATTATTAAAAGGTGAAGCAGATACATAGCGGACAAATATATGGTTAAAATAGTTAGAACACATATACAACTGTATTATTTGGACTATGTAAGCAAAGCAAGTGATTATGAATATTTTTCCTACAGACACTGAGTCGTATAATTGTATAAAGATATGCAGGAAAATAACAAAATACAAAACAAACAAAAAACAAGCAAATACTGAAAACATGCACTGTTGCCACCATAGACAAAAGGGTCAAATACATAACCGTGATTCGGCCGATCATATATTTTCATGTCCACAGAACATGATCCCTCCTGTCCGTCATTTTTTTTAAAATTTATTCTATTGCCTTAATAATGCTCGATTATTATTTTTCTTAACCATTCTAATCGGCTTTTCAGCGACAGATTTTATTATTACAGCCACAAAAAAAAAATTAAAAACTATTTTAAATAAATAGTTCCGTTAAAAAGCATATAACATTTTTACCAACTTGACTGTACGTAAATTTATAGTGGTTTAAACATTTTATCTATACTTAAATATGTTCTTAAATGCTCCTCCCCGGGGTCATAAAAACGCTCCCAGGTGCTCACCTCTCCGGGAACTGGAACATGTTTTTAAAGGACACCAGAAACTTAAAACGTATTTGAATAAAATCTTGAACACATTTCAACCTCTTCAAATGGCACGGCCCAATTTTATGTGATCTTCACTGGATGCGGATTTCATATATGGATTTAAATAACAAATTGTTACACTGATGATGAGTTTGGTAAAATCAAAAACGTCGCGACGCTTTTGGTCTACGTAAGCCGTTTTAGTCAACTACTTAGAATATCTAATATAAGTAATGTTTGTGTGTAAGTCATAAACAATACGCTGATTCGCTCCAAAGTTACAGCATAATTAAATAAAGTATTTCCTTTGTATTACTTTCGACCGGCCGCAATAGCTCAGGTGGTAGAGCGTCGGCTTGCGGATCGGGAGGTCGTGGGTTCAAACCCCGGCCGGGTCAAACCAAAGACTTTAAAGTTGGTAGTAGTGGCTTCCCTCCTAACGCTCGGGGCTATGGGGACTCGTCGGTGTCAGTATAATGACCGGCCGGGTTCAGTCCCCGGGCACCTCATAAGTGCCCCTGTGCTATAATGATAGAAATGTCGCTGCAGAGTATCGGCAATAATGCCAGCAAATCCCATTCCTATTACTTTCGATAGCATACTCTTACTTCTGTCCAGGCCACTTTAATATTCGATGGATTGGATTATTAGATATAACCCATTGACTGAACCTCTCAATTCCCCGAAGATAACGGCTTACCCGCTCACCTGCATACTTATTGAACCTAATCTATGTCTGTACAGGTATGTCACATGGTTATTATCTCATCCTCTTACTTACCTGGGCAGTCAAAGAAGGTTTTACATACTTCACCTGCGATAAATTGCTAAGTATATGCCTTTTCAAATTCGGTGTTTGTATTGTCGTTGTGTGTGTTATTGTTGTTGTTTTTGTTTTTTGTGTGTTTGTGTGTGGTGTGTGTGTGGGGGGGGGGGGTCTGTTTTTGTTGTTGTTGTTTTTATTTAACTACACATTTTTACCTGAATTGGTTTATTGAAATGATTAAATTACGAAAAGTCTGGGAAAAAAGTTGAAAATACATAAGTGAAATTGATACATTTTCCCTTGAAAATGAAATAACACATGTTGTATGCATAACTTTTCAAGCTGACCTGTAAATTCATGGTTCTGTCATATCCTCCTGTAGATCGCTCGAAACATCGTGGCTATTTATACAAATCGGAGATTCCGAAGATATTCGAGTAGTTACGAATGGTCCACAATTACAATTTTATTGCTGAAAAGGCCATGTTGAATATAATATACTATCGTGTCAGCAAGACTCTATTGTACAAACATGTCAGATCAAGCGGAACGGTTCTGATATATGGCGGGAAAACCTCGCGAAAATAAACATGTTGGTACCTCTGACGTTATCAAAAAAAAAAGAAGAAAAAAGATAAATTATTTTTATCTCTATTGAAAATGCAGAAACGGTTGTATTTGTAAAGAAATGTGATATGTAAATTGATAAATTAAAGTTTGTAGGACAAAAAAAAGTTTTTTTCAAAACTGCACAAATAGCTTTCTAAAGAACCTTTTCATCGCGTATTCTTCATCCAGCAAACAAAACGTCGCGATTCAGTACTTATTATTATTACATCAGATACATCCGAGGGATGACGTTCCGAGAACGGAATTGCACGATGAGTTCCGATTGGTTTCACATATGTTCGTTGCAATGGTGCTGAAGAACCGCCGATCTTACATAATACCTTGCTGTAAATCCAGCTAAAAGAATAATATAACTTCAATACACAGAGATATATAAAGCGTTAATGTCTTACCTATCTTGTCATTAAACAACATACATCGATTTTTGTTAATTACTGTGGTAATCTGAATCGCAAATCAGACATAAATCCGTACACAAGGCTTTTGATGTGATTAATTGTTTTTCCTTAAGTGCAGAATTTAGACTTTATTACCTCAGATTATGATCGGATTGTGTCTGAAAGGTGTTATTCAAGTTCGAACAAGAGCTTAACAAAAAAAGCGCTTCAGTGACTTTGTTCTGTCTTACCCCAGGTATCTGATCTGTCTTCTATATACTAGAGGACACTTGTCTATTGTAGCTGCCGCTATAAGTAATTGCACTTTTCAACTTTTTCAACATAGAACATTCTTTAAGCAAACACTCGACAGAGGAAAGACGCTCCATAAATCAGTTCATGTTGAGATAATAAGTTTCGAACGGTAGCGGGGACGAAAGGAGCGGAGCGGTAATCTACAGTTTTACAACAGAGAAGATTATATCTTGTTTGCTTTTTTTTCTCCCAATCTCTGTGACAGTGTTTGATTACACTAATACCTCTTGGATCCCTCGAAATCGCAGTGATTGTGTTAAGGGATTTAGACATTTGGACAATATACTTAAGTAAAAATGCTGAGCGAATTCCTTTCTAATATTTAAATTTAAATGGATGAACAGAAAGTGTGATGAAACATGTCCTTTTTCTTCGTCTAGAAACAGAAGAGACAGTATTGTGGAATTTATAATTGGGATTTATGGTTTATCATTTGTTGTTTAATGAGATTCGAACAGCATGCCCGCGGGTAAAAGTATTTATTTAATGTATCGCAGTACGTATTGATATCGATCCTTATTCACTTGCGTGTCAGACGAATCACCAAGGACGTGTGTCAATTTTTTATTCGTTTATTGCCTATTTAACGGATGAAATAAGATTTGTAAAAGAATATTCGATTTATAAAGTGTGGTTTACATTTCGCTCGAGGGAGGTGCTTTCGGGTGTGTGTTTGTGTGCTGTTGTGAGTAACCAAGTGTCGTGATCGAGGAGTTGGTGGTGAGCCTCTTGTATACACAGTGATTTCTTTTTCTAATGGACGTAAAATAGGACATTTAAATAAAAAATTCATGAAAGTCGTTTCTTTCACGGAATGTGCAATTCTCTTTCAATGTAAAAGACAGTTGTTGTTAAGTGTTTACATAAGCATTCATTAAGGACAGTTCTTTCGTGCTATTATACTATTATTATGACAGGCGGTTAATCTTGTTTAAACACGGACTAGTTGTCGTTTCTACATTTCAATGTTATTGATTGAAACATGATGATGTGTCAATGCACACACTTGAACCAGCAACAAACTAATTCGATTATCTTTTAAAACAGTTAACATTTGTTACAATTACTATGTGACAGTATAGTATACATACAATATTCATCAAATGATAGTCGGTACAATTTATGAATGTAAAATAATAAAAATACTTTTATGTAAACGGTCAGTTCTTAACGTGAAAGGAAACAGACATTGATACTTATTCCTAAGACAATCAAGAATGCCTCACAAAATGGCGCGTTCAGTATCGCTGCCTGACAAACACCGGAAGTGGGGTCCCATCAGGAGCCTCAGCACCGACTCCCTGCACAGCGGGGACAGCTCGTGGACCTTCCGGTCAATGCCCAAAATGCAAACGCTCAGGGTAAGTTGAGGGATTCGAACTTTTTACTATATTGCGTTGTGCAGGATTGGCTAGTGATTGTAGAGGGTAAACACGATGAAATTCAAGGTTTCGAACTTTAAAATCTGTTGTAGTTTTGGACTTTATTAGATTGCCAATTTGTATGCAAGGTTAGGCTTTCTACGATGGTCGGAAGTGTAAAAGACATGGAATTTCAAGAAAATTCAGGTTTTGGAAATGCAAATTTACTATTGTTTGTTGTACATATTTGTTGGAACGTACTTTGCACGGTGTAAAGGGTTTGTCTAGCAACAATTGAACGTTTAAACGACTCAAACAGCCACATTGATAAAATTCCGCAGCAGAACAACGCATCCTATGTTGATACGTATATGTCCACCAGACTTAAACTACGTGCAAGTGTTATCAAATACAACAGTAAATATTCCACCCTGCCGAGCGCACAATGATACAATAGACCATATGATGTCACCATCCTTGGGTGATAGTAACCTACACTCCAGCGGTTAAGTGGATCAACCGGTCTTCCTTTAACCAATCATAAAGCTTCTGCGTATGGCCAGTGTAATTAAAGCGGAGTAGAAAACAGATTGAATTGGGGCGGCTTATCCACAACACAATTACGTTAATTTACTGGAATGTTACTGGGTTCATTTAACGCGTTGGTCATTTGTTAAAATATAACTTTGTTAAACCACAACGCATATAGAATTTAAAAAATAAAATCTGGTTAACGGTCATGTATGTGAGTATGCTGTTCTCCAAAATGATTGTACTGGCTTAACTAGGGGAAAATTATATACGTTTGTATCGGTTTTCAACAATTCTGAACCATATGATGCCCTACAACTGCATTGTACTGCTCGTAAATACGCATGCGACAATACACGGCATGGGTATATGTCACTTAAAAACAGTATACTGATTAGTTCAATATTATCGCAATAATGTAAATAACTATAAAGAGATGATTGTCTTGTTCAGTACGCCATATTCTTATGCTTAACTGTGACCGGAACTTTTTTACGACTAACCCTTCAAACATTATTCCCCATTTGAACTTTTATTATTTTCAAAATGGTGTATATAGACAATATTTGCTCGTAGTGTTGTCCCAAAGTAATGACGTCTTATTTAAACTTAAAAGAAACTTAAAGATATGCAGATCAAACAACATAAACTGTTAAGTAAATTGTTAAATATCTTATCCCTATAGTACGACCAGAATTGTACGCATTTAACACCAAAAACCTATTTCTTTTTTTCCTCATTAGCGCTTTAATGATTGTCAACATTCATTGATCAGGTATGTGTGTTTAATAGCAACTGTTCAAACTAATACGCAATAAAACCTTAAAGTTTATGGCTGATCTGTTCGGACTCGTAGACCCACACGAAGTTCTGACGTTAGGTGACTGATCGTCCCACTAGGTGTCGCTATGAGTGCCACCATGTTCATCAAGACCCCCGACGGTTGTAGTTGTTGGTCCAGAAGTCATTTCCCTTTTAACGTTCGTCTGATAAATGATTATGAAGTTTATATCAACAAAAGAATACAAACAAACTTTTTGACGACAAACTAATGAGTTTTGGGGTAATGACGGATCGCCTTATTTTGCATTGTCCGAGCAATTTCGAAACAGTTTAACAGAACTTCATTTGTCAAAAAAAGATATATACATAGAAATTCAGATCAAGGCAAAATGTCAAATAGTGGGCCACAATGTTGTTTACAGGTTTTACACAATCTTTATTCAAAAAGCTTAAAAGGAAATTCCTTATAGCTGGCCAGATATGCATTTTTAAAGCGCAGCTTTGTTAAACCAAAATGCATAATGGATTGGAATGCTACTTCTGATCAAAAGATTACAGGTGAACAATGACACCGTATCCTTCGTCGTCAAATAGATTGTTGACCCTCGCCTTTCACCTTTAGACATATTGAGAGCAACCCCTGTCTTTGATTGAGAGAGTTAAAGTTAGGCGCCCGTGACCGATAAGGTAGAATCACCGACTTGTAACTCCTCAGCCCCTCTTCCGTGTAGGTTCCAGTACCGGTCGGGCCGAGAAATTTATGTAGGATTATAAAAACAAAGAAAGACACAATAGAATTTGTAAATTATGTAATATGAAGGTAGTAGAAAACGAATACCATTTCGTCTTAGTATGTCCGTTTTTTAGAGATTTAAGAAGTGTATTTCTGCCCTCTTATTTTTGCTCTTTTCCTACAATTCATAAATTTAAATTATTATTCCAGAGCAGGAAACCATCTTTAATTAAAAACCTTTGTAAATTTATATATCTGTCTTTTTAAAAAGGGAAACTACACTTCAACTTAAAAATTAATAATCGATACTTGTTTATGTATAGTCATATTGTTACTGTAAAATCCATCTTGACCTTTTTTGCATTTGTATTTGTAAATGCTCATTTCACACTTTTCTCTCTTTGAACAAATATCTGTTTACTTATTGACGCTATGTTATGATGTTCTTGCAATGAACTGTATGTTTATGCAATAGAATAAAATAAAAAATAACTTCCAGTTGACCTGAGGTGCGCCAGTGCCTTCACAAAGACATTTGTTTGGTGTCTACCTCCACCAATAATTAGGTGGACGTCACCAATATGACCTATTCAGGGAGCATAAAAATTGAACAAACACGCACCCCCACCGTGCTCTGGCTGGATGACATATTGTCTTGAATAATCGGGATTGTTCAAATTAAAAACAAAATCAAAAGACTTACATATTTTAATCCTAATCATAAGAAACATCAACATACAGATTAACAACATGATCGTCTCGGGGACGGAATTACCCGAGGAGTTCCGATTGGTTTCATGAGTGTGTTGTTAGTCACTGTTGTTCAGTATTTAGTGGCGTGTTACCATAACACTTCCCGCTACACTACCCTGTTGTCGCGTGACAACAGGCCCCAGGCTTCCCTAGCGATCATGGAGCGATTGAAAATTAACATGGCCTTCCTCGATCCGGATATTGCAGAAGCTGATAAGAACTCGGGAATAGTTTGTTCAACGCCAAATTAAGTACCCATTTAAAAGCAAGATGTCGCGATAGACGTACGTTTCCACCTTCAATTGATTGGTCGATAAACTCTATTTTGATATTTCGATACGCAATTTCGTTGTTATGAACGCTACAGCGATACTCGCAGTTGAGAGTGTTTGAGCTTGAATCTGCTTCAACTGACAAGCAGTGTGTGTGTGTTTGTGTTTGTGTGTGTGTGTGTGTGTGTGTGTGTGTGTGTGTGTGTGTGTGTGTGTGTGTGTGTGTGTGCGCTCGCGCGTGTGTGTGTCTGTTTGTTTTTGTTTTGTTTTTACTTCTTGCACAAAATAAGTAACACAGTTTAAATTGAATGAAAAAAACAAAAAACAGAATGTCATTGTATTGTTTTGGACATTTTTCAGTTAAAATAACGATTCCTTTGATATGGAAAATGAAAAAAGCGGTATGACGGTTTAGGTCATTAAAACCCCATCAGATAATATATAGTGAATACTTTATCTGTAAATGTGCGCATAGGTGTCATTGGTCAGTCATATACATTGCTTTTTGTGTCAATTTCATATCCATGGGCTAAAGTCCCATTGAAAAAAGTCCCCAATTTTACAGAAGCATTTCCAATGCGGGACAAAACAACATTTAGAAACCTAATCTGAGTAAAAAATCTTTAACAAATTCTGTACAAGACGTTACTTAGTTATATTTAAGATTAGAGATTAAGAAAAATTAAATTAGTTTATATTTTTATTACAAAACTATTTGGAGAGCAAAATCCCCTAGGAATGGTATTGATTGTTCGCGAAAACTTACAATGGCACTGGATTAGAACAATCGGCACGGGCTTGCGTCATTTTGTCATTGACACGGGTTTGCGTCATTTTGTCAACGACACGGGTTTGTGTCATTTTCCTAACGAAACGGGTTAACTTTATTTTCCGAATGGCACGGGTTTACGTCATTTTCCACATGGCACTGGTTTTCGTCATCTTCCATAAAATACCCCAGCCATGATTGCATATATCACGGATCACGAGATTCTGAGCGAAATTGAAATTTAAGCTCCCTGACTTCCGTTTCCAGTTCACTATTGGACATGCAATAGAGCGACCTTTAACAAAGTTAACTACTTTAAAGTTAAGAACACTGTGCAAAGCATGTAATAGTGTACTAGTTAGCACAACACTCTACGTTTTAAGATCATGCCTATAGACCATAAATTCACAAATGTAACAAAATACGCCATTGTCATTGACAGTATCGCCGTCTTTGTCATTTACAGTGTCAATGTCTTTGTCATTTACAGTGTCAATGTCTTTGTCATTTACAGTCTTACTCTCTTTGCCATTTACAGTTTCGCCCCTATATAAATTGTTGATTTTAGTTATAAAATGGGGTCGGTTCTACCTATACTTGACTGGATACACTTCTAATTGGATTGGCACGAGGGAGATCTCTCTTATGCTTTTGAAAGAAATCGGTGTAGTCATGAAAAGGAAACACACAACATAGTTGTAAGGATCAGACTTAATCCGACAGGTTATTAAAACACTCGATTGGTACGAACCTTATGCATTGATGCGGTATTTTGGTGGTACTTAAATGATGTACTAATATATAGAGAACTGTGGGTATATATCAGCTATAGGTTTAACTAATACAGTTTTCAATGCAAATCTGAAAAAAAGTTTTTGGAAACATCTATTGAAAGTTAGAGAAATATTGCTGCATGCACCATTTCTATGGATATTTATATGTAATATAAATTAATAACTGCTTGTTATGGCAGCACATTTATAAAACATATTGAAACTTATGGTTAATAATATATACTTGTGTATTTATTATGGCTTATCGTTTTACTCTTTAATTTACGGGTTGGTTTTTTTTCCGTCTAACTCTTCTGTGAGGTATACATATATATTTACCACAAAAATGTTATTTTTAAATAAAATTAATTAAGACTTGCCAATGTTGTACGCTATTTGTAAGATTGTCTAAAAACTGTTAGTGACATGACGTTTTTATGAAGTTTATTCTTATCTCAAAAAAGTATTGGACCCTCATTGCTTATGTATAGTTGTCAAGTTACAAAGTGTGGTCTTTTTTATTGGCTTTATTGCCTAATTGAGAAGTAATTAGAATAATTATTTGCTGATTAGCTGGTACATAAAGAATCGTGGTTTTACGATGACGTCCAGCCTTATACCGCTTAAAATGACACCAATCCTTTGAAAGGAGATTTTCGAAAGGTCTATGTTTCGCCATTGTTGTATTTTCATAACACTGTAGGTTTAATTTTCCTTAGGACACTGATATGTTAAGTTTGTTTTGTATTAGAGAACATGATATAATAGATGACGTCTAGTGAAACACAGTGTCGTCCAATAAGCTCTAATAGTGTGTTTTAGTTCATGTCTGATACAGTTATGTCTAGCTATTGAATTTTTGTCTGCTATTTACTGTAATTGATTAGATCTAAGCCTGCTATATACACATTCGTCAGTATAAGGCAAAAATTGTAGATCCAGTTCAGACAGGTCCATGATTGAAGCTGTCTAATCAGGATCTACACTATTCGCCGCAAATTCTTTACATATATGCATTTTTGACATTGAATGAAGTGTCATATAAAAGCTAACAATATATATGGATTAGCCACAACTGCAGTAGGCGAAGAGTTATATATTTGAACCATAGACGACCTAGAGACACATACCGGACACTGACCATGTTGACCGGAACACTGTTGACCTATGAGGTTAGATAACTACAGGTATGTTAAGCTATCGATAGTTCAAAATGGCGAAAACAAAAGGCTAGCCGGTGCAAATTCCGATAAATGATATCGACAAATCGTGGAACAAAAGCCATTTGTTTAATATTCAAATACAACATTCACGAAGACTTGCAGGTCGTGAAATAATAATAATGGTAATTGAAAAGTTTAATTTTCGTTGCAGCAGGAGGAATGTTTACCAAAGTTTTCTCATAAATATTTAAAATATGCTTTAAATGAGTACATTTAAGTTGAAATTTTACACATACACACTTGTTATATTAAATTGTGCCTAACTATTGTATTAGCATAATACTACCATAATAAAATATATAATGTTTACCACTGCACAAGTCCGTGACTTTATAGTACACGAGAATATAACAGAAATATTACCAGATTTTTTACAAAAACTCGTATTATACAAAGTAAGAAGTCGTTTATTCAATAATGCTCAGACTGTGTTTTAAAACGTAAAACAGGAAAAACTGTCGAAGAAAAGTATCGCCAAGAAACTAATAAATATATATGCTCTTTGCCAGATAATTACTAATTCCGAACTGGCCAGGCTAAGGCAAGTAGTTTAGTCCGCAGGGAGCAATCTGAAAATGTAAGCAGAGCCACTTCCTTCTAACCTCTCCATAAAACTCCTTATATTACATACATGTATTGTATACCGACCCCTACGAGTTTAGTATATGGCAGCCTGTGCCCGAGCGGTTAGAGTAGCTGACTTGTAACTTCACAGTTCCTCATTGCGTGGGTTCGATTCCCGGTCGATACGAGAACTTTCAATGTCAGTGGTTTTCCAGCTAAACCTGTTGTGCGCCTTTTGTTCCACCCTGCCATTTGTATTGAGTCTTTCTCTACCAATTGTTTTCTTGACTTCACCAATATGACCATAGCTGTGTTGCAGCGATGTCAACAAAAAGACAAAAAAGTTAAGCATATGTTAATAATAAATGTAGCATTCTATGGGTTAAGACACTGTCCAGGATGATGTTTGTATAAGAACATATACACATAAGTGGTATATCAGTCTCTGAGAGGGGTTGAGTAAACCCTGGCGCCACCATCGCCAGTTGTCCTCTGATGGTGCCGGCCTGAATGGCTCCTTTGTTTATGACCTCTTGTTGTGGCCGTCCAGAACTCTGGGCCGGAATCTTAATCGAGCCGTTGTCTTGTGACAAAGGTTATCTAAATATATTCACAAGATATGTTATAAGCTTACTTCTATGTTAGAGTAGTAGCTTTTAAAGATTATATTCACTCTTTAGGAAAGATTATCACCATATTATTATCACCGTTTACACTACAAACACAATTAGATAACAAACTCATTCTTGTTTCTGTCTGAATAGACAACATCACGTTTAATTTGGTTAATTTACGTGTTTATCTACGAAGAAAACGTATGAGTATCAAAATGTATACGACATTTTTTATTGCTATTCTTATCTGAATATCATATTATTCCCAATTATGGCACTAACAAAAGTTGTTATATTAAAAGTTTACGAGAGATGGGCTGTGCAAACTTTTGCGCTACAATCGATGTTACCCTCTAAATTCGCTTATTTTCGTTCCTTTCTTCTTTTTGGCATATGAACCAACAGGGTTTTTTTAAGGCAGAAACGCGAATCGAATATTAGATCGAATTATATAGGTGGTTAGAACGATACACCTTTATACATATGGCTTTCTCAAACGATGTCTAAATAAAACCACAGGGGATGACTTTAATGCAGACACCTGCCTGACCAAGTGCTATTCTACAATACGTTTCCAACATAAGTAATTCCATGACTTTCAATTCTCTTTAACCACATGTCTATCACCATAACTTTGAAATGAAACATTACCGGAATAATCGAAACCTACCACAAGTACCCATGTCACCTTTGTAAAGTGTTGCAATCAATTTTATGTGCCGCTCTTTTACCAATTATTATAATCAAGTTACCATTATACACATTCAACGACTGTAGCATTCATCCGGCTAGTTTATGAAAATTGCATACCCGGCTTACAAAGCTGTGAAACCAGTCAGTCTTTCTCTTCAATTATGAAAAAAGAAACACGTACTTTTTGTAAAGAAATTCACTCAAAGACTGCTGCTTATAATGAAGTAAATTCAATTAGAGCTCTGAGAAATGTATTGACGGTGAGTCTCTATATTGTCGGAGCACAAAGCCGAGAGCCAATGTAATACCGCTGATATAATGTTGTCACAGCATGGCCGCTACTTGATCTCTGTAATTCACTCCATACAAACGTTCAATGGACAAGATGAAAGAGGGCTTTCTTTCGAAGGAACAGTTTTTATGATCAATGTCGTATTAGAAGATACAAATCTCAAGTATCTATACCAAACATGAACAAAGTGTATATATTTTGTTCCAACAGTGCACACGTGGTTTAAACTGATCTTGAAATTATGCAAATCGAGTCTATTTGCATCGAAGACTTATTCAAAGCACAGTGGCTTTCATATCTATCTCTTTGAAAGGTTTGTTTATTCTGTGCTTTATAAAATTCAATATTCTTTATAAGAATGGAGATTGCATCATTATGTACTAATTGTTAACAAGATTTTAATAGATGAAAATGATATGCTAAAAGAATACACAGTTAGGTAATATTGTCTCAATTTTATCATTCTATAGCAGTAAATTATGATGCAATCATATCAGTTTTTAAGCTACGGTTAACCCGTTCACGAGCAGATAAATTGCATTAAGGTCTAAGATAGTTAATTTAAATAGAAGAATCATAAAATCGAACAGAACGGTAGATTGGCATAGAATTCAAATGAATAAGTAGCACATAATGGGCAAATGACAGAAATAAAAGAATCGATAAGAATGCGTAAACAATTTAAACAAAAATGGCAAGCGCGCTGGCAAATGGACCAAAGAACGAAATTTAAAAAAACACAATGTGGATTGGTCCATTTATATGTATGGCACTTCTATGTAGTAAATAAATGGATTTCCGCCATTACTGTCGTTGATCTAACTGATAATTACCCGAACTCATTAAATTTTACTGAACACCGTCTTCTTAATGGAAATCTTTAGACTTAGCTTAGAAACCGTGAAATCAACTGAGCCTGAACGGCAACGTTTGCAGCACGAACTGGTGATACGGTTTACTCGAGTATATTTCCAGCGCAAAACGATATAACACCAACAAGCCTGACTGATATATGGCTCTTCCATCGACTCGGGTCCCACCCGAACTCGCAATGTTGACAAACAGTAGCTCTCCAACCCGCTGTATCTACAAACGATATAAATTCCCGCCTTTAGGCAGGCGTTCAATCAGACGATTAGGTGAAAGGAAAGTGCGATGTTGTGAGAATAATGAGCAGGAATAAAGTTTACGTGCGTCCACAAAGAATGGGAATGCGGGTGAGATTTGTAGTTAAAATTGTGTTCATTTTCTCATAATTTGATATAAGTCGACGCATGATTGATATTATAGGATGTGAAATATTTTAAATTTAAAAAAAGATGTTTGTGAGGATATTTGAAACGTCTATAATGTAAGAGTTTGAACTTTAACTGATCTTAATTTGATACTTTTTGCTTTTAAATAATTTCAAAATGTAGAAGAAACGCTATTTCACGTACCTTTAAATGCTTACTCTATCCAATTTAATCTGATGTAATTTTCTCTAAATAGGCTGTGGTTTATATAATGTTATCTTGATCAATATATTTAGTATATTAATGAATGCTTAGAGAATGAATATACTTTGAAAAAAAAATATATTCATTTTATTAGTTGACTTTAATGTGCCAGATGTAATTATTCTAGTCTTTGTAATACATGCGAGTTATTATGAACAATTATATATATACATACGTACACATATACACATGCACTCATACAAACGCGTTAATTTTCTTGCATTGTTACACGTACCCATACTCTTATACTCACGCGCTAATTCATATGCGTTCACACACACGCGCTTATACCCTCATATTCGCGAGATAATTCACAATCGTTCATTCACACGCACATCCATATGCACGCACCAATACACACGCGCGTTTAAGCAATCACAAGATACGCTTACATCCACACGCGCACGCTAATGCACGAACGAATGCCACTGTAAGTATCTCGATTATATCGTCCATTACCGCACATATATAACGATTTATACAACCTGAAAGGCTATCTTTTCAGACAATTAATCTGTACAGGTAAGCATTTTCTGTTCGAACTATTAGTTTGATAATAAAACGACGAAAAGGTCACCACTTAATTGACATCAACCAATACATTTACGTATAAATGTCCGTTGATCATTTAATTTACTGGTGAAAATCTCATGTACATTTTATCCATTATTTAACATTGAAGCCCACGTGTTCTCGGTTGGGAAAATTGCTTCGATTTTAACTTATCTCATGTTTGTTTTCAATTACCTTACATACCGTCGTTTGAGCTTGACAAAATCAAACAAAGCCGTACGAATTGTGCTAATCAGTGAACTCGACAGATGGGATATATTAAATGTGTAAACGCGTTTTGTGCGCTTGTTTTGTAAGGGTTCGGGACCTATCTCTACTCTGTCTTTACTCTTCGAACAGTCATTGATACGTATTGCATGTCGC
Organism: Sinonovacula constricta; assembly: GCA_007844125.1. Taxonomy (NCBI): domain Eukaryota; kingdom Metazoa; phylum Mollusca; class Bivalvia; order Cardiida; family Solecurtidae; genus Sinonovacula; species Sinonovacula constricta. Next base: position 46,660,734 of record CM017555.1, read on the forward strand.
TCTTCTTGTATATAATTATATTTAAAAGTATGGGAGTGTTTCCTAATAGAGAAGTAGTATTATGTTGGTGTGGTACAATAGAGGATTCTCCTAGACTAAAGGGTGGTCTTTATTTAGGTTGTATTCTTAAATTCTGTGGGTCGTTACACAGAAAATATATAATAATGGGAAGTGTTAACAAATGAAGTTTATGGGGGGCAGTTTCATCGAAGATCCCAGGACCATTAATTTTAAGTCAGTCCTAAAAACAATAGACTCTACTCCTTAGTTTTTCTATAGTTCTAAGGCTAACACATGTCCTAGGACTTATATTGAAACGCATACAAGATAATTTAGTGGTCTTGTGATCATGATAGAGTCCTAGGATTTATATTGAAACGCATTTAAGATTGTTTAGTGGTCTTGTGATCATGATAAGGTCCTATGATATATATTGAAACGTATTTAAGATAATTTAGTGGTCTTGTGATCATGATAAGATTCTAGGACATGTAGCATCGATGATAAATTTTAGTAAGGTAATCGCGAAATGGTTTTAATGGGAAAAATCATGAAAATAGGCCGATAATAATGACTGAAAAAATCTACATATTGAAATAGCCTTTAAATGGTCTTAAATGCCTAAAATGTGGTTTTTGTATAAAATTATTCTGTTTTGTCTTTGCCTTTGTTTCAAATATATCGCAATGACGAACGTTTGGTCATTATTGCGCCGCCCAGTGAGTTTTGGAAAGTAAATTTTGTGAAGTAAAAATCGAAAATTGTTTTGGTAGAACCACCAGCGCACCACAGGGTCCGTAGACGACCTCCTGACTTGATATTTTCCGCGCTGACCGGGAGTCGAACCCATGTAAAAAGGGTTTCTGAAGTTCAGGTTTGCGACTTTAACCAATCGGTTATACTTGGCTTCTATTACCTGTTACAGTGATATATGTATCGACCACAAGCTTTCAACCTTCACCCTGAGTGCCATTTTTGTACTGATATATTAGCAAAACACACAATCAGTGTCGACAGGATTTGTTTATAGACCATTAAAGTGGCCGCTGCATCTAAATAGTGGGTATACGGGTAACCGGCAGTCAATACAGGGCTGGAATGCCACTTTCAGAAGCAAAATTGATTCAGAGATAGACACATTTGCGGGACACAGAGCTAATTGGAGACGTGTTGTAAAGGAGCGTTTTCATTTTAAGTATGCCTTTATTTCTTGTATTTTGCAAATGAATAGCTATCCATTTGCTTTACATCCATACGTCGCACAAATCATGATACCGGAAATCAAACCTGCGTGGCGCAGGGGCGGATCCTGACAATTTTGGTGTATGTGTGCGGGGTATATATATATACAGAAAGGGACCCTAACTTCGACCTAAGCAATCAACAGACAAAATTGACTTTAGATTTTTTTAAGCTTACGTGTTCGTGTTTTCCCACCTCTAATTTTCTACCTGCTTGGTGGAGGGGGTTATCCCCCATCCCCCCACCCCTTGGCTCCATCCCTGGTGTGGCGATATTTTGAGGGGCTGATGACCTCCTTATAACTTACTTAAATGTCTTGTAGAGTTGTTTGAAGGAGTCTGCTGGTGGTAGCACTTAATGGATGTCCTATATATGATATTGATCAGAAAGAAACATAAATAAGAACAACGTTATTGTATAAACTTATTCAATGTTTTAAATAGCTTGACTAATCGGACAATATATACATGCTTAATTTTAAGTGAATTAAAAAATATATGTTTCATTTCCTTGAGGAAAGTTATCTTGTCAAATAAGGAACAACATCGATGTATTTGATGTCAACTTCCGGGACAGTCGCATTTAATATATTAAATTCTCCATAATTGAATTTTGACATATTTTATGAATGCGATTGTAACGATTTTCCATTGTTTTCAACTAAAAGGCGATGATTTTGAGCGATTGTTTTTACGATGAACAGGTTGTAAAGTAGAAGAAAAGTTCGTGTATAGTCATTGGCGTGATTATATTGTGAATCCTTGTCGTCACAGTCGAGGTAGCAAGATGGGTGGTTTAGTGGCTGTGGTATCTGGCAGTAAGATGTTTTATAAAGGGGAAGTTAAATTAAAGAATATTTCAAACACGAAACAGTGTCAGAAAAAGTGCAAAACTCGCTATGTCATTAGAATGAGTTTAATTGAAATGTATGCAGGTGGGTTATTTGCATTCAAAAGGTGTCTTGATGAAAATTTGGGTAAGTGTTTTGTGTAAGGGTTTACCTGGTGTATATCATTAAGAGTTGGTTGAAGTGGTGGCTCTATTGAAATATCTAACAAGGTGGTTTGTACGGGGATATACTCATGAAAGAATCGGGAAAATCACATCAATATTGCTTAATCGCATGTTGCATTTAAGTACTGCCTAATGAGTTCGTGGTATAGAAACATGCGTTACAGATTATCTGTTAAAAATGCCTGGCCAGAGAGTGGGCTTTCACGATAAGAGAATCACATTGAAAACCAGTAAACGACACATTCTTCTTATTTATTTGGACAATCACATTTAAAAACACCATATTAATGGTTTCTCGCTGTTTTATTTCCTACTATAAAAGAAGACAGAAAGAAGTAAGTGCAGCTCTTCAGACATTCTTTGTCCATCGCATAAAGAAACATAAATATGTTTATATTATGAATTGTAATGCAACGTCTGCAGTACTATGGGGACATATTGTATGTTATATAATATGGCACTGTTCAACATTTATTATTTGTTTGCGCAGAAGGCATGCAGCTTTTTGGTTTGACGCACGGGGTTCTTTTTTCTTTTTTAGCATTTAAGAACTTTTGAGGGTCATCAGAACTATCTGGAATCTGCAACCTTCTGTATGTTATAAGTTCATGCTTTTGGCTGCTGTTTATTATGTGTTTTATTGTTGTTGTTGTTGTTGGTGGTGGTGGTGGTGGTGGTGCTAATGGTGTTGGCGGGTTGTTAACGTATACAAGACGAACAGAAGTGTACTTGCTGTTTTCACATTACCGATAAATGTAAATGAATTATTTCTTAGTTTTGTTTTTGAAATACTTAACAGATATAAAATTATGGTCATTATAGCGGCGTCCAACAATATGGTGGACCAAGTCCCTAGACAAATGTCTGGGTAGAAACACTGGCGCACCGCATGTCAGCTGGCAGACCTTCCCACATTTAGTCTTTCTCCCCGAATGGGACTCAAACCCACGCGGTGCGAGGTTAAGCAGTTATGGGAGTTACAAATCGGCGACTCTACCACTGCAAAACGGGCGTAGAAACGTTAATGGAAATAAAATAAATAACTGATGCGCACACTTTCTTTTAGAAGTTTAATTACAGTAGGAATAAACATGTTATTTTCACTTTACTAATAAATTTGAATGGAAATGACATGTGCGACACACATCTTCCTATCGGCATATTTAAAAAAACGTGCTTAATTACAGCGCAATACATTAATTACGCATTTAACATGACATGTGGTTTAACGCTGTTGCGTGCGCTTTCATTGTAAAAGTTGTTCCATGGATGGCCTGGGCCAGGTGTCAGAAAAAATGTTTGTGATATCATGTCAGATGTTCATAGCGTGTAATTTATATAAAGACAGCACTGAATCTGCTAATGTGGCATTCTCAAGATGGCTGCTCGATTGGCAAAGGGGCAGACCCCCACACACCCCACCCCTTCACCCACACACATAAACATACACATAAAGGAAAATTTCAGGAAAAAATTTGTCATTTGCAATAGTATTAATTATTATAAAACCCACACCACAATTTGTCATTTAAACCATGCATTCCCATTAAAATTATGAATACAACTTTTCATTACATTTTCAAGGGTTGCATTTATGATTGATTATTACGCGCTTGCCTGGGTTTGCGGCTAACAAAGTGGTGTTTTGTTTATTTAAATATTATTGATGATTTATTATACAGGACATGCACGCTGTGCAAATTTACAGTTGAACTGAATCATTGGATTAAATTTGTGGTTATGATGTTTGAATTTCGAACCAACCGTCGGAAATTGAAAGCTCAAGGAGTGTTTGGTTAATATCAACAGTGTTAATAATTTATAATTTCAGACGATGCAAACAAAAACATATGCAATGCGAAAGGATTATGCAAATACAAATCATGAATTGTGATATTTGAATTTTGAATTAACAGTAGGCAATTAGATCGTCAATTCTAATTTTTAAAGGAGAACATCAACGTCATCCTTTATTTGCAAAATACTTTTATCACATGATTCCCCTTATCTACCATTCAATATATCTATTACATATTTTGTTATTGTTCACTAGTGCAATACAGCTTTTTTTATTGGTGACGTCATCGACGTCATCATAATGCAGATCTCTCATACCACTATATCATCAAGTAGTGATGTTAAAAGTTCGTAAAATCGTATATTGGCGACTAAAATAGGATAAAAGGAATCTGACACTCGTTGCCATTTAACAGAAACATTTATAAAACTCGTCCATAGGCTCGCTTACTATTACTTTTCCTGAACTCGTTTAATAAATGTTTGTTTTAAATGACAACTCGTGTCGGTTCCTGTACATTGTACAGATATGATATTGATATCAGGTTGTTTGGGTGACATTCGTCTTTTTAGGTATGATGTTGAGCGACTTAGTAAGAATGAAATCCGAACAAATTGAAAATGTTTCGTTTTAAAATTACAAAATTATTCATTTTACCATCAAAATGCAATTTGGTTTTAAGAGAACTACTGTAATTAAGTTATTGTTTTGAAGTCTCAAAAGAAATTCAGCCGTTATAGGGCCAAATAAAATACAAAAACAACATATAACTGTTTCAGATTTTTTTATTTTTTTAAAAAACTTTTTATATACGAAACTTATGAATAAAATATATTTGTCGAAGCATTGTGTACCATAGAAGACATTTATACAGCCGTTAAACAGGCAAAACAAAAAATAAAGTAAAAAACGTACAAAGCAAACAAAAATCCACAAACAAGAAACAACAAAAAGCACTTCATACACGTACGCACGCGTATACTTGTATATAATGGCTTATGTTTTGGAAGGTGAAAAGTATATAAATTTTATATTTTATATTTCTACTGAATTCAATTCACCAATGAATCAAGCCATTGTGTTAGTTTTCTTCTGTCTTTTCAATGTGTGATTTTGGTCCCAAAGCGAAACTCTGCGAATCCTATATATTATTTACTCCATCACTATAGATGAAATATGAATATACGAAACATTGTAATGAAACAGTCAGGGAACAACGGCTGATTTCCAAGAAAAAATAAGCACAATGGAATTTTCTTTCTTTCTTTTCTTTCTATTTTTTTATTTATCATTATTTTTTATAATTATAAAATTTTCGTGCAAATAAGATGCAGATATTAAGGGAGTGAGTTTTAATGTTATTCAATTGCATAGACATTTAAAAAGACTGTAAAACCCGTACCATAGTGGTGTCCTCTGTGTAACGATATTACCGACGCTCAAGACATGCTCACCATTGCGGGGGGTTATATTTGTATTGACAGTTTATCATAACCTTTTATGTATTTTGACAAATTACTGCTTATTCATTGTCCTCATATTAAAATTATCGGTCCATTCAACCTTTTTTTCAGAATTCTTTACACCCTCCTCCAAGCTTTTACCTTACCAACTATCCACAATTATATTTTATTGATTGCTACATTGTTGATCTAGCTTTTCACTGACTATTCACTATTCTTGTTCAATATTTATGTTGATTTATATCGTAACAAAGAACATAAAGCAGCGAAATCTGATTTGAAGTAAATATGACATTCATACGAAATGAAAGCCAGTCGCGCTGACTGCTGCTGGCACATAGATTTTGGATGTTGGTGTAAAATGTTGAAGAGATTTAATCCGGGATATTATTGTGACTCTAGAAGCTAATATAGTGAGTAAATAAATTTTACAAATATTATTTTACAAATATTAAACATTTATTTTAAACGTTTATATATATATATATATATTATATATATATATATATATATATATATATATATATATTATATATATTGTGTGTGCTTTTCTGCAAATGGTCTTATTTTAACAAGAAAATTAACTCACTACATATAATAAATAATGTTTTCTTAGGGTTATTTTGTACGAAAACATTTTAAATCACTCTTCCGACTCTGAATACAATCTACGAGGTTGTGTTTATGAGCAGACACGTATATTTTACACGTTGTTTTTTGGTGGCAGACTTAGTATATATATCGTCTTGCTTTTCATACTTCTTTTAGGAAAGTAATGGTCGTATTATCTACGTAGTTGCAAAAGACTGTTAGAGCTCATTTAAATATTTATGAGATGAATTTCATAGAAGATCCATTAATATGTTTGTAAGCTATATTGAAATCGATTTGGTCACAGTCAGTCAAAAAATATTTACTAAATTAATTGTTGAATGACAATTAATATTGGAATAAAATATTTCATCTGATCACTGGATTATATGTAAACGTGCTGTCCTTCAAAAGATTGTGTTGTATTGAGTTTGTGTTTTCAAAATCGTCGTGACGCTTTTCAATTGTTTTAGACGTCTTTAGCTTATCATCCTTATATATAACAATAATAGCTGTAACAGGCTGCATGTGTATACGTTAATCATAAACAATACACTGACTGGCTTTACATTTATATGACTTGAAACACAGTATATCTTAAACCGAACTAACATGAAATATGTTCAACTAATTTGTAAAAATATACAGTGTTGTCCGATCGTGCATTTAAATCCCATTATAACCCCTGTATTCTTTCTTAAGATAAAACTAATTTTATAGTCCAAAGACAATATGTACTTGATTAAACTTTTAATACAATACTTCTGATAAATTAATAATTAAAATTGATATCTTATTATACCTGCATGCACAAAAACACTTCACGAGGATCATGCCATTCTTAACTGCGTATTCAACATTCTGGATGAGCACGTCTAGCTGTTTTTGACTGATACATTGAACAGGTTACTATGCAATTTCCAACAACATAGCGGGGCAGTCATTTGAACAATGGATGATTGATCCGGATAACCACTTTCCGATAGGGAAAGCTCGCGAGCCTTGTGGAGGGTAGATCGTTTCAAGTGTGGCGGAAAGTCGTCATGACACACCATGTTAAACATATCGATTACATAATCGGTGCAATCAACGAGTGGGAAAACTTCAATTCAACATTTTATTGCTTTAAACAATAACACATGTTTATAGCATAAACAAATCAATAGTATCCTAAATTATCACGAAGAATAATACAGAAATATAAATAAATAATGGATTTCATACTAGTTAACAGAGGAGCGTTAATAAATATCATGTGAAAGTTTTCCATATAACTCAGAACACGTAATAAAAGCGAGTAACACTTATGAGACATTGAGTTAAGAAAGGGAATATACACAAGAGTCCAGTGGTTTTCGATAGTCGTGTTATATCCACCATACAGCAGATAAAGGTTACACAGTACTAACTGAATGTTAATTGAACTTATTACAATAGTGTATGTTTAACTGTTGAAGCGAGATGCACAAGGGTCCAGTGGTTCTCAATAGTCGTGTTATATCCACCATACAGCAGATAAAGGTTACACAGCACTAATTGAATGTTAATTGAACTTATTACAATAGTGTATGTTTAACTGTCGAAGCTAGATGCACAAGGGTCCAGTGGTTCTCGATAGTCGTGTTATATCCACCATACAGCAGATAAAGGTTACACAGCACTAATTGAATGGTAATTGAACTTATTACAATAGTGAATATTAAACTGTTGAAGCTAGATGCACAAGGGTCCAGTGGTTCTCGATAGTCGTGTTATATCCACCATACAGTAGATAAAGGTTACACAGCACTAATTGAATGTTAATTGAACTTATTCCAATAGTGTATGTTAAACTGTTGAAGCTAGATGCACAAGGGTCCAGTGGTATTCGATAGTCGTGTTATATCCACAATACAGCAGATAAAGGTTACACAGCACTAATTGAATGTTAATTGAACTTATTACAATAGTGTATGTTAAACTGTTGAAGCGAGATGCACAAGGGTCCAGTGATTCTTGATAGTCGTGTTATATCCACCATACAGCAGATAAGGGTTACACAGCACTAATTGAATGTTAATTGAACTTATTCCAATAGTGTATGTTAAACTGTTGAAGCTAGATTAACAAAGATCTCATGGAACATGGAACTCCATAAAGGCTATTTTCACCATGGAACAGATAAATATTTCACAGCACAAATTGCATGATAATTTTATATATATATATATATATTTGTGTGCTTAAACTTTTGAAGCTATATACAGAATGGTCCAATAAAACTTGGAACTCAATATTAGTGTTATTTTGAAATTATATAAAGCCTACCAGAGAAAAAGTGAATAAACTAATCGATTTTGAGCATTAAATTTACTCATTTACATGGCGTAACCATCTTTTCTTTCAAATATCAATTTCTGATATAAGAAAATGGGAACATGGACTTTGTAAATTTGATTTTTTAATTATCATGTTGTTTCAGTTATTTCATTTGCTAAGATTTTATAATATGCCTTTTGAGACCTCCACCCCCACGGCGTTTCGCTTTTTGTAAAATTACTGCGAATTGCGGCTACAGTGGATATACATTGTTCAACGAAGCCATTATAATTAACTGTGCTGATTGTACAATTTTGAAAATGAACAAATATCGATATGTATCTTAGTCTTACTTTATGCAAACAACAGTGGGACTTTACTGGTGTAACGCTTTTCTTCCTTCATTGACAAATTGCATTTTTTTTTTACAAAACCTGTTATTTGCAAGTGCCTGTTCGTTTATTTACATTATTTCAGGAAAACCCTAGCACAGTGTTTGCGATTAAAGAATTTACAGTTTAATTTTTACCATTAATATGTCAGCGTCTGTGTTATAGCTATTAGGCTTTCCTAAGATCAAAAAAGTTGTTTTAGTGTGTGAAAAAATGTATAAAAGTCGCTGGACAATTGTAATGGAAAGAAATGCTATGACCCGTCATGTTCTTTTGGACATATTTTAAAAGTTGTAAGATCTGATAACGTTGCTGTTTATTTAAAAAAGTTAATTGAAGTCGCTGAACAATTATTTCAATTTGACTATTTCAATTAATTAAAATCCCAGTAACAAAGTACACAGAAGCATATAAAGACGTTATATTGATTGAACGGTTTCAAACAACGCCCTTTACGTGCAGTGTCTGCATGACTTGTAATGTTTCTGAAGATGAAGCTAAAGTGTTTTGTAATCCATCCCACTTAACAATGAACATTGATATATTCTTTGGCTTTCCCTATCAATTGATGGTATGTCAAGCAAACAATCAATCACAAAGCGACTCAAACTTAACACTCTCCTGTGTTTACTTGACCTTAACGTGTATAATAGGGAGAAATGTAGTGTTTACTTTCCTTGTAAAGAGTGTCTTAAAAGAACGTATTTAAAATGTTCGGAAAACCAGATAATGTAAGATATTAACTGTTTTATAAAGAGCATGCCAAATTTAAATATTTGTTTTTGCCCTTCAAGTAATGTCAGACGAATCTACAAACATTGAAGAAGCGTTATCAGTGCTGAGATATCTGCCCTATTCAGGGAGTATACTATCTGCAATATCCTAATTACTTTGCGGAATTTTCAAACACTGTGTTCCCTCAATGTTGACGCAAAATCTACGTTGCCCGGGTTGGTTTTGTTTCACTAATCAAATAAACATGTCAAACGAAAGTCACCATAATGCCCATATCAATGACCTGAGAGTCATTTATTCTTAAACGGATTTCCAGTATTGACCTTACAAGGGTAACCCATCTATACCAAAGATTACTGATTGGCTACCCACCTTACATTAGCCAAACACACAGATGGTCGTGATGTGCTTGTGTAAATTAAGCTGTGAACAGTTTTTACGACCTTCTGTCGGCGTTCATTTAAGTCTTATTCCCGTATTCAACAACCATTCTTAAGCCTAAGTCATGACTTAAACCCAAGTCTCAATTTTCATACCAACAAAAATAAGCTTATTTAAGAGCTCAAAGTAGCAAAAGTTAGTGTCAAACAAAAATACAGACATGTAGTAAATACATAAATGAAGATAGTGTGAATTAAAATCCAAAACTTGAGCAATTCGTACTTTAGAATAGTTGGCGAGGACAGGCCCTGATCTGGTTTGTACGAACTTACCAATATTTTATTCGGCATAAACATATACTTTATGGCCATAAAATGGTTTTAACAAGTAGAAAGTTTATGGTAAACATAGTTTATGTTCATTGTACATACACTCATTTTGAACACATGATCACAGCGATTCAAGCATCCAGTGCTGTTGTTAGAAATGTCGGAAGCGTCGACGACGATGACCATTATGATTGTCCTCTCTAGTATTCATAGTTTTGTTAATAGAATAAAAAGTTTTATTGTAGGAGATGTTGATGGTTGTGGTTGATGGGTGATCGTAGAAGTGTCCGTAGCAAAAACTGCAGTCATTTAAATAATGATTCGTTTGTTTTCCATACCATGATTGTAAATAAGCTAAGTCCCGTCGTTATATCAACGTTGGGTTGACAAATATAAACCTCGATAAGATGCAGGCAAAGAATTTACCTTGCCACTTTCTATGTTTCAGACGAGGCCGGTACTGGACTTTAGAATGCCGACCCTTGCTAACAAAGGCCCCTTCCTGCTTCCCATAGAAGACCTCACGGCCAAAGCCAGGTCCAACTTGGCACGGCTCGAGACCCACCCACCTCACAGTTTGAAGGAGGTCAGAGTCGTCCTCCATTCAGAAATTAAAACAATTCACAAAAAGCTAACTAGGCTTGAAAGGTCGTATTACGGTGTCGGAAAATCAGTCAACGACGAGATAGAAAAGTTCGCAACTCCTATAAAGATTCTAATCCGAATGTTAGGCTACTTTGAACTTCCTTCGACAAAGGCCGTCGAAGCGGCAATCACAAATGGGTCAGACCCAAAGCGATACAAAGGGGATCCGAACAACGTTGCCTTGCTGAAAGAAGCCTATGCTAAAACAGCAATCGTTTGTGCCTTCAAAGTTTACAGGAAGTAGCTGATTTGTGTACTAAGATGCTGGAACTTCTAGAGAAGTACTGTATAAGTTTCTACGATCCGGATGGTGAAGTGGACGTAGAGACCGCTGCTCACTATGAAACACAGATTCGCTCATGGAAACGTTCAATAAAAGAAACTTTAGAAAAGATTCATTCTTTAGTGGTTCACTTCAAGAACAGAGGAATTCATTATACGATGTACAGCTCACCTGTTGCAACTTATTGTCAACGAAGTGAATGTGAGCTTGTACCTTTCCTTCTTCTCTTCGCCTGAAGCGTGCACAAACATCAGAACAGTTTTATCAATAATGAATCAGTGGCTTAAGTCAGACGAAAACTATGGACTGTTTCTTCAGAATGACATTCTTGACCTAGAGCGTCAAAAAGAAGAGCATGTGAAAGTGATGCGAGAAGCAAGGGAACACTACCACTCAGCCGCTTTCAAAGTCAACCAATCAGAAGCGGAATACACGAAATTGTTATCGGAGCATGAAAACCTTACGGAGAAATTTGACTGCCAACGAAATTGAAGAGGACTTTCTGAAAACGAAATGTAGTGAGTTAGAATTAGATTTAGAATTTAAGGAAGGTAGGAGAAATGACATGAAAAACAAACCAATAGACGCAGATATAGAATCTCTAGCAATTACTTGGGACAACTTGAATGAAGAAATAAGGTTCATTAAAGAAACACTGCCCGGATACAAACGTCAGCTTAGCATTGTCCAACAGAGGAAAGAGTGGATGAAAGAGAAAAGGGAACAAATTGAAAAACTCGAAAAGGAAATTGCTCAGTTAACAATTGAAATGAAAGTAGCAGAGAAGGACAAACTAGAAAGAGAGGCCGAATATGAAACAATCGACTCGACGTTGGAGCTGTCCCGGCGATTGCACCTTCACAAAACGAGCAGTGACTCCGTGGAGAAGATATTCTACGATCTTCCTATCACTGCCAGAAACGCCAAGATGAAGCTGCCGATGATTTCCAACGGAACAGATGGTAGGAAATTGCTTTACTATACTAAATATTAGGTGTAACTCATTTTAACGGCTCTGTTAAATGGTTTGACTTTTCATTTTGTTTATATTCGCTATTTTTAAATTTATTAAGAAATAAATAAGGTTCGACCAATAGACAATTTGAAGAGCTGTTTTAGAACAAATATTCATTTAATAAAGTGAATTATTCACTCTAATGACTCTTTTTGTTTGGTTTGTACCTAATACCTATGGTTACTATTAACATACAGTGTGAACTCTTTTACGTTTCAAAAATCCATTATTAGACACACAGTCATCTAAGTTTCTGTTTTAAGCCTCGAAATTGGAAAGAACTAAAAAAAAAGTGTTTATTTTTTATCTCTTTTTTTTTTTTTTTTCCTTTTTCAAAGGAACTCTGGATAAAGCCTGTGATGTTGTGGTCCAGAGTATCTATCAGGATTGGATCCACTTGTACCGGAAATTGCCATTCTTCCCGACCCGAGGCTCAGAAACCATTGAGAAAGACATCGCCAGTATAGCCGTAGAAGGGGCAAGAGGGCCGAAGAAAGATATCGCCAGCGTGGCGCTTAACAGGTGGCGACGTCATCACACGCGGGCACGCGCGGAAGATCTCCGCGAGGGTTTACGCGCCATTCGAAGGTTCGACGTCATGAAGGAAGTGGAGCTTGTGATTCACCCACCCCCTGTGGAGGAGGAGCCACCGGAATATTTCCCGCCAGGAATGGATCCAGCGCTCATACCTCACTACAGGGACGTCGTCAAGTTTGACCAACTTAGGAAGGCGAACAGAATACAAGTCGTACAGTTAGAGGATTGAGCAAAGGAAAAACAGTTTAAAGGGCAAAACTTCAACGAATCATATTTGATAAGTCATGATGCATCATATGTCTTAATATATTTTATAGGTAAAAAGACAATTTGATGCAAGTATGCAAATGAGTCTGTATTCTTTGTAATCTTACGCCTTTCGATTTCGTTTAGAATACAGAGGTGATATTTGCATTATATTAGATACAATAATTGAATTATGTTTAATTCATTTTCTTGTTCGCGCATTTAAGTCAGATACTCTTTTTTCATTGCACGGTGGTTTAAGTAAGTTAATTTATAAGAAGAAGAACAATTTTTGTTTATGTTTCTTCATTGTAAAGAATAATGAATTACATACATGTATAAATAATAAATACCATATCATTTCCTCTCAAGGGATTGAAGATATTTAATCCATTCGCTCAATGACAATGAACCGTATTCGTGTTCTGATAACATAATAGCCTGTATTTAGCATAGTAACTTGTTTGTCATTGTTTACATAGGTTCGTTAGTAACAATTGTGATATTTTTTAACATTTTACTCTTTTTAGGGACCAACTTTACTATACCTTTATTTTGCTTTTACTGAATTAAAATGTTATTGTTTAATTCATCTTGTTATGTTGTTTCTTCCTCTATTATTGATTATCCATTTATGTAGTTCTTGCATCATTATTTACTGAGCACAAAGACGATGATTCTACTATACAATCCTTAAAAGACAGAGCATCGAAACAAATACTGTTTGTTTTAAGAAGATCTACATATTGACTGATAAAAATAGTGCAAAATATAATTAAAAAATCGCCATTTAGCGTAGATGTTCATATCTCAATCTTTTATTTCTGTGCATACTCACTTCTTCCTGGTTCTCAAGATCTCGATAACATATTTATAATTAATTAATACATCTTTTTTGCATAACACCGCTTAAGAGAAACTAAATTATAAATTTGACATAACACAAGCCATGTTAATATTTAATTTTAAAAAAAAAATGTTCAGAATTTCAACCGGCAAATTGGTGGTTGTTTAGAGACCGTTGCAGTCTTGGGTGGTGTTTTCTGGGCACAAGACTTTGTCTACAGTTTCCAGTTAAAGAAAACAGTATAATATACATTAATTTATATTTATTCATACATTCGTGTGCTAAAACATGTTACATTATTCTAAAATTAGCCAGCTATTTCAAACCCACAGTTTATCCAATGGAACTTAAGTTTTGGTGCTAAATAACTCCCACACTCATCTTGGCTATCACCAAGCAGTTTTATTAGGACCTTTCCAATGAACCATTTAATTTTGTCTTTTATCATGTTTTTTGCCACCTTCAAAATAAACAAAACTTCTTAAGAAATCACATGTCCGATTCATATTGGCAAGTTGAGGGGGCTGCAGGGGTTCCTTCACTAAAGTATTTTCTCAAATTTACACATAAATCTGGCAAGACATTATAATTGAACAGGCATCAGCATTTAACGTAAACATGTCTCCAACTTAACACTTGTGCCATTTCTTTGAAAGGGTGCATTATAAAGTCAATAATATTTAATTGAGTTATTAATTAATTATTATGACCTTTTTTCTATTTTCTTTAGTAAATAATGCTCGTTAAGTGAGAAAAGGGTTTTTATTTTAGGATAGTGTATTACGACGGTATCATCGTGTCAAGCTTGTCGTACTGCTCCTCACCTGTCTATGCAATGTGAAAACAAGAACATTTTACAAATTCCATATTAATTGTTAAAACCAGTCATAGACGATTACATAGCCTAGCTAGCAACGGCGGACGAAAACGTCTTAACTTGGGAATTCACATAAGTAAATATTTGCGAAAAGGAATAATTCAGGTGCTTTAAATAATTGTGAAAATAAATACTTACTGTGAAAAAGCCATAACTCTTTAAGAGATGTTTGGTGAATGTCGTCTCTTTTTTTATAATATAGATTGTTTATTTTAGAAAAGTCTGAAAACCACTCAGAATGCGTCCCCTTCCTCCAACTCCCCACGTAAGGAGAGAGGAACGGTCATCAATGACGTTGGTCATGTCCCCGTTGCCAGGGACGACCGACGCCCGCTTCGCGCTCAGAAGGGGACGCTTTGTCTCGTCAACGTGGTTTTCAGTCCCGTCAGTTTTACCTGACGTCCTGGCGATACATACTATAGAAATGATCCCTAAAAGTATGATCTTAATTAATGTTTGGAAAATATGATCTTTATAATAGTGAAGTATAACGAAGGAACGGGCAGCTGCAATAAATCTTTAAGATTTACCGAACAATAAGAACTCGAAAACATTTTCAAATTTAATAAAGGGTTATCAATGCAAACAAAAAGAAAATTACATGTTTGTATGTTCGTTTTTGCGTTGATTACACAAGAATAATGCTAAAATAAGTGTGTAATCCCAATTACCTCCCTTTAATGAAAGGTGCACTATATAAAAGCGGATGTGGCAACATGACGAAACCTATGTTCTAAGGAAAAGAACTAGTACATAACATTATTTGTATTTGATTATAGCAGAGTGAACTCCCTTGCAATACCCTACTCCGTGTAGCTTATTTCAGTGTTATTGTCACCTGTAGTCACAGTTAGTCTAATTTGCATTTTCTTAACTTGCTTAAAAAACATAATTTTCTTTAATGAAGAACAGATTAAATACGTCAGTCATAAACAGAAAACTGATTGACGCGATGATAGGGTAACTAATTATTACATATTTTTTAATATTTTAATTACATAATTTAATAATAGTGACGTTAATGGGAGGCACCTTAGGGTGAAATATGCTTAATTTGAATTGTAGATCCAAATCATTAGATTATCAACTGCTAGGGGTCATTAATATATCCCATTTAACCCATCGAGTCGACCCGAAAGTTGGAGGGTTTATCAGTAATGAGCCGACAAAGTGGTGCCGTGAAGGCATACTCACCCTGAACATTTTGTATTTCGTGGTGGCGATATTGAAATGGTAATTTTGTACGGAATTATCAAAGAAAGTTCTAATTTGAAAAAAAAAAAAAAAACGAAAAAAAAGTGAGAAAACAATGTCCCGTGCCAAATATAAAGCGGGGGTAACGAAAGGTATCTAAGTCGGTTTATCAATTTAACATAATTGTTCATGGTGCAAGTGAGGTTCTAGTTGATCGCAATTAATATACACCAAACCCCTGCTAGGGTAAGATTTTAACTGCAGATATGATCGTTTTATGTCTTCATTCTTTGAGAGCAATGCGTACGCAGCTACACGCCTGTACTAAGTCTTTCCTTATTATTAAAACATAGACCATTATATTTTTCTCAGAAACAATATTTATACGTCTTAAACTGGTGGTAAAATTTTGTTTAAATTTTGCATAAATGTGTACTCTAGTCATACACCACAACACCATTTATGTGATATTCATATAAAATATCGATGGTTTTCAGCGGGCCTTCCTCTACCTTAATAGTAATTGTTACCGTAAAAGGAAATATATCAATTTATTAACTATAGCTATAACTAAAGAATAAAAGTAATATTGATAATGTGTTGGTCTTTTTTTTGTTTCTGCATGCTGATAATTTGGACTCATTTGGCTGCGTCGGCCAATGTTTCATGTTGATTTTTTGACTTGTTATTATTTGGTATATCCTGTTCCAAATTATCCATATTATAGTAGAAGCCGAATGTCGACTGAAATGATGACGTTTAGGGCAAAAATCCTCCATTCTACGAAAACAACGTCGTACTTATAACATTCATTATTTAACATGTACTTTTGTTTATTGTTCCAATATCCTATGCATATGCATGATACCTCACTACCAATCAGAAAGGGGCCCAGACCCAATCTATTTATATCTATTTACCCTCACATGTACCTTAGCATCACTCTGATGGTAGAACCCATAGACATATAAATATGTCTATGGTAGAACCCCACTAGTTAACATTCTTGTTATTATCTTATTGATAAATATAGTCTTTGGACATGTTGTTGTATTTATATTGCTTTCCCCACAACCCGAAAGTTCGCGGGTTTATCAGTAAAAAGCCGACAAAGTGGTGCCGTGAAGGCATACTCACCCTGATTTTTTTTTTTTTTTTTTGTTGTTTCGTGGTGGCGATATTGAAATGGCAATTTTGTACGGAATTATCAAAGAAAGTTCTGATTTGAAATAAATGAAAAAAGTGAGAAAACAATGTCTCGTGCCAAACAGGGGGGGGGGGGGGGGGGGGGGGGGGCGAAAAGTATCTAAGTCGATTTATCGAATTACTAGTAACTACGTTCTGCGACGTATTTTTGAAACAGGCAATTAAGAACTTAGAAAGATATCGTAATGAATATTGTACATTCAAGACAAGTAATTACAAATATTGTGCCCTTTGATTCGTTGACAACTGTAATATTTATTTTTATAATCCTGACGTTCAGATAGTTTCTATGTGAAATATGTGATGCATTAAATTCACCACTGTGCGTTTACTTTAGTCTATTTTACCGATCTTTTATCAAATTTAACAGCTTTTATGTAGTATTTTAAATATAACAACTAAATTTTGATAGTTTTAAAGGGGAAAAAATACAACCAAAAATGATACACTGTTCATTTTATTTAAGGATGAGCCAATAATTTATTTCTAAAAATATTAATTTAAAGAGCTTTCTAATGGTGTATAGCTTTTAATTTTTGGACTACAAATGAAGAAATTACAAGAAAATAAAATTAAAGGAAACTCCATTGAAGTTGTCCTTTGGTGGCTGTCAAGATAAAGGATCTTCACTGATGTGGAAACTGTCATAGGTATGATCCGAGTCGAAGAATGGAATATAAACAAATGCATTTGGTTAAGTTGTCACATTGTATTTCTGTTCAATGTAACTGACTTCAGCATATACTTTCATGTTTATAATTGATTGGAATGCAAGTTCTTTTAGACTAATAAATTAATCCTTCTTAACTGTCAACTTCCTGGGTAGAACCAGTACGAAGGACAAGGTACGTCGAATTGAACTCATAATTGTTTTAAAACATCATACCATTTGTTTCAACTAAATCTCTTTTCTTACCCTATTAACAAATGTACGAGTCGTATGTATATATATTAAAAGCGACCTCTATCGCAAGCTGTTAATGCAGTCAGTTATCGGGTTGGCTAAAAAGCACACGGATTAATTTGTTACAAGCCGCACTTTGAACTTGTGTTGCTAACAAACAAAAAACATGGCGGCGATTGGTCGGCCAGGTAAGATTGTGTGAATCTGTGATTCTTTTTTTCAGCAGGTGAATTTACTTTTCACGCATTTATAACAATAATTAAATATAAATTAAGTAGTTGTCTTTATGTTGTATTCATGCTTTGCAATTTGCTTACTGGTTTGCAAATTTAAACTTACCTGAATTAATTGATGTCATAAATGATTCGTACTTAGTATTTTCGTACGCATTGTATATTTAAGCAACAACACGGAACTCTCAATGCTACAGGACTCTGCAATGAGACTGTCTAAATAAATTTCTAAGACAATAACTGCCCTATTAAAGTGATGTTTAAACAAAATTGTGCTAATTAGATTATGCATGCTGGCTGCATAGTTGGTAGAGTATTGGCTAATATTTATTCAGAGGTGGAGGGTTCGATCCCTGATTGGGCCTCACCTATGACTTAAACATTGGTAGTAATGTCGCCCCTCCTTGATGTCTAGAATTTAAGGATTGAAACTTTGTTGGTGTCATGATAATATGACCCGTTGGGTTCAGTCCCTGGTGCACTGACCACATAAGTGCCCCTGCCTGTTATATGGTCTAAATGAAGGTGTTGGCAGCATCAGTAGAAGAAGCAGGAGGAGAACCTGAGTTATACTAAAGCTGTGTACCATGTTATGTGAAGAGCCTTGATTATCAGTTGTTAAAGTGACTTGATCATACATGGTCAAATTTGTATTTTTTAAACATTTTATAAAAAAAAACAGCAAAACATTGTTGAACTGCAGTGCAAAGAAGATGACCTCTCACAATGATTACTAATTTGTATGTGATCATGCTTCATTTGAATAAGATTGAGTTTTCTTTCAGGATGAGAGAGTCAAAAGTTGTCATCGTTTTTAGAAAGCATTTATAAATACTACTCTTATTGACTCCACATAGAAATGCAATAATTTCAAATACAAATGAAATGTGCATTGTGTGGTCTGTATATAATATTCATAAGCAAAACTGTGACCCAGTCACTTTAAAGTTCCAGAAATATTAACAGTGTTAGTGTCATGATTATTCACAATTAATGATTCTATAAGACCATTTCCCAATGGAATAAAAATGCTGTAGATTAATACTATTGAAAAAATATATTGGTTCATGAGAGAAGAAATTATGGTTAAGATATATACAAGATATATATGAAAAATGGTGTATTAAGAGTTACCCTAGATGTCCTCTAGATTAAGATAACATTTGGTATGTAATCACAAATGTATAATATTATTGTCATCAAACTCAGTTTTGTTCACTGTTCACAAAATAAAAGTTAAGACTTTATTTTAAATATGTTAAAATTGGAAGATGGAGCCACTGTGTCTAAAGTTAGTATTCTTCTTCTTCTTATTATTATTATTTGCAGATTTCCAGTATGAGTAGCATCATAGACCTCAATCTGCAATTTTAAAACACAACAAATATGTCGAAAAGCAAGGCTCCAGATAAGCGTAAGTAGTTTTTATATACACCAGAGACACGTAACGATTCAAGTCAACACAGGAAGTGATCACTGTCATCAGATGTTTCAGAAGACCGATAATATATTGATGGGATATTAACCCTTACTTGATGACTAGAAATTGAAAAAGGATAAAAGAGACATGCAATAGAAGCACAAATTACAAAAACAATGCTTAGATTTTGTGTGATTCAATCCCAGGGCCTCATGCATGCCAGCCCTATGTTCTACCAACTGAGTAATGGTACATGCTTGTTTGTTATTTTGTTAGTACTATAACACATTATAACTAGCACAATGTTTACATACCTGACCAGGAAGCGCAGTCGGTAGAGTGTCGTCTGCAGGTACAAGAGGCCCTGGGTTCGGTCCCATGTTGGACATACCAAAGTCGTTAAAAATGGTAATGGTATAGCCTTGCTTATGCTGAAGCAAATATAAGGGTAGTTCCACGACTGTTTGGTCCCGTGTTAGGATAATGTGACTGGGTGTGGTATCATGCCAGGTGTTAATGGCATGCTATACACAGTAAAGGCAGCACTGTATCTGCTTCAAGTGGACAATGTCTCCAAATAACTGAACTACTGTTGATGGGACAATAAACATGATTTTAATAGGTTTCAACCATGGCCAATCCTTTATGACGAATGAAAAAAGTCATGCTACAGTTAACAGTGTTAAAATCATCAAATCCAAAAATGCAGTTTGGATTAAGCTTTACTTTCAAAAAGGGTTGTTTTAAAATTAAACGGCATGTGGTCATTCATGTTTTTTTTTATGTCTATCCTTTCTGAAATGGTCCATGCCAAGTTTATGAGATAATTGATACTGAACCAATATCCCAGAGGTGTTTAAACTAGATTGTTATCATATGTTACAGAATGGATTTTTTTTTAAAGATGTTCAGAGAAGATTCAAATTAGAAAATAATTAATGAAATCTTTGAGTGATTATATAATGATATGTCAGCAGTGTGTGGTGTTTTATTTTCCCACTCCACTCTGAACATAGTACCTTGCAATGTACAGACTTTTCTCATGCCATTTTCTTCACAAACCTTTACAGCAGAAATATAGTCTTCATTGGCATACTTCTTCCCTTGAATTCTCTGGCATAAACTAGGTTTGTAAGGTAGAAATCCTTTGCTATATCACTAGGTAAAATAGTCAAATTATGCAATACCATAATGTTTGTTTGGGTTCATTGTCAGAAGGTCAGCAAGATGCTTGGTCATGTGACCAAGTGGGCAGTGGATTCTGGTATTTGGAGTCGTGTTAATTTAAGTTGTGCTCAAGGATAGTCAGGTACCATTATTTCAGTCAGTTTTCAGTGCCAAATAATTCTTGTTTTGAATTTTTTTTGTACTGATTATATTGTTTTAAAGGAGTGAGAATGGAATTAAGGTAAATTATGGAAATACAAAGTTAAAATATCTAAATTTTTCAGCAACAGCTGTGACGCTTGGCAAGAAGAAAACCCTTCAGACGCGGCTTTCTTCTTTCAATCTTCAAGTAAGTGTTTTTGGAATCTGTCCCAGCATATTCTAAACAAAACTTAATTTGTCATAGTGGCAAGATTATGGTGTTGACCAGCTTTAATAACCGGCTGCAATAGCTCAGGTGTTAGACCGTCGGCTTGCGGATCGGGAGGTCGT
This sequence comes from Sinonovacula constricta, assembly GCA_007844125.1. Taxonomy (NCBI): domain Eukaryota; kingdom Metazoa; phylum Mollusca; class Bivalvia; order Cardiida; family Solecurtidae; genus Sinonovacula; species Sinonovacula constricta. The sequence goes on from CM017555.1 coordinate 46,682,043, forward strand.
GGGTTCAAACCCCGGCCAGATAAAACCAAAGACTTTAAAAGTTGGTAGTAGTGGCTTCCCTTCTAATGCTCGGGGCTAAGGAGACAGCATTACACCTGACTGGTCAGTGTCAGTATAATGGACCGGCCGGGTTCAGTCCCTGGGCACTTCATGAGTGCCCCTGTGCTATAATGATAGAAATGTTGCTGCACAGTATCGACAAAAATGCTGGCTAATCCCACAGACAGATGTCAAGATAGAATCAGTGGTCACCACAGGTCAGCTAACAGACCTCCTGATATTAAAGTTAACCTTTGAACTATCCTTGAACCCAAAGTAGATTTATGGTAAGTGGTAAGGAATTATTTGTCAGAGGCTTAACATTTGGCCTGCAGCAATCTTGAAGATGATCTATGTAAGAGATATGGTTATATACAGTTCTTGCTTACAAAATGGTAGTCATAGTAAGAAAATAAAGAAAAAGATGAAGAAATTTACTATTGCTGCTACTTATTACCACAAAAACAACGATGATAATAATAATAATAATAATAATAATTAGTAGCAATATAAAATAATAATAATATGATGATGATAATGATGATGGTGATGATCATATGGATGATGAGGAGGAGGAGAAGGAGGAAGATGAAGATGTTGATGATTATGTTGTTGATGATGATGATGTGGATGATGATGATGATGATGATGATGATGATGATGATGATGATGAAGATGGTGATGATGATGATGATGGTTGTGATGATGGTTGTGATGATGGTAATGATGTTGTTATGATGACATGGATGATATGGTTGTTAATGATATGGATGATGATGATGATGCTAATTATGATGATGTTGATGATGATGATGATGATGATGATGAAGAAGATGATGTGGATGATGATGATATGGATAATGATGATAATGATCTTCCCTGTTCAAAAAAGCAGAACTATAAAATAAAAAGACCTCAAATGTTGTTTGACAATGTTATTATAAGAAATAATCACTTTATTTCAGATGTTTTAATACTTTTTTTTCTTTGTCTAGGTTGATGGCATAAAGCCATTAGATGGAACTCCAAAGCAAGAAAAGAAGAGTAGAGCATTTCAAAAGTAAGAAAAATTGGAAAGAAAATTTAAGTTTTAGTCAACTTTTTTATGTCAACCGTACATTATGAGTCAATTGGTCAGTGTTGTCATTAAATTAAAAATACTAAGCATGCCATGGATGACTGACTTATATACATGACAATTCTTCAACCCTTGAAATAGTATGATGCTGTAGCTGTTAATTATGATAATTTAAATTATTAACACTTTAACAGGGGATGAATGTAGATGAGTTGCTGACTTGTTACTCTGAGGCCCCTGACCGCGTGAGTTCGAGTCCCATTCGGTGTGAGAACTTTTATGTTGAAAGCTCTTTCAGTTGACCTGTGTTTTGCCGGAGGTTATACCCAGACATAAGTCTGGGGTCTTCCTCCAGCAATAATTAACTGGATGTCACCAATATGACCATACTTGTGTCAGTGTGATATAACAAAAAAACACACAATAAAATAAATAAAACAAAGCAATAAAAATAGAGAAAAAAAATATGGTTGAAAGTATGAATTATATATAAAGCGCCATATGACCTATCAAGTGTCGGTGTGCCGTAAAAACCCATTATACATATGAATTGTATTGCTGTTATTTTTTTTTTTTTTTGTCTTTTAATCTTATGTCCTTCTACATTTACAATTAACCAATACAACGTATTTGTTATTTGCAAACATTTACACACAAAAATAGCTAGGCATACTGCCAGACAGTGCAGATCCTGATCAGAGAGCTCCCAGCAAGGTCTCACTGATCTGAGTGTTCACAGTTGGCTTTAGCCTGACCAGTTTGTTCTTAGCAAGTTAGGCGTTTGAAATTTACATTTATATTTCAGTTCTATTATAATAATAATATGGTATTAATTATTATAATATAGCACCAAAATTATAATGTACTGTCAAGTTTTTTTTTATTTGTGTGATGAATAAATATGAAATTCTTCTTTCAGAATGCCTACTCAGATAGGAGCAGTAAAATCATCACAGAAAGGTACAGTTTGTGTGATGTAATCATGTTCTGCCATTTTAATGTGCATCAGAATTGCTCATATGATGAATAAAGCTTTCATAATGAAATTCGTTCTGTATGGGCACCTGTGCAGAATGAAGCACATAGCCCTTTATGGAATGTTTGTTTGATTGGTTTGACGTCCCACCAACAGTATTTCAGTTATCTGGAGACAGTGTCCACTTGAAGCAGATATCGCGCTGCTTTCACTGTGTATAGCATGCCGTGAAAACCTGGCATGATACCACTGCCAGTCACATTATCCTGACCCCAGGCCAACCATTCATGAAACTACCCCTATATTTGCTTGAGCGTAAGCAAGGGAGCTATACCACTACCATTTTTTACGACTTTGGTAGGCCTCCCATACCTGGAGCAGACACTCTTCCACTTGCGCTACCATGTCCGGTCCTTTATGGAATGTGTTAGAAAATTGTCTATTGGCAATTGTTGTAGTTATCAGGTCATTTGTAACTACTCGGTGGTATCTATTCGAAAACAGGTATTCCGAGTGGTTAGTAGACATTGCTGATACATACCACTTCAACTTTGTACCATGTATATAATGTACAGGTTTGGTAACTTCGATCCTCTAGATTAGGCAGGTTTTATTCTTACATGATAGCATTTCTGTTTGAGGGTTTGAAGATTGTTTTTTGTTGAATATTTCTTAATGAGTTTCATAAAACTTTTAGTTAGTTCAAAAAATGCCGCATATGTCATTTACACATCAAGGCCATTGGTTCAAACATATTTTCAGGTCAATTGAAAGTACATATTGGCTGTCTTTTAATTACGTGCTTCAGATAATATATTTTATTGTATTATATTTGATTATAATTTATTTTATTGTTAAAAACATAAATTAGATGCCCTTTGATGCTTTGCATCAATGCTTTTTTTAGCATTAATTAGAAAATAATTTATTTAGGCTACTTTTCTATTCAATTGCACTGTGTTATCTCCCTTGTGCTTGTTTCTTAGAATATAGTAAATGTAGACATTACATGAATCTATCCACTTTTATAACTATTTACAATGCTTTAAACTATGACATGCATATACTGTAATGTCTAGTTAGGTAAGCAAATGGTTAAAAAATGCATTAGCATTTTAATGTAAATAAACAAACATATAATAAAAAAATTAATATTAATATATTAATAATATTAATAATTATAAATTAATATTTCTATTATAAATAACCTGAAAATAGCTACCCACAAAATAAGGTTCTTTATTACTTTCCTGCCACTGTCAAATAATGTAACAGTATCCTTAACTAGTAATACTGATATATTCCAGTTATTTGCACATGCTCAGGAGAGTTTTGAATTTTGTCTCTATATATGAAACATCTTTATGTTAATTTGATGGAAATTATTGCAGCCACTTATTCATGGAAATAGTAGCATTGTCCAGTATAGTTGGTAGAAGAAGACTCCATGCAAATGTGTGGTTAGAACCACTGATGCACAGTAGTTCAGTTGAAAGACCCTCTCATAAAAAATTGTTCATCCCCTTCTGGACTTGCACCCACAGTTTGAGAAGATAAGCAGTCATGGGAATTACAAGTCTGCTTCTCTAACCCATGGCCACAGACACCCACTTGGCCACAGATGTCCACTTGGCCACAGATGCCCACTTGGCCACAGATGCCCACTTGGCCACAGATGCCCACTTGGCCACAGACACCCACTTGGCCACAGATGCCCACTTGGCCACAGATGCCCACTTGGCCACAGATGTCCACTTGGCCACAGACACCCACTTGGCCACAGACACCCACTTGGCCACAGATGCCCACATGGCCACAGATGCCTACTTGGCCATAGATGCCCACTTGGCCACAGACACCCACTTGGCCACAGACACCCACTTGGCCACAGATGCCCACTTGGCCACAGATGCCCACATGACCACAGAAATCATAACACCTTTCATGTGACATAAGTAAATAGGAGTTGTCTGATCAGAATCTGCAATATTTGCCTGAGCCTTTTTGTTCGTGTTTAGCAGGGTAAGAGTTTAATTAAGCACATTTTTATTGATCTCTTTTGTTAATCTTTTCAGTGAAACCGCAATTTGATAAGGATGCAACAGAACAGTTTAATCACATGTTAGATGGAGATTTATCTAACGTACCTCCCATGCCAAAATCCATGGTGAAAATATTTCTCAGTTCTACTTTCTCAGGTAATTAACCATTTTCTTTTTTGCTGTGCATTTTGAAGAAATAGGTAATGATTGTGTTGTACTTTTCGTGAAAGTGTTTTACCATATTTATCTAAATGTAAGTATATAAAATATATACAGTATTAAAAAAAGTATTTATCTAATCCTTTTAAACCCATTTTGTGTCAGCTGTTTTAAACAAGGTCCAACATTGCTTAGTGTTGCTCATAAATGAATTTATATGACTATACCATGAATTTTTGTTTACATTAGACATGAGAGAGGAGCGAAACATCCTGGCACGTGAAGGCTTTCCAAAGTTGCGGGACATGTGTTTCAAAGTGGGCCTGGACTTCCAGGTTGTGGATATGCGCTGGGGCATCACAGACGAGTGTCAGAATGACCACTCTGTGGAGAAACTTTGCCTACTGGAGGTCCAGAACTGCCAGAAGTCATCTTTGGGACCTAACTTTGTGGTAAGATTTGAAAATATAGTGGGAGCTCCCTTGGTTGAGTGGTTTGAATTGCCTCAGCCCTGCACCATGTGGGTTCGAATCTCAGTTGGGGCAAACTTTCATGTGGGGAATTTTTCCAGTTAACCTGTGGTGCAATAGTGGTTCTATCCAGGCATAAGTCTAGGGTCTTCCTACACTAACAATTGTTGGATGTTGCCAATATGACTAACGATGTGTAGGTGTGATGAAATGAAAAACAGCAACAAACAAAACAAAAATATAGTGCACCTGACCTGTAAGCAGAATCGGTAGATCATTGGCTGCAGGTAGGGGAGGTTCCAGAAGTCAATAAAATATGGTCGTGGTATAGATCCCTTGTTAATGCTCAAGCAAATATAAGAGTAGGTCCCTGACTGGTCTACCCAGAGTCAGGATAATATCATGGTATCATGCTAAGTGTTCACAGCATGTTATACTGTGTTATACTGTGGGTCAGTAAACCCTACAAACAAAACTCTATGCCAGTAAGTATGCAAATATAAATAAGTGTTGTTTGATACAAAGTTAAATTTTTTGTTCTTAAAAATCTATGGTTTAATGTCTTGTCAGTATGATTAAAAGTGAATTCATAAGATGAGGTTATTTTATGACATCAGCATTAGAAATCACACAAACTTAAAAATCTATTTCCTATATCAACTTTTGAAATCAAAATGACAAAATCTAACAGAAAATCCAGCGCATCCATTCCAGCATCTCATCCAAGTTCCTGAATGTTAAACAATGAAAAAAATATAGCCGGCTGACAAAAATTCTTTCCTTTAGGTTTTATCAGGTGACAGGTATGGGTTCCGCCCTGTTCCTACAGAGATTGAGGTTGCGGAGTTTAAGACGTTGAAGATAGCAGCCACCTCACTCAACCTCCCAGATAGCCAACTCTTAGATGACTGGTATAAACTGGATGAAAACATGGTGCCCAGCCAGTATATTTTACAGGTAGGTGAAAAATCAGATAGTGTATCGGACCTGGTAGCACAATTGGTAAAGCATCTGCTCCAGGTACGGGAGGCCCCGGTTCGATCCCAGGCCGCGACATACCAAAGTCATTAATAAAAGGTAGTGGTATAGCACCCTTGCTAACGCTCTAGGAAATATAAGGGTAGTTCCAGACTGGGTGGCCCAGTGTCAGGATAATGTTACTGGGTGTGGTATCATGCTAGGTTTTCATGACATTCTGTACACAGTGAAGGCAGCATTATATCTGCTTCAAGTGGACACAGTCTCCAGATAACTGAAATACTGTTGTCCGGACGATAAACTCAATAAATATAAACTTCAGATATGTGTTGTTTATTTTTCTTTAATATTAAAGACGATGGAGATGCTGATATTTGTAGGCAAGTATGTTGGCATGTATGTGTGAGTACTAGTGGTTATTTTTGGGTTCTGATCCTTAATTATATGAAAAACTATCTAACTGCTTAATCAAAGCAATAAAGTGTAGGACATTCTTCATAAAAGTTAACCTTTAAACACATTTTTTTTTAATTCCCTGTTTTGTTAACATACACTCCTCCAGCAAGTAAAACTTGTATCTCAGATAATATGAAAAGCAGAATGAAGTTTGACAGTTAACAAAAATATTTTGTTTATTGGTCAGAAAATAACTAGAATTGTCTTTACTTAAACTTGTATTAAACTTGTTTTCCCTCTTATTTTTCAGCCTATCCGATCGAGGTTTTCATTTTTTGCTGACTTTTCCCCTGGGTGTGATGACTTGAGAAAGAAGGCCACTTCTGACTGGTGGAAAACATTTGAGGCCCTTCAAAGGGTGCTGAGAGCTTGTGCAGATGAGGGATTTAAAAACAAGAAACTCTCAGAAGAACAGCATCACAAATATTTCCTTTCAGGTATAACCATTTTTTCCCCATCATCATGTAACAGCCAATTTAAGTGACTGTACAACTTGTTTATACCATCTACATGAATATATAATGAATTGTAGTAAAGTTCCTTAAAAAAGTCTAGTTGGTCAAAAGCAAAACCAAAATCCCACTAAGCAGTGAATTTTGTTGATGACATAAACTAGTGTTTTTTCTTATATTAAAATATAAATGCCAGGGTAATATTGCTGCATATTGCCCGTCTAATATATCAAATTGTCAGTGGGAAAAAAAATTGGTAGTGGTACATAAGATAGTCATTCAAATATTATAAATGCTTATATGTAAGTGGGGGTGGAGGAGGTGTTGTCCTAGAAATAAATTGACTTTGATAATATTTTTTATGTTTGATATTAGAATAATAAAATGACTTTTTCTGATTTTCTCTCCCTTGCAGTGACAGAATGTGAGATCCAAGAGGGCATCTTAACCCCCACAGATGCCAGCGACCACTGTCCTCTTCTACCAGCGTCAGTTGACAGGCCTCCAAGGTCCTTCCCTTAATGACGAGAATGCCACACGATTCATAGACACCAAGAAAACTGCAACAGTATGTTTTCCTCTGGTTTCAGTTGCTGATACATTTGTAACTGTGTATTGGGCGCCAGTATGACCTGTTAAGTGTTGGTGTGCTGTAAAACCCAAATAAACAAATAAACAAATCATGTTCTCGCTTGCTAATATACTATGCTTTTCAAAGAGTATTTAACACACTGTGATCTGTGTTCTCAGTGCAAAATGAATTAGAATAGACCCTAATAAAAAAGTTTAATAAAGCTATGTTTTTTATTTATATATATAAAAATGACAATATTAGCCTCATTTTCAAGGCAATATCAATATTCATGAATATCTCATTAAAATTGGTATACTAACAAATCTAAGTGTCGTATTCGATGTGATTTATTATTTACAAAGGTCTTCTTACGAATAGTGTTTGCTCTTGGCAAAAATATTTTTTGGCAAAATGTGGAAAAAATTACAGAAGTGATTTTGAGATTTTATCTGCCTAAGCTTAAATGAACAGAAGGGAATTTGTCAGGTATGGATTTTGGCTGACCCCTGTGACAAGAAACCAAGAAAATAGCAAAGTTATGTTGTTTATATTGTGACCTGTGGCACACAGACACAATAAGCATCAGCTTTTGCATGCCTGAACCCATTTGGAGTATTTGCATGATATCTAATGGGGTCTGAGTTATGCTCAATAAAAAAGTCCTTGGAGCATCTTAGATACATTTGTGAAGAGTGTTAGCCAATAATATAAGATTTTATATTGCATATAAGTAAAGTTAGCGTAAGGGTTAATGTCTCTCTGATTACAGGATCTTGTTGTGGACAGTGATGTAGCTGCCCTACAATCCAAGCTTAGAGAAAAGATTACCAACAAACTGAAAAGCGACAACATTAAACAGTATACTATCCCATGGAGAGCAGGGGGAGTTAACTACAAGAACGACACAGACTACCTAGAGCGGTTTTGCACAAACTTTGTGGAAGACTGCCAGAAGTTGATTTCTAAAGCACTGTCTGGGAGTGGCCAAAACCTGATCCAGATGTCTAACTATTATAGTGATTATGATGAGATTGTGCACCATCTGAACTTCTGTATGTCCAAGTGCGAGTCTTTCTGCGGGCAAGAAAAGGTGAGGGAAAGTTATGTATATACTTTATAATACCTATATATTATATTTTATATATGCGACATTAACACATAAATAATTACCCCATCAAAATTCCCATGGCTGAGCAGTAGTCAGCGACCTTTGATTATCCAATCTACCCACAAAGGTTTGTGTTCCAGTCGTTGTGAAAACTGTCATATGGTACACTTGTGGTTGTACCAGTAGTAGGTGGGCTGCACAATTAATGATCCTTCCTTGATGGCCTAAAAGGTACAGTATCTGCTCTTAAAGTTTGTTTTTTTGAGCACACAAAAAATAAATGTGGTATGATACTTTTCTTACTTATGTATGAGTGTTAGATAAATATAGCCTAACCTTAATTGAACAGCTTAGACCTACAAACACTTATAATACTTATAGTCTTACCACCACCTGAAAAGACACAAAAAATCATGCTCAGATATAAAGTATCATATTAAGTATGGATGACAACAATAAATTGGGTCAATGCTTTAATTGTAGCTTAATTGTTTACAAATTGAATTCTGTTTCATATGTGTCATACCCCTAAAATATCTCTTATTTTTGTCAGGGTTGCTGGTGAATTGCAAACATAATGATCTAATGGTCAATTTTACAAATTACAGTATACCAGAATGCCAGCATGCACAAACCAATAGGAAAGATCATAACTTCTAATATATAAATGTATACCATGCATCTTTAGCGCCAGTTCTTTGATGGTCATCTTTATCATTCATTGTTTGAGAAAGACCAACATTTGAATAAATGTGGCATTTTTTTCTTCTTTTGTTCACTGTGTTGTGTTCTGAAAAACTTTCAACTTTGGCATTTTTTTATATTCTTAAATATTGCACATTGAAACACTAACTTTTTAAAGGTTTGTAAAACTGAATTGAAAGTTAATATTATGACCACATAAATATCTAATTCTAGGTACTGAAATACATGTATAGTGGTAACATTCTTCTGGTTAACTGGTCAAACATGTCTTAGAAATATGCCATCCAAATTATATCAAGCTTTTGTTAAAAATATAATGAATCCTCACAAAATTGTGCAATAGGCAAAGCATCTGCCTCTGAATCTGGAGGCCATTGGCAAGTGGTGCTGGAATGGTTTTGTTACTAGAAGGCTTTCACTACCTGCACATATCTATATGCAATATTGCCTAGACGAATTATTAGAGACTTGACAGGAAGTGTTGCAGGTCAGAAAGCCCACAGCAGACTGGTTAGCAGGCAAAGATTAAATAATACAACTGGGTGAGGTTTCACATCACCGTATGTGGTCATGACATGAGAATATATTAAAAGCAGCAATATATAAGTGAAAAATAAAGCAGTAAATTTCAAATAAATCCACAGATTGATTTATTACTTTCATGATTTTGTAAGTTTTTTAAAAAAAGGTTTTGTTTCACTGACACAATCTTTACCATGTGTGTTTCAGGTGCTTGCAGCAGCCAAGGCCTATATCCTTGATGAGAAGTCACGAAAACCATTTGTCATCCATGCCAACTCTGGTCTTGGCAAGACTTCTGTTATGGCCATGATAATGAAGAGCATTCCATCCTGGTTGGGCAACAAATCTCACATCAAGCTGATCAGATTCTTGGGCACAACTGCCCAGTCCCACAACATTTATGATGTCCTTTTTAGTGTTCTTGGACAACTTGCAGATGCTTTAGACAAAATCCTTTCACCGATTGAATACAGAACAATGAAAGGTCTTCTAGAATGCTTCCCGCGCTATTTGAAAACAATTTGCCAGTTCAGCAAAAGAGCCAATCATCATTCTGCTAGATTCACTTGACCAGCTCTCGCCAACACATGATGCTTATTGTATGAAGTGGTTGAGTCTTCACCTTCCCACAAATGTCCGATTGATTGTCTCAACACTGCCAGAGGAGCATAACATTCTAGCTAATCTGAAACATATCCTGCCTGACACAGAGTGCTATGTTGAAGTTCCAGCTTTAGCTGAGGCCACCGCTCAGTTGATTGCTCAAACTTATCTAAAAAAAAATAAGAGAGTCCTTACTAGTGAGCAAATGAAACTGTTGTTATCTGTCTTCAAAGGCGCACCAAGCCCTTTGTTTCTGAAATTGATTTTGGATGAAGCGAAGAAATGGAACTCGTACACAAAACTGTCGGACATTGAGTTGGCCCCAACAGTCAAGACAGCGATCAACAAATTGTTTGAAGGTCTAGAGAAAAAATTTGGCACTGAGCTGGTTAGCCATGCTCTTGGCTATATTACTGTTGGTTTGTCTGGTCTGACAGCTTTTGAGCTGGAAGATGTACTCTCATTAGATGATGTTGTTTTGAATGATGTGTACAGGTACCATGATCCCCCAGTGCCTGGCTTGGTGAGAATTCCACCTCTGCTGTGGGCAAGAATCTGGCATGACATTAAAGAGTACTTGGTAGAACGACTGTCATATGGCAAAAGTACACTTAATTGGTACCACAGACAGTTCTGGGAGACAGCTTCTGAGAGGTATACTGGCTCAGGTCAAGCAGAACAACTACACAAAAATCTGACAGATCTTTACCTTCAAGACTCAGGTATTTGCAGGACAATCACTCTGGTGCATCGCAGAAACTTAATTGTAAAAGATGCTGATAGAATGGTCACACCACAGCCATTCACATCAGAAAATAAAAGGAAACTGGCTTGCCTTACTTACCACGCTATCAGGGCAAACCCTGTCATGGGATTAGAAGAAGCCAAATCAAAGATATTCTGCAACTTCAAGTACCTCTGCACAAGAATAGCAGCTTTCACACTTCAGTCTACCATTGAGAGTTTGTCCGATTTCCTGGAAAAGAAACCTGATGATGAAATCTCCATTTTGAAGAGCTTCCTCGTGCATAGTAAGGAAAATTTGAATTCTGCAACTCGGTTTGCTTTTTGTCTTCTTGCCAACATTCATGTTGAGGACTCGCACACAAACCTGAAGAATCTGCAGGATCAAGCAAGGAAGTTCCTTAAGACACAGTCTGGTTCTCTGCTTATTCCAACATTCCCATGCTTGGCACACAGAAGTAACACATCCTCAGCCCAAGAGGCCTCTGTGGATGGCTTCTCATCAGTCATTGGTGTGTCTAAGAACATGGTTCTTCTCAAGACAAAAGTAGACCAAATTGCAACTGAAGATATGAAATCAGGTTATGCAGTCTTCAACACGCATTCACAAGATTTAAAGTATGTGGATTTTCCAGCAAACTCAAATCCTTTGAAGAAGTCATTGATATCTTTGTCAGAAGATAACATCATTTTTGGAACAGACTTGGGAATTGTGAATTTCAATTTAAAGAAGTCAACAGCTACTTCTAACTTGTACACAGATTTAGTGCCAACCAAGAAAGATGATGTTGGAAAAGCAATTGGTTTTTCTGTAAACAGAGAAGATCGAATTGTTGCAATCACTTTTGACAAATGCATAGCAGTTGTTGATACACATGAAATGACTTTGGTCTCTAAGTTTGTTCCAAAACCAGCAGGTGCAATGATAAAACGTGCCTTACTTTCAACAGAAAATGAACTAAAGGTCATTGCAGTTGGAAAAATGGGGGAAGCCACTTCACAAGAACCTGAGACACCCTGGTTTGTGTGTTTTTTTCAACAAGGAACTTTGGCACCAGTAAAGACTATAGAAACACATGCCCATTTGGACGACGAGCATGCATTATTTGTTGCTGATGAACAATGGTTGGTTGTTGCTGCCAAAGAAACTGAAGGTGATGAAAAATTCCCTGTGCAGCTAATGCGATACAAAATAGAGCCTTTTGGCCAAGAACCCTCAGTAAAAGTTGGGAGTGAGATAATAAAGATTCAGGGAAGCCCTGGTCTGGCATCAGTTGTTTTGTTATGTCAAGATGGATCTCTGACATTGGTTGATGTGGAACAAGGGGTCAGCAAGGTAACTACAACACTTGTCAACCCTGTCATCAACTTCACAATGTTCTGGGAACAGATGATAGGACTTCTTTGCACATCTTCTGGGCAGATCACTTTGTATGACCTCAGTGAGAACAAAAGTCAGGGTATATTTTCTGCCCATAAGAAACAAGTGGAAGAAATTGAGATGCTGGAAGACCAGTGTGTTACTGTCTCAAGCAGTTCAGAGTTTAGACTCTGGAACCTGCAGATTTTGATTGAGGAAGCCAAAGAAGGGGCTGCCAGCAGCTCGAACGAGAATCTTGTTCCATCTCTGATGGATCAGCATTATGTTGTCTCCCTTGATGTCTCAGAAAATGGAAAAGAATTGCTTCTCTGCACATTAGACGGGCATCTGCGTATATGGGACATAGCAACCCAGGAACTGCTAAGGGAGTTCAGCCTGGGGCTGACTGGTGATTTGATGTCAGTGCTTCATGAAGACACAGCTGCATTACTCGACCAGACGCTGACGACTATGCAGCTGATACATCTTGAAACTGGGACTGTCGTAATGTCACCGTCAGAGGCACCTAAACATGCCAGATACATGCTTGTCAGCAAGGACAAACAGAGCATCTTTGTTATCTGTACACCCAAGGATAACAATGTTCAGATTGAAATTATCAACGTCACCTTGAGGAAGATATCTAAGACAATTGTTATAAAGAAGCCGTTTACTTACGAAAGTCTTGATGCCGTTCTTTCTGCCAATGAGAGATATCTGGTGATGAGAGCAAAAATCGGTGAAGAGGAATATGAGTCTGTGAAGGCAATGTGGAAGAATGGGGGCTTCGGCGAACAACCACATCGGAATAAGTTTCTGGCCCTGGATCTGTCACAAGGAAATGGTGTTTTGATGCCTTCATACCGACGATTGTCCAAAATACCAACATTGGGAATCACTGTCAGCCCATATGCCGGCAACATGATGCTCATTTCAACAAGAAGGTTTGTATTTTTTTTTCCAAACTGCTAAACACAAAATTGATAGTGGTAACACCAGTGGTTTAGTGATAGTGTAGCCGACTTGTAACTCCTCTGACTGCTTAGCAGGTCTTATTTGGAGTAAAGAACATAATGTGGACAAGACCTTAAGCTGACCTGCAGTGTGCAGGTGGTTCTACCCAGACATTTGTGTGGGGTCTGCCTCCACCAAAATAGCTGGATGTCACTATAATGATCATAATTGGCTGCTGCTATGTTTTTCAAAATCAAACAAACGGCAGTATAGGTCCAGATTAGTAAGAACCTGATTGAATTCTCTGATCAGGATATGTACAATCTGATGCAATATCAATAGAAATGCATTCATAATATGTGGTACCTTTTGCATTATGTTGGTTGCAAACATAAAACTATTATAACACGGGGCAGTAGAAGGGTTTACTGTAATTGTCGTAACTTGCTTGCAGAATACAATATTTAATCAAGTTAAGTAAATAAATTGATTGTTTAAAGTTAAGTTTATTTTCCATGACTAGCAGTAGACTTGTGGTACATCTTATGTCTACTGCTAGTAGGTTCTGGCCTAATCTGGGGGGTTTTAAAAACACTTATGGTGAAAATTCCAGGACTTATTTTTATCTTACAGATACTCCATTGTCATTTTAAATAGAAATCTTATTATTAATATTATCATATGCATTATCAATTAATATAAATATGAAAAGATATGATTTATAGATGTGTTTATTGTGTTATGAGCAGATGGATTGTGTTCTGGGATATTCCTACTGGCATCTGTGACCAGAAGGTGAACAAAAAGGTTCCACTGTTTTATCGACCACATTGGCTGGGACAGGACTGCAAGGGTTCCTCAATCTTTGAGGGAGCACCAAATGGAAAATTTGTTGCTGTAGGGTCAGAGGATGGCTATCTGTTTGTGTACGATGCAGAAACTGGAAAGCCAGTGAAGGACGTGAAGCCAGAGACAAAACACAAATCTGGGGTAAGATTAATATAATGAAAGTTTAATGCTGTTGGAAAATTGAGGTTAACTGACCTTGTGGGATCTGCATCCATATTTATCTCCAGACTGCATTGTACGAATTTGATCAGGCTAGTGCAAAAGCTTAGATCAAGATGTACTAGACAACTTATCAAAAGAGACAATGAATTTTAAAACTTTATTATAGGCAAAATGTGAACAACTTATAAAATTATTAAACATATACAAGGAAGACAACTCTTCTTTTACTGAAATCATTATTAAGCAGTAGTGATCTAACCTTGATTGACAGAAAGAAAATTAACAAAAAAAAATAGGTTTATGTATTGATTTTATGGTAATAATCAGTTATATATTTTAATCAAAAAGTATGATAGCTTTATAAAAAAATATAAAATTCGTCCATTTTTTCAACACTTTCCATTTGCAATGATTATTAAAGGCATATTATACACATGAAAAATAAAGTTGTTATGTTGATAACACATCAAAAGGTTCAGTTTTAATACTGGTTTTAAAACAAGATGCAGCAATCATTTTGATTCTTTTTAAAGATCATGACCATGCTTAATAATTGTTTTTGTTGCTGATTTTTTAATTCGTGATTGTTATTATTATCATGAACATATTTTAAATGAAAAAACGGCTGTACTGGCAACATGATGTTCATCCTTAAAATTCTTAAGTATCTAATTAAATAGTAGCTCACCACTCTACCACCCACAGGTGCCTATTTTTCTTGTGATGACAGTTTAAACTCATATCTTTTATTTATTTTTTTCGTCAACCACTGCTACAGATGGGTTTTTTTAATTTGTGCATTTTTAATAGAATGTGTGTGCATGAAATTTTATTTTAGTAGTTTTTATTTTCAAAATTCACTAGTCACACCTAATTATAACAAAAAACTACTTAATATTTGCATTACATCTGTCATGTGGTTTTATTCAGCATGCAGATTGTTGAACATCTGCCTCAGGGGCCCAAAATTAAATTTCACATAATTAGAACATTTCTATTCTGTTTATTGAGTCACGCCAATTAGCACTGTTTCATCTCTGTCTCTAATGAATTTCTAGCACATCAGTTAAGGATAGCAAAATAGGCCTAAAACATGAAGAGTTTTCTTATTAAACTTTCACCGCAGAAAATTTACCAATTCTAATTCATTAGTGAAAGTTTTTAAGTGATCAAAGTCAAATTTTAATGATGTGTGTAAATTTTATAGTTCAAAGTGTAAAATGTTGAATAAGGGACACATTCGCTTTCATTCTGTAATAAACTGAGACAAGAGCCCTATCAGTTCAGGCACTGAGTTATCATCATCAGTGAGTTTCCAAGTTTGTTATGAACAATATGCAAATAAAATTTAATGACATAAATTTTAAGTGTATTTTTTATTTTTTTAATTACAATTTAATAATTACAATTTCACATACTTCGTAATAATTGTTAAATTATGTTGTATAGTTTTGTCGAGCTGTAAAAACCTCTTAAATTAATATAAAATAAGAATTTTCAATAGAAAACATTGGTGAGATGAAAATTTATTCCATTGTTAGATAATATCCAAGGTAGTCCAAATGGAAGGCGGATTCTTTAGTTGGAATCCATGGACCTCATTGCCTGTTCTATTTGAGATTACTAGTACAAACAGTTGTGGGTTTTTTTAATCCACTTAAATTCTTAAAAGTTAATAATATACAAACAAGAATTTTAACTTGTTGGTTGATCTGAAGGTCACAATGCAAGCTTAAAAGTTGACAAACACTTAAAAGAGAAAAAAATAAGTAATCAAAATAAAATTACCTACTTGCATTTAGGGAGTATTCAGGGGAGATTATCCATTATTTCTCACAGGTGATAGGAGCCAGCTACAATATCGCCAGTTTCATGTTAACTCCTTAGCTATCAAATATTTAGCATGCTGCATTTATTAATAACTCAAATTTATGTCTTTATTTGCTAACAACTTTGTGCCAGGGCAGTCATAATTAACTAGATTAGTTGGAAGTTTTAAGGGAAGTTGAAAGAATTTCCAACTGACTTTAGACAAATAGAAGGTTAAACAGAATACAATTCAAATAGATGATACAAATATTCAAATACCATTCTTGGTTTTAAGTAAGTACATCCCTAGTTTGTGTTGTTTTATGATAAATACAGGCACTCTATATAATTGTTTTAAATCTATTAATTTTGTTTGCAGGTATGCAGAATTGCTGTATCTCCAGACAGTAAATGGGTGGCATCATCTTGCAGCAGTTGTATGCTGATACTGTGGGACAGCCAGACAGGGAAGGAGTGTTTTTCTGTCCGTCTGGATGCACTCGTGCATTCTATGACCTTTAGCCCTGACTCCACCCACCTGGTTCTGTTTACAGAGAGTGAGTCAACAAGGGTGTGTGTGTTCAAGATTTATGTTGGACAGTGACTTTGTCATTGATGCTTGGTATAGAATCAAAACAATGGAAGGCTGCAGCAGTCAATGCTTGGTAGAAGGTTGAACAATAAAGGCTATTAATTATCATTTTAAATGCTGTTTATAAATTGCTCACAGTTGTTTTTTAGAATTGAGCTTAAAATGTTGTACCAAAATAAGACACTGGTACTGTAGAAGCATTTATTTATTTGTTTTAGTTATTTATTTTACTTTTCAGGATTAATTTATAATTTATGAGTATGATTCCATGTATTTTTACAGTGAATAAATAAAACCATCTTTTCAAGTGTTTTTTTTTTATATGTGTTTTTATATGTGCTTTTAAAATTAAAGGAAATTCCTGATCTTTATTGTAAGGGATAATATATTTAAATATGTAAGATATTAAAATCATACTAATGTTAATCATATGTATGATTTTACTTGTAAACAATGTTTATAGAAAATTTATAGTTTATAGGTATGACTTCAGTTTCCTAATCTGGCATATGGAGATTTATTTTGTTCAGTGTAACACTCACAATGTGTCTCAATTCACATTTTCAATTGTGATTTCATAGAGGAAAAGAAACGGTTTTAAAACGTTTATGGTTAAAAAGGTGGGTGGGGGCATAAATTAACAAAATTAATTACTTTTGAACATTATTTTTGTATCACTTTTTATTTCCATGGTTATTGTTGTTATATATTGCCTTTCATAAGATTTTACAGTTAACTAAGTTAACCAAAATGATAAATATTTGTTATGAGTCATGACAAGGAATTTATTTTATAATCCATCATTGACCTTTTTCAGCTCACCTTGAGCACTATGTTCTCAGGGTGAGCTTTTCTGATACCCCTTCATTCTTTGTGCAGAGTCAACAATTTGCTTGTGAAGACACTGTAGCCTACAGTTTTTATCCAATCTTCATTGAACTTGGTCAGAATGTAATAAATCTTAGATAAGTTTATAACTGGGTCACATGGTGTCAAAAATTAGGTCACTAGATGAAATCTTGGAAAAACCTTGTGAACACATTAGAGGCCACATTTATGACCCAATCTTCACTAAACTTGAAGTGTTGGCCTGCATGAAATCTTGGATTAGTTTGTAACTGGGTCATATGGGATCAGTAGGTCACAAGGTCAAATCCTAGAAAATGTTGTTATCAGCCCAATGGTCACACTAATGGTCCAATCTTCGCCAAAGATTTCTAAAGAAAATAACTCTTAATTACCTAAAGCCAGATATGAGCCTACTAAAAGCCTGTGCCCTCAGGTGAGCGATTAAGGGTATTATGGCCTTCTTGTTCTGATAATTGTGTTGGTTTGTTTTGCTATTTTTTACAAGTCTTTTTCTTTTATAGGATATGCATGTCTCAAACAACTGTGTTCACACATGTGTGTTACCTTGATAAAGCATACAACATGCTTGATTTAACCAGAAAACAGCAGTTTATTGTGTGTGTTTGTTTTTTTTTCATATTCAGCATTTGACTGTTAACATATTTACTCATACTTTTGCTCATCTTACACTTCTTAGTGAAGTGTCCTCTTTCATCAGTATTAATATAGCTACTTTTAATATTTCCTAAACACTTTTGAAACATATATATTTTTTAGTTTTTGTTATTATATGAACTGTACTGTTGTGTCTAAGTTGACTTCCATTTATCAAGAAATTAAATTGAGTTAATAGGGTATCACAAAAATCCTTTACAATTTATGTCTTTATAATTTAATTTAAAAAAAATATCAGCTAAGTAGAAAATATTACTGTGTAATAAAGTAAGAATTCAAGCTTAATTTAAAAAAAATTAACCAGTCAGAATATTTTTTTTTTAAATTGTACCCCCTTGTTTGATTTAAACATGGCTTTCAAATAAACATATACTGGTGGTATTCCAATATTTTACTTTTTATATACAGATTTGTCTTTGTTACAATATATTTATATATAAACTTGGTAAAAGACTATACCTTTATTGTTCATTGTTAACTTGTTATATTTCTGTGATGTTTTACAAAAGTCTTGTGTATAAGTCTATATTATTATGTTTACTGCCTTATTTATTGTATTTTATAATATGTATTGTACGTTCAGAAACCAGTGTTATTAGTTCTTGCCTCTAAATTTAGTATAACTAGTATTGATATTAAAACAATACTACTATGTTTTGTTGAAAAGGGCATTTGGTTGGTCATTGCTCAAGTGGTAATGATAACGCACCATTCCATCTAATTAGTTACTGTTTCCATGAACAAGTATTATGCTCAAAAGGTGTCTTATCAATGGAGATGCTTACATGCCCAATGGCAAGGTCACACCAATGCCTCCAAGAGTCATAAAACCTGTGTCTGTTAAAGAAAAATTGATTATCCATTTAAGACAATTGAAATTTTGTTTATGTTAAGTGACCTTGTGAAAATAATTTCAAGTACATGGTAAATGAGTGCTTTCTGATTGGTTAAATTGGCTACTGTAAAATGGTGAAATGAAAATGTTGTTAAAAATACAGCTTATCATACTCTTAAAATAAAAGCTTAAAATGTCATGTTAATGGTATAAAGACCATTTAAGTCATTCACTGACCTTGACATCAATAATGATGACCTTTTATTATCATGACCTTTATTTCACTTTTATTAAATTTGAAAGAAAAAAACATGTTCAATAGTACCATTAAGTGGTTGCTATATTTTACAATCTATTTTTATTAACAGGGGTGGGCCTAGGCAACTTTTGAGTATCCCCACTATTCCTAGCCGGGTCACGGGGTACAAAGAATTGTGTTAGAACAGGAAGAGACAGAAATATGTCAAGTAGGATTGCAGAAGAATTTGTAGAATTTGGAAAAAGGCTTAATTTAAACGGATTTAAATAATGAAGACAACTAACTGGTAGTGCCTTAGGTGACGAGTTTTATTCACTTATTGACATTTTTATTTTTTTAATGTTTGGAAGCAACTTTATGCATGTGTGTAAGTGCATAAGCCCAGGCATGCCCCTGATTAATTATAAGTATATAGTAGAAACCAAAAAAAACCATAACAATACCAGGTTAATAGTGTCCTAGAAACCAATGCATGACAATGACATGAAAACAACCATTACCTGTGTAAAAATATGTGTTTGAACCCTTTTTTAATCATTACCTTCTTTGTCACTACTTATATATATTGTCTTTAACAATTTTGTGAAATTGTTACCATGGTTAATTGTTGTTCTTGAAGCAAGTCCATGACATTGACTTCCAAGAACAACACAACCTTTGTGAATGGAAGTTCACACATGGAAACTGTCTAAATGTTCATTTTATGGATTAAGGTTTAAAACAAGTTACCAGAACTTGTGTTCTTAATATCTTGTCTAAGAAGATATTAACACTAAAATAATTAATTATGTTGTAATAGAATTGTAATTGAAATTGTTTATATGATCAACTTTAAACTAAAATCACATGGTGCATTTTCTATATTATATATTATATATATTTTATATTGATTTGATTTGTTTTAATATGCTGTTAACAACTTGTTCTCTAGTTTATATTTGTTTCACATTCATATAATTTGGAAGCGCACATTTTTTCAGTTTTAGATGTACCCAAATGAGACGTCAATGTAAGCTAATTATAATAAACTTTAAATAGTGTTCTTTAAAATGTTGGTTATCATACATATTGTAGTTCTATGCCTACTTAATAATAATCTTTAGTTGTTTTATCTAAAAAAAAAATAACACAGATGAAAATTTGAGTGGTTATCTGTTTTATTGTTGTGTTTGGCTGTCCAGCTGAAATTTGCATTTACAAGGGAAATCCACTTGAAATTTGACAAAACAGTAAACAACTTGAACTCAAATTTTAGTTCATTCATTGCATTTACTAAATTTTATCAACAGTTTTGTTTAGTAACTAGAAGGTCACAGAATGCATTTAAAGTAGGACTTTTCTGTTCGAAAATTGTTTAACTAAAGTTTGTATGTGATATTTTTGCCAGATTTTAGTGTTACTTTAAAAGTTTAATGATTTGGCATGCTTACTATTGATGATTTAGTAAAACATACAAACAATATGGCAAGCAGGGTAGATTCTGATCAACCCTTTAACATATATAACCTGATCATGGTCAGCACTGGTCTTGCCTTTATTTGCATGTACTGTTGGCAGAGAACATTTTTAATAAAAAAATGTGCACCTTATGATTCAACAGCTTAACCTTTACCAGGTAAATTAAATTGTGGCGATCTTTAAGCAAGGTTGGAATAACATCTCAGATGTAATTAAGAATACACTATATATCAGTAAGGCATTCATGGCTAGACCAGACTTGGTAGCGCAATCGGTAGAGGATACAGGAGGCCCTGCTTTCGATCCCAGGCCGCGACATACCAAAGTCGTTAAAAATGGTAGTGGCATAGCTCCCTTGCTAATGCTCAAGCAAATATAAAGGTAGTTCCACCACTGGTTGACCCGGTGTCAGGATAATGTGACTGGGTGTGGTATTATGCTAGGTTTCATGGCATGCTATACACAGTGAAGGCAGCACTATATCTACTCTAAGTGGACACCGTTTTCAGATAACTGAAATACTGTTGGTAGGACAGTAATCCCAATAAACAAACATAATAAACAATCATTTATCACCAGTTGGAAAGTTTCTCTGACTTTCTTCTCCTCTGACTCCTTGTCCTGTCACAGTGTGGGTTCAAGTCTTGGTCAGGGTAAACTCTTTCATGCTTGGACATTGTCTTATCAGGATATGTACTTTTAGCAGCTGAATCACAAGTATATGTGTTACCTTTTCATGTATTTTGTAACTTGAATCCTTTGTTTTTCCGAGATGAATTACAGTGTAACAGGGCCTCAAGGACCTTCTTGCTCAAATTATTATCAATTAACTAACTGACATTTGTAACTGCCTATCCCATCTGTGTTGTTTGTACTCTTTATTTTGTTTTTTGCTAGATAATACAAGAGATACATAAAAAATTGAATTAATTCTTTTTGTTTCAGAACACAATTTAACATTGTTTTGCACTCACAATATATATATTTACATAAAACAATAAAATAACCAGTTGAAAAGATGTTTGTTTGTATTTTTTTATCATTGAATACAGAAGTTTTGTTTTTTATTTGTTTTTTTATCTTTTACACCCTCATTGTTTTTTCTTTCAGCATTTTCAACATCGTCTAGCTTTCTTTTTATTTATTTTTATTTTTTCTTATTTTATGTTTATTTCAGTTTTATTTTTACCTTCCACAGATAGTTTAAGAAAGTATACATATAAATTAAGACATTAATTGGTTATAAAATGAATTTTAGTGACAATTTTATTTACTTTAGGATTTCCTATTCCCTTTCTCTCATGTGTCCTGGTCTTTCATTTACCAGTAATATCTCTCCTTTTATGTTCCTTATCCGTATTGTTGTATATGCATACTTTCTATTATTCTCTTTTATTCTTCCTTCTCTTTATATCATATGAAATTATTCATTATTTGTTTTACATTATAATATACTTATTCATTTTACTCATTCTCCACGTGTGTTATATATATTTTTGTACTGAGTTCTTTTCTTTTCTGTTTACTTAATTCTTTCTTTACACTAGATAACATACAATGTTTATAAATGCCCTCTAATTGTTAGTAAAGGTGACATAAACTCCCCATTTGTTTTGGTATTGTAGTATTCCGATATAACCTCCGTATAAACATTCTATGTTCTTGTAATTACCTCCCCTTAACCGAAGTCTTGAATTCGAAATAAACACATGCAGAACTGTCTTCTTAACAGACGATAAAATAAGTGATCATTCAAGTTCATAAAATAAGATCATTGGTTAAAGTATTTACTGAGTAAATTTTAAGAATTAATTTGCACCTGGTAAATATGTCCTTTTCCACTTCCAGTAGCTGTCGAAATGCCTGTTCCAAGATGCCCAGTTCAAGAGTTTTGTAATTCTATTATTCGATTAAATGTCCTTTCGATCCCGTAAATTCCGCACTAAAGTGCATTAAACATGAGGTTCATTGTCAAAAAAATAATAAAATGAGCCATACACGTGCAATTGGTGTCAAAGTAGCGCTATGTGGTTAAGTCACATAAAATCTTGAGTGTGGGGAAGAAACGCATGTGTGGTTTGGAATTGAACTATAAAACCTTCGTAATCTCAGAAAAGCACAAACAAGTGCTGTTTATCCTTATTGAAACAGAAGCTTAATGGTCAGGCTGTGGTTGTATTATTTTTTAGGTTTTCTCCCTTTTTTACGAAGCAGGTGGCGGTGCGGGCAGTAAATATTTAATTAAGGTAGAGCAAGTATAATGGACAATTTGCATAATTTAAAAAAAAAAACGCTATTGTTGTGTGCTTTGCCTGAAAGGTAACATTGATGCAAGGTTAATACAAAACTCCATATCCGATCCTAAACATGCGGACATTTTCTCAGGGACATAAGTATGCTTTTTCAGAACAAATGAGTCTGCAAATGTTATGTCAAATTCTCTTTACGAAAAGTGTTCTGCTATTGAATTTATTACTTAATGTGTTTGCTTCAATCATTAAAAAATGAAGTGCTAACATATCCATATCCCAAACTCTTTTGAAAGAACGGACACAGTGACAAACTACTTATAAGCATTGCTGACACTTAAACGTTATATCAAAGGAAGCTGGCCCCTGTGTGCACATTAGACACTTTATATGTTGTTTTTATATAAATGTTTATTTGTAAAAATAAAATTTTATTACGTTTATTTTTTTACACGGAACTATTTTATAATGCGGAAGCACAAATCACCGAAATCGCCTAGTTGTGCAACGCCATAGTGTAGAGCAATCCGATGAAAATATTATCCTTACTTTAGTGAGATTGTAATGTAGAGTTGATAAGAATCTAGTGATGTCATTTATTAGTGATGATCTATTTATAGAATGAACAAAAACTAGTTTACTCTTGTCGCCAATTTTATCATAATTACGTGCACGATTAAGGAAAGCCACCCACGCTTCCTACTTTTTAATGCGTTTGAGTAAAATAAATCTTGATATGATATTAAAATATGTATTCCCGTTATAATAAAAATGCAACATAGCAAATAAACAACGATGAAAAAGGGGATAAGATGTAAACAACGGGTATCCTTCAATGTTCTGCACATGCTTTCGTTCAGCGGTCAAACGTATGTTTACAAAAAAACTTCAACAATAAAAACAAAACATCCCTTAACAAATCAACATTGAAGATGTTTTGTGATTATTTTCGTAGTTTCATGTACATTCATATGAATTTGTATCATAATGTAAATTGAATGTTCGTTTCAAAAAAAAAACTTTCCAAAATAATCACTGTATGTATTTATCAGTATTACATGCCTATACGAAAGACAGGTCGTATTGATTTGATATAATGTCATGTACGGTTCTGTTTTTTAGTTTTATCTTAATTAAATTTATCGGTTATGAAAACGGAACAATCCGAATGATACTGGTTTTATCTTGGGTACACTTTTTTACTTTAATACATGTTAATTATTAAAGAAGCTGAATTATGTTTGTGCGTTGTCAAAGAATAAATAGTAACTGACTTCTTTTAAAGGATAAAGACGTGTTAGTGGAAAACTATTCATACATTTTCTCTCCATCTCTCTAAGCATTGAAAAAACGCTCAGTCGATAGGCGTACACATATTTTCATTTAAAACCTTTGGAAAGTAAGACATACGGCACGATTCAAATATGTTCAATTTTGTTTAAAATTGCATTCATCGCTTTCAACAATTTTTATATGTTTAATTAAACAGAGAAAAAACGACAGGTTACTACATTTTTATCTATTTATTAAAGTCTGCACATATATGCAAATAGAATACAAGCAAAAAGCATTAGCATATAGAGGTAAACAGTAACCAAGCGAAAAATGTGTGTAAATACAGTCAAATAGTAAACAAGGGGAA
Organism: Sinonovacula constricta; assembly: GCA_007844125.1. NCBI lineage: Eukaryota > Metazoa > Mollusca > Bivalvia > Cardiida > Solecurtidae > Sinonovacula > Sinonovacula constricta. The sequence continues at coordinate 46,706,642 of CM017555.1, forward strand.
AATCTTTGTAAACATATGCAAATATTTAACAAGAAAAAATACTATTGTTATATCTGCAAATAGTAAAGAGTATTTTTTGTAAACATGCAATTAGTAAACGAGAAAGAAAAATACATGCAAATATTGAACAAACAGAAACATGTACTATTGTAAAACATGATATTTTATCTAGAACAATTATCAATACATGACTATATTTTAATGCGCAGTGCGCAGCGCCGATAAATACAACCCAAATTCCCTTAAACTTACGGGTAAATCGCATGGGTTATTATCGGTAATAACTTTCCCCCAAAACAACCCCCGGTTGACGCTGGGAGGTTCCTGTCATTTCTTGGCCACCACTTACAGCTTAACTGTAATTTTTTGTATACATTTCTTTGAAGATTTGCTATCGTCATGTGGGCAACAATCTCCTTAAAATGTGTTATCCGTCAATTTGGAACATTTTTTTTAATTATACATGCAAATAAAAAAAATAGATATGAAGAACTAAACGCAAAATATATTGTTAAGATGCTATTATTAGACATCATGATACCTGTATGTACTTTTTTGCTACCACATAACTGACGTGAGAGTCACATACGATTTTCATAAAAATGATCATGAAAACTGATAATTAAAGTGGTGGCGAGATTATGCCACCATACCTACAGTAATGGGATTGTTCTTTAAAGGTAGTAACCGACAGTTTGTATGTATCAAATACATGTAACAATATCTTACTTTAATATTGGGGAATTTGTGCATGATTTTTGCACTAACCCATACTTTAGTTTTAACACAGACGATTCTGGACACAAACTGCATTGTTAGACAGTACTAATTGCGAAAAAAAAAGGTCATTCTTTCGGTCCCTATAAAAAGCGCGATAGTGGTCTCTGCTAAAATAGATATCGACATCAGAGCGGATTACCACGATTCCTATAAAGCGTTATCACAAAAGAAAATAGACACGTGGTTTCTTGAGTTTAAAAATAGCTATCTCTTCAGCGCGTCTCGGAGAGAAAACGCCTGCTTGACGTCACATAAATCGAGGGCATCAATGAACAACACTTTGCATGACCTTTGTAGGTAAAATTGACTTATTTGTTTATATAAGAAAAATGTTTTGTTCAAACTGTCGGACACTACCTTTAACATCACAAGTATATTTGTAAGTTTCAACTCGGCATTTAAATACAGTAGGACCATCAACAAAGCAAAAGATGCAAATTAATGTCTAAATAAAGAACAAATGGGCAGGGATTGATCCAGATGAGTGGGGAGAGGACGGAGGACATTTAACTTGTACGCAGTATAACAAACACATTTAAGTGTTGACATATTTCGTTTTGGAAAAAAAAACAATTTAAAATATAGTAGAATTTATCACTAATTGAGATGACACTTCCTTAAATTTAAATAGATACTTAACCATCTACCGTTGTTTCAAATAAAAGCCTGTTGTTGTTAAGACGGAAAGGAATTAAAAGTTTATATTCTTGTCACATATACTACAATGTGTGTTTGAAATAATATTGTTGTTTACATTTACAGCATCAAATATATCGCACTGGATTGCAGTATGTTCTTGTATTCACTGCGACAGAATTGCACGCCCTTAAAGGTGGAATCCGACAGTGTGCTTATATTTAATACATTAAACAAAACTTTCAAACTTTTTGTGCATTTTCGGCATAATTTCTCAATGAACTCATGCATAAAGACGAGTTTAAATACTACATCGATTGTGAGACGGTAAGAATCGTGAAAAAAAAAACACTTCACATTTCCATTTTTTCCGAGTCTATAAATAAGCAAATAGGGATTTCTGCTAAAAATAGATACCAACGTCATAGTGGATTACCCGGCTGATAATATAATATCATCGCAAAAGTAAGTGGTCACGTGGTTTTCTTTGTATAAAATTAGCTAATCGTGCAAAGTGTCTTAGATAGGAAAATATGTTTGTAATGAAGAGAATGGTGTTATGCTCCACCTTTCACATAGATGTAGGACACCGATAAACAGTATTTCGGGGGATTTTTTATGTAACAATATTTTATACGGCTCTGTCTCACAATTACGACTTGTATAATATGTGTATAAACGATAAACTTAAGACATCCAATCAAACCTTAAAAATATATTTTTTTAAACATCTGCAAGATATTAGCCTCATTAATACTAATATCCAGGGTTTAATTTAAATAAAATAAAAATGTATGTAATAAAATAGCTAAAATGGTGTCTTGTATCGATTACACAACTATAATGCAGAAGATATCTTCTTTCTGTCTTAAATACTCAGATTATTTAAAGGCTGCTAAAAGTTCTTTTACTCAAAGATCAGTCTAAATATTCACCACAAGATATAGTCCTCAATATTTACACGTCAGAGTTGTTTGCACACATTACGCATACCCTCGGAAATGTGTATATAAGTTGTCTTCGAGAAAAAAAAGTAAGTTCCGTTTACATTACACATCAAAGTAAGCTTTTGTTTGCATTCTTCTTTCTAATTATGTGTCCTAAATGCTCATAAAGAACTGGGTACGCCTCCATTCAACGATTCATTGTACTAGAAAAAAAACATTTTCTACTCAGAGTCAAAACATAACCGAAAACATTTTTGCGGTACAGACGTACGACTTCAACGAACTAGACGACCTCAGACCGCCCGTGTCACTCGGTAATCCTCGCCCCTTTCCGTAAGCATATCCGGAAATCACCGAATGGTTACGAAAGTGCGAAGGGTGACCCCTAATTTACCAATAGCGGACGTGCTGCACAACATAATCTGAAAAAGAAAGCAGGCATTATGAAAACAAAACTGGTAATTCGTGCAACTTTGGAAATTGATTAATATTTACAGGTATTTATAAAATATATGAGCTTATTTCTCAAAAATTTAATACAAGTGCCATATATATGTTATGCTTAAGTGTATATCAAATTAGAAATGTATTATGTTATTATATTATTATTGTTTTCTTCCTTGAAGCAGAAGATATTTAGTAAAAGGAAAAGAAAGCTTTACTGTCTACAAAGCGACAGAATCACAAAAGTTTAAGAAAGGGAGTTCCCCAGAAAGGCAGCTTTTTTATGACCCATCGGTCCACCCGTGCATCATCCGTCCCATTTCCTTGCCTCAACTATAAATAGTATTTACAGATATACACTTGAAGGTGTTGTTGTTGTTGTTGTTTAAAACTCAACTAAATTTGCAAATGCCGATTAAATAACAAAGCTAAACTGCACACATTACTTGCTAACATATTTGAATTTAAATAAAGGATTGTAGGGGTTTTAATATCGTATTGTATGGCAATTTAAAATCAAACTCGGAAAATTTTCATTTTATTCGCTGAAACATTGCTTCCAATAGTAACTAAGCTGTATAATATGTTTTAAAATATACAATGATAAAACACTTATATACAAAAAATAATCAGGAAACTGTTTTACAATTCGTATTTTTATTTAACAACAAAAATATAGAAAATGTTGTCAATTTCATGTGTTTGTTACGAAGAAATAATACATTTTGCCTGCGCGCGCGCGTTGCTTTATTTTATTTATTAATTTTGTTTTTGTTTATGTTTTTTTAAAGCTATTGCACAATGATTCTGATTATTTTAAATATAAACAGTAATGAAAAAGTGTAAATTCTATATTTATTAAACAAGCCAGTAAGTGAGCACGCTAAAGCAATCACGTGATGTCGTTGCTTTTATGTGTGCTTTTTACTGCTTATAAGCTTTTTGTGGCATACCTACAATTTAATTTAATTTAATTTTTTATCGTTTATTTTATAACAAATAAACCATTTGGAATAGTGAGAACAACGGGATAAGTAATAAAACAATCCTTTAGATGTTTTGCCTTTCAAAGAATTTCGAAATGAAAGGTTGAAAAAAGGTGAAAGAATTTTGTTAAATGGTGAAGAAGCCTTATTATGAGAACATGTCTATTTGGTGCAAATCTACGATTCCGATTCCTGTTACCCCACCCACTACGTGATCTTTTGCACAATGCGTGTCTGACAGCACTCGGAACGCTTTCGATTTCTTCGGTGGCAGGGTGCACTCGTTTACTCGGGAGCTCAAGTTTATATAAATACTGGCTGAAAACATAAAAGGCATTCCCATTTTGCTCTCGCAGTGTCTGCTGAGAATTCTCGTCCACGCATAACTAAGAACAAAGACCAAATCAGCCATTGAAATTAACATCCCTGTCGTATGCACAGCGATGGACAACTTTTTTGTCAATAGAAGTCCTCTTTACATCAATTTGTTAAATTAAATCTTTGACAGTTTTCCTTTGATCTGCGTTAAAAACGCAACTTTTAAAGTGTTTAGATTTGATATTAATTACACATGATATTCTTTTGATCTCCAACACAACCAAGGGAATTAAGCGACCCGACATTTTACGTAATTACTGGGGAAACAGGTATTTAAAGTAAGTGCATAAAATATCGCAAACAGGCTTTCGTCGTGAAAATTCGAAAATTGAATGAATCACGAAACTTTATGTAGCAGGCGACTGAATAAGCTGGATTTGAATCAACAGATTAGAAAATAACAGATTAAATAGATAACTTAAATTTGGATTTTGCTGTGTAAATTGATGACCAGAATAGATCAATTTTATTTTCCAATATAGATTGCGGACTACAATAGAATAAACAAATAAGTTTAATTTGAGCTTCACGTAGTCTGTGCAATAAAATAGAAAAATAAATTGTTTATTTTTAGGCTCTACTTTATAAGGTGCCTAGCCATGTTCTCAAAGATGTATTGTAAATAATGTAGCTGATTAGAAAATTGGTTTTACTTTTTAATAATAATAATAATAATTATTATTATTATTATTATTATTATTATTATCATCATCATCATCATCATCATCATCATCATAATTATTATTATTATTATTATTATTATTATTATTATTATTATTATTATTATTATTATTGTTGTTGTTGTTGTTGTTTTTAAAAAAATAAAACCAACACCAACAATAATAATAATGATGATGATGTGATAATGATGATAATAATATTGACAACAACAATAATAATAATAATAAACACAACAGCAACAAAACTGCGCATAAAAACACGATCCCGCTTGATAGGATTTTATTGGATCTAAGTATCAGGAGATTTAATAATAACAATTATGTCTTAATTCTTAGTTTTGCGAGGCTGTTCCTACTAAATAGGCATCAAATAAGAAACACCCATATTCTTTTCGGAACAAACGTAAGCATTTTTTTTAACTGTAAACCATCATTTAAAAAAATAAACAAAACCATAAACAAACAAAAACATAATTAATCAAAAATTTATGGTGTACGTGACAACTAATGCCTAATTTAGGACATAAATAAATACAAGTAATGACGATAATGCGTAACTTTAAAGAAAGTAATACATTTCGTATTTGTTTATCTGTTTTTGATAAAACAAAAACGCATAGTTTACATTATTTAAAGCATGAGGAATACTTTTTTCGGATTTTTTTTAAATATCATCTATTTACATACTTTTTTGTCAGGAAATAGTAGCCAAATAAAGTAATAACATTTTCATTAGCTGTGCTACTCTACGAATTTAACAGATGTTTTGTTGTTGTTGTTGCTGTTTTTTGTTTTGTTTTGCTATGCATATATGATTATTTCTGCATTCGTTCATTTAAGCCCATGTGAACAATACTTTATGTTAAAAGTAAAGGGAATTAGGAAACGAGTTAAGTATGTGAAATGGGAGAGTTTGAGATCGCTACTCTGGCATATTTAAAGAGAATGTGAACATAAAGCTTATCTTTTTAATACAAATATGTTTGTATCATTTATAACTGATTTTCTTTTAAAAAATTCGCCAGGAACATTTCGGCCTCTCTCGGCGGCAAATAACTTTAAGGAAAAAATCCAAGGCGTCCCGATTGCGTTTGATACACAGTTTATCACTTTGAACTATGTTAATTGAGAAATGGCCGCTCTTTGCATATCTAAAGAAACATGTTCGCACAAAGCCACACTCTGCTACCAAGCATTAAACAAACTCCAAATTTATTGTCAGACAAACAAACGGTATCTCTGCCGGAGTATTTTTTGTACGCGCAAGGATAACTAACGCTTTGAACTCAGTCGGCTCATACGAACGCCAAAGGAAAACTACGCAAGATGTAGGGGGGTAATAATTAGTTACAATGATTTTGTAATGTTTTTTTTTTCTAGTTTGTTTCTGGAAAATGTATATAAATCACTGGAATACTCACAATTTCTCAGTAATCATATAGTCAGCGTACCGATTTTATCCACTTGCTGCATTTAATTCCATTCAGTTTTGGCTTAAAAATCATCTTATTTATTGTTTTTCCATTTTATTCTCCTTTCTCCTCGTCTCTCTTCTTCCTCATTATCTCCATTAACATTATTTGAATTTTCCAACGCAAAATTAATTCTTCCTCTGGCGAACAAAAAGTCGCAATTTTGTACATATCTTTTTACTAAACAATCCTGAAGGATGATCGTCCCGATTTAGCCGAGGGTTTCCAATTGTAACTTGTGGTATCACGTGAGTTGATCCCTTCAATCTTTCTATCACAGTAAAGGAAGCATCCAATTTCTCTTGAGTGTCCATCGTCCCCGTAAAGTTAAAGCATATTCGTTTTTATTATAGAGACTTGTGTGCACATTGTGTTAAATATTTTTAAACAAGACTAGGTAAGCAAAATAACACCCGAGCCAAACGGGCCCTTAAGTAACCTTGTAGAAAAAAAAATAATGATAAGTTAATAAAAAGCGGAATTGTTCATGAACTAAAATTAAAGTATAATCCTGCATCCCGGTTTTTCTGTGCTTCAATCTATTGCATTCCGGTCCTTTTTGTGCTTCAATCTATTGCATCCCGGTTCTTTCTGTGATTCAGTCTCTTGCATCGCGGTCCTTTCTGTGCTTCAATCTATTGCATTCCGGTCCATTCTGTGCTTCAATCTATTGCACCCCGGTCCTTTCTGTGCTTCAATCTATTGCATCCTGATCCATTCTGTGCTTCAATCTATTGCATTCCGGTCCATTCGGTCTTTCAATCTATTGCACCCCGGTCCTTTCTGTGCTTCAATATATTTTATCCCGGTCCTTGCTGTGCTTCAATCTGTTGCATCCCGGATCGTACCGGTCCTTGTTGGGCTTTATTCTGTTGCATCCCGGTCCTTTCTGTGCTTCAATCTATTGCATTTCGGTCCTTTCTGTGCTTAAATGTGTTGCATACCGGTCCTGTCAGGGCTTCGGTCTATTGCATCTCGGTCCTTTCTGTGCTTCAATCTGTTGCATACCGGTCCTGTCAGGGCTTCAGTCTATTGCATCCTGGTCCGTTCTGTGCTTCAATCTTTTGCATCTCTGTCCTTTCTTTGCCTTAATCTATTGCATCCCGATTCTTTCTGTGCTGCAGTCTATTGCATCCCGGTCCTTTCTGTGCTTCAATCGATAAAGACTATACATAAACACCATAAAAATTTTTGCACATATATTGAAGAGTTTCTAAAATGACATACACAACTAGAAGCTAAAATAATTAACTTAATTAACATATGCTATTATCAATAAATTAGATTAGAAACTAGACAATCTGCAACATTGAGCAAGAAGTAGCACCTGTTCGGCACGTTTCATAAACGATGCGAACGTCGTGAATATTAACTGTAGATTGCAGAAAGAAAGTTTTGAGAAACATAGTAGCATTACAAGATGTCATTTTTTTACAACACTCCTAAACGTATGATTAAAGCTTTTGACACCAATGTATCGCATTTACTAGAACACGTTTTTAGTAAAATACCCATGAAATTGTCCTTGTTAATTGTCTGAAGAGTTCTCTCGTTAATCTGTCTTGGAATAAAAATGCCTGAACAGAGTCATACAGTGGACATTAAACAAGAAAATATTTACATGGTAGGACGATAAACGAACTAGTGTTCGCATGTACTTATGTACTGGCCAAGGCAACGTTTTACTTTTATCATTTAGTACAGGGAGCGCGTTCTATTAAGTTTTGAGATTTCCATGTACTTAATTATCTAGCAAAGTCGACCTTTGTATTACTAACAACTCTTATATTTTTAATAACAAATACCAATACAAAACCCAAACATTAATTTACCTCGATTAATGGCAATGGATATATAAAAAACTCGACCAACATTTTATACAGATCTATCATTTGTAACAACTTTTCTCCCGTACAGGAATCTGTCTGTAGCTGGACCAACTTCAAAGAAATTGTTTCAATATAGACGTTTCGTTAGGCATTGGAATGCTTCGTATCAATAATGTGATTAATTACATCGTCGGGAAATTCAAAAGAGATTCTGCATGATGTGTGTACAGATCACTTGATGTGTTTGTAAGAATCTATCATTTGTTACAGCTCAAATTAGATGTATTCTCAAAACAACGTCCAGAACTACTTCTGGAGACAAAGCAACAAACAATGCAGTTGCTGATTAGCAAACTCCCCCTATTCGAACTGCATGTTTTCCCAAGCGTTATTGATTTGAGTCTAGCTAGCCAAGAGTTGGCGAGTGATTTATTGCATAAATAACAGTCGATATAATATTCTTGTATTCGTTAGTAAGAAAAACATAAACAATAAACAGGTTTTTAATGATATTAAAAAGACGCCAAGAGTTAGAAACGTGTAAGGAACCGTATGCGGATTTCCTGAGAAAGCAGCTTGTAGCAAGCAAGCTTTACGGGTTTGTTTGTTTTTACAAATATAGTAGTCTCGCTGGTACCGCGTCATTGCTGGTATCGCGGTAATCCAAAAGCTCCCGTATATATGCATACGAATTATCATCAGTTTACCCCGTTTGACCAAGATAAATATTTTAAAAAAGCAACTTTCATTTCAAGTTTGCGAAGAGAAAAAGTCTTAAAATGACATATTCTGGTTATATAGAAAAAATATTAAGTAAGCCATGTTTATTTTTTAATATATTTTGTTTCAAAATCAACTACCGCGGTAACAAGCGTGGACCATCCTACTGGCGTTGTTCAATTTTTCATCCTGTTGCAGGATTCTCAACATGTTGGAATTCCTCGTCCATTTCTAGGAAATAACTTCGGGCGTATTTAGGACCAGTCATTACGTAAAACAATTAAGCATTACAAGACATACAGCGCCCTAGTTATAATTGGAAGTGCATGTGTTTTAACTGTTGTAAAAAATGGCGAAGTTAGAATACTCGGTGCTAACCTAAAACAAAAACAGAATTATAGTGTATTTATTTAAGTATACACCACAGGTAGGCCATGGTTGTAAGTTAACATAAAACAAAGAGAAACTTTTTCTCGTAACACAAATCACAACATTTTGCTCTATTTGTTCCAAAAACACCAGGGATCGTTCCGTAGAGATATCCAAAGCGTTCCTATTGAACCACTGGCGTTGTGGGTTGTTGTTGTTGTTTTTTAATCTACAAGGGTTCATTTTTGTTGCAGATAAGCGGAAGCGAGTGCAAGGTATTTCACTGGGCGTTGTAGAAGTTAGACCTAGACCTAATTAAGAATTATCATATTAAGAATTATCATATTGCTTTTGTGTTGTTGTTGCTTTAATTAAATACCACGAAAGAAAAAAACACACAAGGTGAATTACAAGTATTACAATAATTAGAAATGTGACTTATATTTAAAATAAAACCTTTGATTTATCACATGTTCTGATAATTAATTATCCGAGTGAATGGGAAACAATGCATAGTACGTGCTTAGAAGGTTCGAGTTTATATTTCTGACTTTGATGAAAATGTAATGACAATTATCGTAATTATTTAATGAACTTATGTCATTTAGCAACAAGTCACTCCTGAAATTTCGACATAGGCTACATGTACATGTACGTGCATTTGATAAGTTCATCACTTTAACGAACAAAGCATGCAATATACTGACAATGATGTAAAGTTAACATACAAAAGCAAGGTTGTATTGACGCAGATCGCGAGAATTTTAATAATTTCTAAATAAGGTCGCATAGGGCACAAAGGGAAACGAGACAAAAATACCGGTACATGAAAAAAAAATGCACAAACTGTTGGATTAACCGACTGAGAAATAGATCGCAAATATTAACTGTTCAAAGAAAATTGAAAAACGAAAATATTATCAAACCCTTTGAACGCTTAAAAAAAAGTTAAAGTGTAAAAAATTATTAAATCATCGTGACGTGGCGGTTTTTTCACACCCCTTTCAACAGGATTTCGAAAATAGTCGAGCAGTTCCGAACCAACAGAAGATATGGAATACAAAGGACGGACATTAAACGTTAAATAGTTGTAGATACCCATCTTCCGGTATACACGATTTCCTTTGTGTGATCACGTAAATCAACGAATAAATTATCAAATGCAAATTTCTTATGTCTTCTTTTTCAATAAACCCTGATCCTGACAATTATATACACTTATTCAAGCGTGTATACAAAAACCCCATTTTGAATAAATCTCTCGCTGTCAGCTATTAAGCCCCAATATAGTTTTATTGAAGAAACATAAACAATAAATTGTCAGCCGGACATATACACACATTTTGCATGAACAACGGGGTACTTAGTTGCTTTCATCGGGTCATAAAGATTGGAATTAAAGTTTAAACTCCACGCTAATTGTTGCACGGTTGTTGATCAAACCTATCTATCGAATTGTAAATTAAACCAACATTTTACGGTATGTTCGACTTTAAAATAATCGATCCTGCTTGGCTGATCATACGCTATGAGAGTTTAATAAAAAAAAAACCTTTTCAGTTTGAAATATTCTGTACTTGCAGAAAAATGTGTTCAAACTTTCACTGAAGGCAGACATCATAAAAATTTGTTTTGTTTTGTTTGTCATACAAGGATAAAGGGGTCAATAATACCTGTCAAGTCAAATTTGACGCCGTCATATCAATGACCTTAAACTTCAGGTTTATGTTGATGATTACATTACTTTATAGGCGCCGCTCTTGAGAGCGGTATCTCTTATGGAATGCATTTTTATGAGGACGAAAGTGTAGCAGTCAATAAGGAGATGTTCCGTGAGGCACTTTTCAGAGAAAAGAACTAAGTCTAACAGGGTAGCTTGCAACAATAAAGTGTAAATTGCAATTATAAAAAGTAGCATAAAAAACGTAGCCGTTTGGCGAAGTTTTGTTTAAAAAAAGAAACGGAGTATACCGATGTTAGAAATGCCGCTTCAAACTCCGCACAGGGTTTACGACATCGCTACGCTCGCTTAAAACCACTGTCATCATACAAAATCACGTGACGATAGTCAGTTCATACCGTAACCAACAGGCAGATTAGCTATGACGTCTTTGCCTGCCAACAGAGACTGCAGACACTCGATCTGTTTGGATTTCGCTTTTATGGAGGAGTCAAACTCCTTTATTACTTTGTGAATTTCTTCAACAGTATCCATTGATTGTTTACATTGAACCGGTGTAACACTGAAATTTCGCCCTCGGCGAAAGGACGGAAATGGCCGAGTTGTTACGATTGTAGTGATAAATACATTCTTTTTTTTTCTTTATCGTTAGAATTTGTTCACACATTCATTCCGATTGTCATTTTACTGAACAAAAATTAAAAGTAAAAAAAACAAATCCTTCCAGATCTGGAAGGATTTCTGTGTGGTAGCAGAGATTCTCCTTACTGAAAGGGGGAGATCACTGCGTTGGAGATTGATGCCGCTTGTGAAAACGATGTAGCAGAGAACAAGGAAAACGAAGTAGCAAAAATACTCCACTTCCCATCAGAGTTATGGTTCGTTACTGTCAAATGTTTATGTAATTAATCAACAGAGTAAGAGAGTGTTTAGTTCCTGGGATAGTCATGTTCTTGTTTAAAGCGCATGCTCTCTACGGCGCCTTGGATGCTCACATCCTGGCTCTTTCTTGTATTTCGATGGTTAAGAAACATAAAAGCGGTGCCTGTGCCGAGCGGTAAGTGTCGATCCATCATCGCGTGGATACGAGATAACACATTCCGGAGTGGGAGGGGCGTGGTTGACCTACGCTGGTTGACAGGGAGGGAGGGGCGTGGGGCTTCCATCTGACCTACGCTGGTGGACAGGGAGGGAGGGGCGTGGGGCTCCCAGCTGACCTACGCTGGTGGACTGGGAGGGACGGGCGTGGTGCTTGCATCTGACCTACGCTGGTGGACAGGGAGGGAGGGGCGTCGGGCTTTCAACTGACCTACGCTGGTGGACAGGAAGGGGCTTGGGGCTTCCAGCTGACCTACGCTGGTGGACAGGGAGGGAGGGGCATGGGGGTTCCAGTTGACCTACGCTGGTGGACAGGAAGGGAGGGGCGTGGGGCTTCCAGCTGACCTACGCTGGTGGACAGGGAGGGAGGGGCATGGAGGTTCCAGCTGACCTACGCTGGTAGACAGGCAGGGGCGTGGGGCTTCCAGCTGACCTACGCTGGCTGACAGGGAGGAGCGTGGGGGTTCCAGCTGACCTACGCTGGTAGACAGGGAGGGAAGGGCGTGGTGCTTCCAGCTGACCTACGCTGGTAGACAGGGAGGGAGGGGCGTGGGGGTTCCAGCTGACCTACGCTGGTGGACAGGGAGGGAAGGGCGTGGGGCTTCCAGCTGACCTACGCTGGTTGACAGGGAGGGAGGGGCGTGGGGATTCCAGCTGACCTACGCTGGTGGACAGGGAGGGAGGAGCGTAGGGCTTCCAGCTGACCTGGTGATTCTACCTCGGCACATGTCTGGGATATTCCTCCACCAACAATTAGCGGGACGTCGAAAACTTATTCATTATTTTGTCGGTGCGATGTACAAGGATAAGAAACCTCTTTTATTGACAAGTTTTACTGGCGGATGATGACGCAGACAAATTCCTCAGTAAAACCGCAGCCACTCTGCATGTAAGCTAAACAATTATTATTTTTTACCCGACATAACCTAAAGCGGCCTGGTAACAAGTCACCTTGAGTTTTAAATGGTTGAGCTAAATAGCTAAAAACGATTCAACGCCTTTAATTCTCTCGAACAAAACACAAAACATATTTTGAAAGACTCCATGCTCTCATAAAAATTTAAAAAGGGTTTACCAGTCCTGCTCATCAGTTTGGCTTCAGTTCAAGTTCAGTATAACAGTTCCAAAACATTAACGAACTGACAGGATAATTTCTTTTATTTTCGTAAAATAATGAACTAAAATCAAGTTTGTTTTAAATAGTCATTATTAAAAAATCAACAACAAAAATAAATATAATAATTGCCATCCAGGGGCGTAGCTAGGATGTGTACGCATGGCAGCTAGGGTGGGTGGGGGTTTAGTGAAGGCATACTCCCCAGGAAAATTTTGTGTTTCGAACGTGATGGTGATACTGAATTGGCATTAACGCACGGAATTATCGAAGAAAGTTATATTTTAAAATATATAAAGAAAGGTATCTAAGTCGACATATCAATTTAACATAATAGTTCATAGTGCAAGCAGGGTTTCTACTTGATCGCAATTAATATACACCTAACCCCTACTAGGGTAAGAATTTTATTGACGATACAATCTTTTTATGTCTTCATTCTTGAGGACAATGTGTACGCAGCTGCGTTTTCTGCGTACAGGCAGCTACACGCCTGGCATCATGCTGACTTCGAATCCAAAGGGGTGGGGCCTTATCGAGTATCCGATGCTTCCACCATCATAGGACTGATGCCACATTTCCACCATTCATATACATGTATATGTAAAGTGGTCGTTTAAAACGGTAAATGTCGCAAATTTTTATCGACAAAACTATCAAAAACGTTCATTGTCAAATTTAATGCACAACGAACAGTCGTTTTTAATTGCGAAAAAGATATATATACAAACGTTAATGGAATCAAATATTTAGGAAGAAAAAAAATGCATTAGGTGAAAAGTTTAACGGGACTAAATGCTCCAATTACGGTGTTGACGGTTTTATTTCTAGTAACAGTCCTGCTTGAGTTCATTTTATTGTCAAAAGTTGTGCACATTGATATGTTAAGTATTTAATAAAATCTCCAATTTTTCACTAGTTTTTTCGCTCTGCCATGATATTATTACAATAAAAATCTCAAGATAGGGCCTCTATATTACCACAAGGGATACTAAAAACATACTTATCAAGTGCGGAGAGTAATGTTTTATTTTTTGTTGTTGTTAGCGGTGGTGGTTGTGTTTTTTCTGTTGTGTCTTTGTTGTTGGTGTTGGTGATGGTGGAGGGGCTTTTATAGTTGTTTTGGTGGTGGTGATCGTCGTCATTGTCACGATCGTGGTGGGTAGGTGATTGATTCTGGTGGTGGTGGTCGTCGTCGTTGTCATGGTAGACGGCTGGGTAGTGGTGTTGCTGTTGTGTCTTTGTTGTTGCTTTTTGTGCTGATGGAGGGGCTATTTTGGTTGTTTTTGGTGGTGGTAGTCATTGTCGTGGTCGTTGTGGGAGGGTGAGTGTTGTGGTGGTGGAGATGGTCGTGGTTGTCGTCGTCACGTGGGTTAGTGGTGGAGGTGGTTTTGAGCTACTTATCAGCGTCATTATTATGGTCATTATATCAACGCCCAGCTATTGGGGCCGAAGAAGACACCAGAACCACCGGCGAACCAAGGGTTAGATAGTAGACCTTCTCTCATAAAGTCCTTCACCCCGACCGGGACTCGAACCTAGGCGGTGAGAGGCTGGGATGTTAGAGAAGTTACAGGTAGGCCACTGGTATCAATTCGTATGGTTCATAAACTATGCCTCACTCTTAAAGGTGGTATCCGACAGTTTGCTTATATCTCTTAAAGGTGGTATCCGACAGTTTGCTTATATCTCTTAAAGGTGGTATCCGACAGTTTGCTTATATCTCTTAAAGGTGGTATCCGACAGTTTGCTTATATCTCTTAAAGGTGGTATCCGACAGTTTGCTTATATCTCTTAAAGGTGGTATCCGACAGTTTGCTTATATCTCTTAAAGGTGGTATCCGACAGCTTGCTTATATCTCTTAAAGGTGGTATCCGACCGTTTGCTTATATCTAAAATATGTAACAATATCTGACCTCTGTTTGGGTGTTCGTACATAATTTCATAATTTCTGCAGAATCGTGCTTTAATCTAAACTTAGACGATTTTCAACAGTATCTCAATTTTAGGGCAGTAAACCCCGTTAATCAAAACTTAAACTGTTCATTCTTTTCAAATATATAAATAAGAAGGATTGGGATTTCGGCTAAGTTAGACATCGACGTCACAGCGGATGACGTCGATGAACTACAACATAAGTGGTCACGTGGTTTACTTAGTTTAAAAAAAGCTAACTGTGTCGTGTGACTCAGATAGGTAATACATCTTTGAAATGACTATTGTGACTCTATGGTTAACTGTTCAGACCGGTGTAGGACATCAATAAGTAGCATTTTGCGAGATCTGTTCGGCTAACAATAGTTTATAATGATGTTAAATGAAAATATTTTGGCACAAACTGTCGGAACCTCCTTTAACTGAGAATAAGTTGCTTCTCTTTATTATGGTCTTATTTTACGTGTTTGTGTTCATGGCTAATAAGATGTGCATTATAGGGAGTGGCATAGTCTAGTGTTAACAATTGGATGGCCAATTAAGTACGATAGCGCTAAGACCCAGAAAAAAAAATTACCGAAAGAAAATAAATCAATGCGTTGCAAGCAATCGAATTGACTAGACGGTAAATTGCATAATTTTAGGTTAAAAGAGAGATGCTAGTATTCAGTATATATATTTTCGGGGATGAGTGGTAAGAAATTCAAAAGTAAATGCCTTGTATGTTTATCTAGCGAGGTTTAATGACATTTTCAAAACTAAAAACTTCTCATAACAAGGTTTGAGTTGTGTAATAACCAGTTTATTGCAAAGCTGGTTGCACAGTGAAACGATAATAGCAGCAAACGCAGAAGTGTAATAAACTATTATTTCGCGTTAATACGAGACTATTTTTTAAATTTAATACTTCCCGAAGTCACTAAGAAAAATTTTTTTTGTATATACTTCATATAATTCACTTTAAAAAATATATTTTTGTCATATAACCACATGTTCGCATTCATGTTATTATGCATTGCGTTATTCTAGAGTTAGAAAAATACTTTCAGTTTACTCCTATTTTCAAACTAGTGACTAAATCATATCTTATTATGGCTACATGTTTTTCTGATATTAAGTGCATATAAATAGAATAATAATAATTATAAAGTTCAAAAGCAATATGTAAGTTGAAATTACTGTTTTCGTTCTCATTTTTGAATAAAGATATTACAGCCAAAGTTTTAATCATAATTTTTTCATGATAGGAATCATAATTGTCCATGATACCAATACTATTTTTCCTTTATAAAGTAATTATTTATGGATCCCGAGAACAATAAGTTTTAATTGCAGATACTAAAGTACATACATAGCAACATTGTTGTTACAATTTGATTGAAAGAAAACAATAATTGTTAGTTGTTATAAAGATTTTTCATAAACAATTTTAAACGCCTACCCTTTGCTTAACTTAACAAAGTATTGCAGAACTATTAAAACTTCTCTTTTATCAATCATGTTTCATATTATTGCCGCAATGATGATGGGCTATTTGAGCGGAAGAAAGCTTTTATTAACATTATATATCAAAGTGCATCCTCCAATTACTTTTATACCAGGGGAATCCAATCTCGAAATAAAAGAGAATATACAGTCTTATCAGTTTGCTGAAGTTGCATGTTTTTATTGCTATGGATCTATCTGCAAATAGTGCAAATCCTGATAGGAAAGCATTCAGAGGTGGCTCTGTGATCTGGAGCTACAAGATTTGCACGAGGCTGATTCCTTCTTCTTCCTGTCTGTTCTAAATCTCAGCTTTATTAAAACATATATAGATATATATTTTATATATACAGAGAGAGAGAGAGAGAGACAGACAGAGAGACAGAGAGAGACACAGAGAGAGAGAGAGAGAGAGAGAGACAGAGACACAGAGAGAGAGAGAGACAGAGACAGAGAGAGACAGACAGAGAGACAGGGAGAGAGAGAGAGAGAGCGAAGATATATATATATATATACAGCACCTTTGAACGTGTACCTTACATGATAAGGGTGCTTTATAAATGTGGTAAATAATAATAATAATAATAATAATAATAATATATATATATATATATATATATATATATATATATATATATATATATATATATATATATATATATATATATATATATATATATATATATATATATATATACAACAAAAATATAAGCGCAATATATATACATATATATATATTTGTAAAAAAAAATTGTTGTTTAACGCATAACCGGGAGACATTTCATTCAAGAATAATTTCACTCTGGATCAATCCAACCCGATCAACAATCAAGTGCATTCAGTCCATGTTATTATTATCTGTTATTATGATTATGATTATATTACGATCAAAGAGGCCGACAATCACGTAAGTTATATGTAGCTCGGTTGCAATTATATTAATTTTCGTTATTCATTTATTTATATTACACGTTGCACTGATGTGTTTGAAAGTTATAATTATGTTGAAAATAAGAGAGAAATAAGTCTTAAAATAGTTTTTAATAGATATTATTTCTTTTGATTCATTTATTTCTGAATTGTGCTTTTTGTTCATTACTTGTTTCTTTTTGAGTTTATTAGGTATCAGTTAAGATGCCAAAAGATATATGTACGTCCACGCATGTCTTACTAAAAAAAGTCTATTATATCTATCACCAAACATGTCACATCCTCTCAGTGACTTTAGTCGTACCTATTTAAGTAGATCTATCTTACAAAATTATTCTTTTGAATGTTCTAAAATATTGTTGTTTATTGCGCTCATACTTTTGTTGTATTTTTATGCAAATGTATAAACGTTTAACGTATAAGATAAAATCTGTTATAATATGCAAATGTCATGTTTTTGTTTAATTAGCTGGAAATAAAAAAATAAAAAAAAGACTTAATTAAGCCCCGCCTCGTTGACTTTTTGTTGAAGGAATAACAATGAATATTCTTGATGCTAAACTCATTTTTATTATATTTAAATATAATTATTTTTGTTAAATCTTAGAAATAAAAGTTGCTATATATGTTATAAATATGATATTTTCTTCATATATCAGACAAGTGTATATTCTATTCTAAAGAAGCTGCACCTTATCGTGGTTTACACTGCTGCAAAATGCTAAATGCAAAAAGAAATGCGTAAAGCATTATACGTACGTAGCACATCGTAATACGCATTACGCATTTCCTTGCATAACGCATTACCGTGCGTACAAAAAGTTTTAGGTTACATGATATTTATACGTTAAATTTTGTCTCAGCATGGTATGTTTTGATGCAATAAACAATTTCATTGCATATTATAACAGATTATATCTTATACGTTAAACGTTTATACATGTATCTATTAAATGGTGTTTCATTTTTGTATCCACCTGGAAATATCAAAAAGATAATAGCTGTTGTGAAAGGAATGGAATTTTTACATAAGAAAAGAATTTGGTAACAATATTCGCTTTTACGCTTCTATATGTCATTCAAATACACAAATTGCTATATCGGTAACTGATTCGTGTACATAGTTCACAATGCGTTATCCTAATGTTAGTTAGTTGCAGTTAATTAAAAACATTAATTAAAGCTGCATTTGATTTATTGTTGATTACAATTCTATTGAACAAAAACATTGTATATAAATTCTACATTAACGTCAAATCCCGACATGAAATGTACTTATGAACACTATTTACGCAGTTTAATTTTACGAGTATGTTTGTTGTTTTTACTAAAATATAATTACCTTACATGATTATATACAGAACAATTTAAATTACATTTCGCATTCCAACCGATCTCAAAATATCCTAAAGAATCAAATTAAACTTCATTTAATTGTTGTTGTTTTTGTCTGAAGGATATTTCACAAGTCTGTATTTTTTTAACAATAAAAAAAAACAATCCTAAATAGTAAAATACTTGTGTTCGTAATACTGTCCTGGCGTCGAATAGAGTTTCGCAATAGTACGCCAATGTCTGACGCGACGTCTATGTTTTGATCTAAATCAGTAACTGGTAATTATATACATAGATATTTTATCATAATAACGTGAGATATGTGTAGATATAAATTTGACAAAAATAATACATTACCGTATATAAGCCATGTAAACAATCTGTATCAGCCGACCCAATTAATTTCCATGGTCACGCGGAATAAAACATTATAAATGGTCACGTGATTATGATATTCCTTAAAAAGTGTAATTTCCATTTTATGTTGAATTTTCAAAAATATTTACAATTGAAAGTTTAAGTGTTAAACCGATTCTTATGACTTTTATTTTTAAATGTCAGCGTTGTGGAATATTTTGTTGTTTGTTTTTGTTGTTGTTTTTGTTGTTTTTTATTGTTAATTGGGTTTGATTTTAACATATACAAAATCAATTAAAATATGACATCGTGGACGTTAAGAGTGGCATTAGTTGTTGATGTGCTAAAAGCCAGCGAAAAAAGCGAAAAAAATGCAACACTAATTAGATTATTTATATTACAACACTAAGCATATTAAGTTAAGATGTTTAAAGAAAAAAAAAACATATTTGCAATGCTGAATCTATTTACATGGAGATTCACGGGGAAGAAGTTATCTGAAGCAAATGGACATTTTTTTTATTTTGGATTAATTAATATAACCTCTTTACATAATTATAGTAAAATAAAAATAAAAACCCAGATCAATAACTGCAATAATAAACAGTTGAAGAAGACATATATGAACTTAATTTTAAAGAGATCCCTAATGCAGTTGTATTGCATAATTGAATTTCGGAGCGACAGTTTGAGAAAGTTTGAGATAGTAGTTCCGAATTTTATAGTCAATATGTAATCTGACCTAAATATAGATAAAATAATTAAAAAATATATTTCGAAAGTGTTAAAAATGGAGTGTATAGCTTTTATTATCATAACGAAAAACGACCCAAACTGATATGCGCCATATAAAGAAAGACCAAAGCGACGTATTTCAATTAAATCGATATTAATTAAATAGTTTAATTTTCATATAAATACAAAGAGGTCATGACAAAAAAAAGTGCACTTCTCAATTAAAACGTTTGTAAAATCAATAGGCTATAACTTGACATATATTTTCAAAGGACCTTTAAGACAAATTCAACATTTCTAACTAAAAATGAGAGAATAAGTAAGATAAAAAATAAAGAAACCATTTTAGTACTGAAACGTAAACGCATTGCCTTTTAACATTAAACAAAAATAGAGTCATTTGCCATGATTGAAAAGAAAATATGAGATAAACAATATTGAAAAGAAAATATGAGATAAACACTATTGAAAAGAAAATATGAGATAAACACTATTGAAAAGAAAATATGAAAATATGAGATAAACTCTATTGAAAAGAAAATATGAGATAAACAAATGTATGTTCGATATTTTGAATTTAAACAAGGAATAGCATACAGCTTCTAAAGCATGCAGAATAAAGTGTTGTTTTCCCCTTTCACATACCCACATTACGCTAACATATATATGCAAATAATCTATTTGATAGCAAGTACGATTCAGTCACAAAATGCAACAATCACTACTGAAGTAATTTATTTAAAACTAAGACTTAAATATTCTACAAAAACAAAAATAGCTTATTTAAGATGTGTTTTAAATTTATACAAATACGGAGAATGATTCAAAGTACGGTTCAAGCAAAACAGCCAGTAAATTAGTCAATTACGTTCAAAGGCAATACTTCACAAAAATCTCATCGAACAAAGTTCTAGCAAACAACTTCCTTTAGATGCACTCTAAATTAACAACATTTAGCAGATTACTTCAAAGTAACAATCAACTGCAGAACAAACTCTCATTAAATTTGTAAACAGTTTCATTAAAAAATGTCAAGAACAGCAGACTGTACGCCAGTCCCATCAAATACATCAGTGTTAATTTAATTAAACACACTAATCTCCATTCAATATCGCCTTAAACCGACGGCCATTTATTTAATAATTCTCTTTCTTGATAGACCGCACTGGTTGTCGACTAAACTTCCTGCCTCAGCTTTTGCTACTATTTTTAGAAATTGTAAGCCCGCAGAAACTTGTAACACTTACTTTGCGCATCTTGTCAATAACCTCCGAGGTCCGCAGCGAATGAAATCCCGCCCAAGCTCCTCGCTATCAAATAGAAAATAACGCATAAAATCCTATATCTGAATTAAACATGCGAGGCAATATCGTTCTCCTTTCCCCTTGGTAATTTAGCACATTTATTTCTTTGTAATTGGTACAAGCTACATTAAGAACGAAGGATAATTCGGACTAATTGATCTTATAGAGTTGTCACTGTGCCAAAGGAAAAGGGAAAACTTCTTTTTCTTTTATGAGGCGTGAACGTTTGTGATTTGGGGAAAGAATGTGAACGTTGAAAAGGTTTCTATAAGCATGCGTCTTTGTATCAAACGACATGCAAGAAAAGAGCGCGCTTTTATGTTCATGCAAGTAGACTGTCCAGACGTTTATTATCGTATCGCCTGCACCAGTTTATCCACAACTGTTTAGTGCTATGTATGTATGTATGTATCTAGACGTTTGAGTAGGGTCTTTGAGGGTACAACACCGAATAGATGTATTCAACAAAGGCATATCGTAACACTGGAAAGATTAATTCAACAGACATATATACTCGCATGCCCATAGGTTTTTGTCTTATCTTCCGTTTGCTTTAACGTGACTTCCGGTCTTTGACTGTCAACGCATCTTGAGGTGAATCGGACTCTTATGGTAATTTTGCTGGTTAAATTGGTATAAATTGATCGCAAAAACACGCAACAGTTTCATTAATTATATGTGGTCGGTTTAACTTCATTATTACCAGATTTACTTCTTTTGTGGCCGGTTTAACCAGACTTTACAGGCCGGTTTGACTGTTTTTGTGTCTACTTATTTTGGGGCTGCATTATACTGTGGCCGGATATATTTGTGGCCGGATTAACCAGAAACCGTATAAGATGTATATGCTTATGTCTGCCGTCATTACTAAAATATACCGTGATGTTCTTTTATCTTAATGTAATTAAAGCGAATAACGAGCATAATGACGATTGCGTATACATGGGAGTATATCGAAGTTTTATCAATAGACCGAAGAAATAAAGTAAGAAGCAGTCCACCGGCCAGAAACATTTGGATTTCGATATATACCCATGTCATATCACTTAGGGTAGAGCAAATGTAATGCTGCACTTCCGATTGAAGAGTTTCAAAATTAGAGGTACAATACTTCAAACCTGGGTACTGAGGGTTCGAATGGGCACGCGTGTTCAAGTTTTTTCCTTCCTACTTTTTCACTTTGACAATTATTTATGCATCACTCTACCAGATTTTAAACAATAAATGACACATTTGAGATAGTTTACGCCAAACCAATCAAGTACGAGTGCATAGACCACAATGGCGAGTATTTTGAGAAAGAGTGAATATGACGTTACATGACACTGACGTGACGTTGCTTAGTGTGCGCCGACTGCCGATATGTAGTTCTATTAGAATGTGTGTTATTTCTGTTTAATACGAGATATAACAATGTAATTTCACATGTATTTACAGGAAAGATGTATTAAACATACATGTTAATTTCATTTGCGTTGGTTGATTTGTTTTCAAAATATTAATGTAGTCTACGATTTATTGGGGCAACCCTCGTAGCATGTTTTGGATGCTTTGTCTGATGCTACAATACTACGATACGAAGTAGCAAAACACCTTCACCACAGAGGATATAACATCATATTTGGAGTTTTTTTATTTCTGAAAAAGAGAAACATTAAAGACCAATTTTATAAGACAAAAATATTCATAAATTCAAAACTGGATGAAGAAATTTCCTAAAAAAAAATGGCATACACGTCAACATTAAATTATATAACCCAGCAGTTGTCTTGATTTTTAATTTCTTCATATTTTCTATTACCTTGCTTTACCTTGAATGGAAACAAAGGATAATTTAGAAGTTGCATAATGGCATGTGACTTTTAATAGAGCGCTGATAATATATAATAGCAATTTAACTACAATGTTTGTCACGAATTCAGCAATTATAAACATGCACTGAAGTAGCACCAGAAAAAAAAACAATGTGATAAAAATATATGACATATTTCCCAAGTTTTTTTTAACACGGCCGGATGTTTGTTAATGTAAAAGGGACATTGCCTGGTGGGATGGGATTTGCCGGCATTTTTACCGAAACTGTGCAGCGACATTTTTATCATTATAGCACAGTGGCACTTATAAGGTGCCCAGGGACTGAACCCGGCTGGTTCATTATACTGACACCGACGAGTCAGGCGTTATGCTGTCCCCTTAGCCCAGAGCGTTAGGAGGGAAGCCACTACTACCAACTTTAAAGTCTTTGGTTTAACCCGGTATGGGTTTGAACCCGCGACCTATCGATCTGCAAGCCGACGCTTAACCAGCTACCCCAGATATATCAAATACACGTAACGCTTATTGGGCGTTTATTTTTATACATTGGGCGTTTATTATTATAAATCGAGCGTTTATTATTATACATTGAGCATGTATTATTATTCATTGAGCGTTTATTATTATATATTGAGTGTTTATTATACATTGAACGTTTATTATTATACATTAAACGTTTATTATACATTAAGCGTTTATTCTTATACATTGAACGTTTATTATACATTGAGCATTTATTATACATTGGGCGTTTATTTTTATACATTGGGCGTTTATTATTATAAATCGAGCGTTTATTATTATACATTGAGCGTTTATTATTATACATTGAGTGTTTATTATACATTGAACGTTTATTATTATACATTAAACGTTTATTACACATTGAACGTTTATTATTATACATTGAGCGTTTATAATTATACATTGAACGTTTATCATAATTCATTGAGCATTTATTATACATTGAGCGTTTATAATTATACATTTAACGTTTATTATACATTGAACGTTTATTATCATACATTGAGCGTTTATTATTATACATTAAACGTTTATTATTTTATATTGAGTGTTTATTACAAATTGAGCGAGTATTTTTATGAATTGAGTGTTTATTATACATTGTGCGTTTATTATACATTGGACTTTTCTTGCGATACTTTGAACGTTTATTATAAATTGAGAGTTTATTATCATAATTTATTTTATAGTTTGCATTTTTTACTTCTATCCAAAGAATAAATACAGTCTTGCGAAAATAACAAAATTGAAACTCATTTACGTTACAATACAAAAAAGAATACATTTTATGAGGTACATCAACGCAATTTTACCAACCAAAGAGATTTGTCGCGTTGTTGAACTTTTTACATATACGATTTAAACTTTTTATACGATTAAAAAGCCTATTTTTTTTGTATATATATATATATATATATATATATATATATATATAGGTACCCCGCGGGTTAGCTTGAAAAAGTTATCGCCTGACCGGGACTCGAATTCATGCGGTTAGGGGCTGAGGAGTTTCAAGTTAGCGACTCTAACCGCTCGGTAACGGGCTTCTAGTCTTTATTTTACTAAAGGTAGATATATCTGAAACGCTGTGTCTGCAAAATATATTTTGTTTAGCTGCATAGAATTTGATATACACTTATTGCATTCCATTAAAATGCAAAATATAGTTTACAATGTACCAGCACTCTGCCGAAAGCATATTATCTATATAAAACGGTATTCAGTTAGTCTTTAGATTATTGACGAACACCAACAAGTGTCGAGACTTTTTTTATTTTACATTTGACACTGGTTTACAGAAATCCCGCAAAAAGAGTTTTCATTTTGCATAATTTATAGAAACGACTCTCAGCCAATTCATTAGTCTAGCAAAGAAAATTATAGAATTGGCCAACCCACATCTACAAACAACACTGACAAAATCAATACCGTACAATACAATAACAGATTTTTGACGTTTTTCTGTGTTTTTCCCTAATAATTTAGATTAGAAGGGTGTACTGCCAAAATGTTCATGTCCTTCAATTATCCTTTTATGGTCTACTTAATTGGCCTTTTAGAAGTCGCAAATAGTTTTCATTTGGCGATGGGAGATGTCATAAAAACAAACTTAATAAATAATTTACCAGGTGTTAATATGACAGGTGCTGCTTTTTTTTTACTGCCATTGTTTTAACTGCTATTGTTTCAACTGCTACTATTTAACTGCTGCTATTTCAACTTCTACTGTTTCTACTAGTTAAGTTTGTATTAATTCTACTATAACTTGTTTCGTTTTTATAACTCTTCTTTTGGATATTGCAGCTTCTTCCTGTTTCTACTACTTCCATTAATAATTAAGTATGTTTTACTTTTACTATTAAACGGATACTGCTACTATTGGAGCTATTTTAAATGCCACGTATTTATTGCTACCATTAAAACTGTCACCGCTTCTACAGATGCCTTGTAATTGTCACTTCTTAACTTCTTCTACCAACCCGGTTACAGCTGCTATATAAACTGTACCGGCTTCTACTTTTGCTATTTTAACTGCCAGAGTTTTTCCCGCTGCTATTAAAGCTGGTACTGTTGATACATTATCTGCCACAGTTTTTGCCGCTGCTATTAAAGCTGGTACTGTTGATATATTATCTTCCACAGTTTTTGTCGCTGCTATTAAAGCTGCTACTGTTGATATATTATCTGCCACAGTTTTTTGCTGATTCTATTAAAGCTGGTACTGTTGATATATTATCTGCCACAGTTTTTTGCTGATGCTATTAAAGCTGGTACTGTTGATATATTATCTGCCACAGTTTTTGCAGCTGCTATTAAAGTTGCAACTCTTGATATAATATCTGCCACAGTTTTCGTCGCTGATATTAAAGCTGGTACTGTTGATATATTATCTGCCACAGTTTTTGCCGCTGCTATTAAAGTTGCAACTCTTGATATAATATCTGCCACAGTTTTCGTCGCTGATATTAAAGCTGCAGCTGTTGATATATTATCTGCTACAGTTTTTGCCGCTGCTGTTAAGGCTGCAACTCTTGATATATTATCTGCCACAGTTTTCGTCGCTGATATTAAAGCTGGTACTGTTGATATATTATCTGCCACAGTTTTTGCCGCTGCTATTAAAGTTGCAACTCTTGATATAATATCTGCCACAGTTTTCGTCGCTGATATTAAAGCTGCAGCTGTTGATATATTATCTGCTACAGTTTTTGCCGCTGCTATTAAAGTTGCAACTCTTGATATATTATCTGCTACAGTTTTTGCCGCTGCTATTAAAGCTGCTACTGTTGATATATTATCTGCTAGAGTTTTTGCCGCTGCTATTAAAGCTGCTACTGTTGATATATTATCTGCCACAGTTTTTGCCGCTGCTATTAAAGTTGCAACTCTTGATATATTATCTGCTACAGTTTTTGCCGCTGCTATTAAAGCTGCTACTGTTGATATATTATCTGCTACAGTTTTTGCCGCTGCTGTTAAGGCTGCAACTCTTGATATATTATCTGCCACAGTTTTTGCCGCTGCTATTAAAGCTTCTACTGTTGATATATTATCTGCCACATTTTTGCCGCTGCTATTAAAGCTGGTACTGTTGATATATTATCTGCCACAGTTTGTGCCGCTACCATTAAAGCTGCTACTGTTGATATATTATCTGCCACCGTTTTTGCCGCTGCTATTAAAGCTTCTACTGTTGATATATTATCTGCCACATTTTTGCCGCTGCTATTAAAGCTGGTACTGTTGATATATTATCTGCCACAGTTTTTGCCGCTGCTATTAAAGCTGCTACTGTTGATATATTATCTGCCACCGTTTTTGCCGCTGCTATTAAAGCTTCTACTGTTGATATATTATCTGCCACCGTTTTTGCCGCTGCTATTAAAGCTTCTACTGTTGATATATTATCTGCCACAGTTTTTGCCGCTGCTATTAAAGCTGGTACTGTTGATATATTATCTGCCACATTTTTGCCGCTGCTATTAAAGCTGGTACTGTTGATATATTATCTGCCACATTTTTGCCGCTGCTATTAAAGCTTCTACTGTTGATATATTATTTGCCACCGTTTTTGCCGCTGCTATTAAAGCTTCTACTGTTGATATATTATCTGCCACATTTTTTGCCGCTGCTATTAAAGCTGCTACTGTTGATATATTATCTGCCACCGTTTTTGCCGCTGCTATTAAAGCTTCTACTGTTGATATATTATCTGCCACCGTTTTTGCCGCTGCTATTAAAGCTTCTACTGTTGATATATTATCTGCCACATTTTTTGCCGCTGCTATTAAAGCTGCTACTGTTGATACATTATCTGCCACAGTTTTTGCAGCTGCTATTAAAGCTGCTACTGTTGATATATTATCTGCCACAGTTTTTGCCGCTGCTATTTAAGCTTCTACTGTTGATATATTATCTGCCACAGTTTTTGCCGCTGCTATTAAAGCTGCTACTGTTGATACATTATCTGCCACAGTTTTTGCCGCTGCTATTAAAGCTGGTACTGTTGATACATTATCTGCCACAGTTTTTGCCGCTGCTATTAAAGCTGCTACTGTTGATATATTATCTGCCACAGTTTTTGCCGCTGCTATTAAAGCTGCAACTGTTGATATATTATCTGCCACAGTATTTGCAGCTGCTATTAAAGCTGCTACTGTTGATATATTATCTGCCACAGTTTTTGCCGCTACTATTAAAGCTGGTACTGTTGATATATTATCTGCCACAGTATTTGCAGCTGCTATTAAAGCTGCTACTGTTGATATATTATCTGCCACAGTTTTCGCCGCTGCTATTAAAGCTGCTACTGTTGATATATTATCTGCCACAGTTTTTGCCGCTACTATTAAAGCTGCTACTGTTGATATATTATCTGCCACAGTATTTGCAGCTGCTATTAAAGCTGCTACTGTTGATATATTATCTGCCACAGTTTTTGCCGCTGCTATTAAGGCTGCTACTGTGATATATTATCTGCCACAGTTTTTGCCGCTGCTATTTAAGCTGGTACTGTTGATATATTATCTGCCACGGCTGTTGCCGATGCTATTAAAGCTGCTACTGTTGATATATTATCTGCTACATTTTTTTGCCGCTGCTATTAAAGCTGCTACTGTTGATATATTATCTGCCACAGTTTTTGCCGCTGCTATTAAGGCTGCTACTGTGATATGTTATCTGCCACCGTTTTTGCAGCTGCTATTAAAGCTGCTACTGTTGATACATTATCTGCCACATTTTTTGCCGCTGCTATTAAAGCTGCTACTGTTGATATATTATCTGCCACAGTTTTTGCCGCTGCTATTTAAGCAGCTAATTTTGCTATTTTAACTGTCACAGTTTTTGCCGCTGCTATTAAAGCTGGTGCTGTTGAAATATTAACTGCCACAGTTTTTGTCCTGCTATTTAAGCGGCTACTGTTGATATATTATCTGCCACAGCTGTTGCCGCTGCTATTAAAGCTGGTACTGTTGATACATTAACTGCCACAGTTTTTGCCGCTGCTATTAAAGCTGGTACTGTTGATACTAGTATATTATCTGCCTCAGTTTTTGCAGCTGCTATTAAAGCTGGTACTGTTGATATATTATCTGCCACAGTTTTTGCCGCTACTATTAAAGCTGCTTCTTTTGATATATTATCTGCCACATTTTTGCCGCTGCTATAAAAACTGGTACTGTTGATATATTATCTGCCACAGTTTTTGTCGCTGCTATTAAAGCTGCTACTGTTGATATATTATCTGCCACAGTTTTTGCCGCTGCTATTTAAGCTTCAACTGTTGATATATTATCTGCCACATTTTTTGCCGCTGCTATTAAAGCTGCTACTGTTTATATATTATCTGCCACATTTTTTGCCGCTGCTATTAAAGCTGCTACTGTTGATATATTATCTGCCACATTTTTTGCCGCTGCTATTAAAGCTGCTACTGTTGATACATTATCTGCCACAGTTTTTGCCGCTGCTATTTAAGCAGCTACTTTTGCTATTTTAACTGCCACAGTTTTTGCCGCTGCTATTAAAGCTGGTACTGTTGATATATTATCTGCCACAGTTTTTGCCGCTACTATTAAAGCTGCTACTGTTGATACTAGTATATTATCTGCCACAGTTTTCGCCGCTGCTATTAAAGCTGGTACTGTTGATATATTATCTGCCACAGTTTTTGTCGCTGCTATTAAAGCTGCTACTGTTGATACTAGTATATTATCTGCCACAGTTTTCGCCGCTGCTATTAAAGCTGCTACTGTTGATATATTATCTGCCACAGTTTTTGCCGCTGCTATTTAAGCTTTAACTGTTGATATATTATCTGCCACATTTTTTGCCGCTGCTATTTAAGCTGCTACTGTTGATACATTATCTGCCACATTTTTTTGCCGCTGCTATTAAAGCTGCTACTGTTGATATATTATCTGCCACAGTTTTTGCCGCTGCTATTAAAGCTGCTACTGTTGATACATTATCTGCCACAGTTTTTGCCGCTGCTATTTAAGCAGCTACTTTTGCTATTTTAACTGCCACAGTTTTTGCCGCTGCTATTAAAGCTGGTACTGTTGATATATTATTTGCCACAGTTTTTGCCGCTACTATTAAAGCTGCTACTGTTGATATATTATCTGCCACAGTTTTTGCCGCTGCTATTAAAGCTGGTACTGTTGATATATTATCTGCCACAGTTTTTGCCGCTGCTATTAAAGCTGCTACTGTTGATACATTATCTGCCACAGTTTTTGCCGCTGCTATTAAAGCTGCTACTGTTGATACATTATCTGCCACAGTTTTTGCCGCTGCTATTAAAGCTTCTACTGTTGATACATTATCTGCCACAGTTTTTGCCGCTGCTATTAAAGCTGCTACTGTTGATACATTATCTGCCACAGTTTTTGCCGCTGCTATTGAAGCTGCTACTGTTGATACTAGTATATTATCTGCCACAGTTTTTGCCGCTGCTATTAAAGCTGGTACTGTTGATATATTATCTGCCACAGTTTTTGCCGCTGCTATTTAAGCAGCTACTTTTGCTATTTTAACTGCCACAGTTTTTGCCGCTGCTATTAAAGCTGGTACTGTTGAAATATTATTTGCCACAGTTTTTGCAGCTGCTATTAAAGCTGGAACTGTTACCATTTTAGCTGTTACAATAACTTTTGCTCTGCTGTTTCTGCTGCTGTTGCTGTTGCTGCCGTTACTGCTATTTAAACTGCTACTACTGCTGATTTAACTGCGACAACCGGCTACTGCTTCTAATGCTATTCTAACAGCTACTTCTTTTCTAACAAAACATAATGACTCGTTTAGCATCTACTGAAGCTGTTCTCATGTTACTGTTTTACAGGTTTTTCAACTGTTGCTGCTTTAATCGCTGATATACCTGCTTCTGCTACTGTTTAACTCTTGTTGCTTCTACTTCAGTGTTGTTGCTGCTGCATTTTTAACTGCCCCATTCTCTCATCACTTTGACGCTTTTCATATTGTTATTTGTAATGATGTTGTTTTGCCTTGTTTGATTGGTCGATGATTCTAGTTATTCTATTATTTCAAATGATGAAAACAAGTATCTCTATTATCTGGCGTTGGTACATACTCAACTGATACTTCTGCTGCTGCCATTGTTTCTACTATAGTTGTATATATTGCGTTAATTCTCTTACTCATGTCTTTTCAAATGGCAGAATGTTTATGTTGCAACAGCGAATAAATTGAGACCATCGCATGCTGTTTTATGTTGTTGCGATTACTTCTGCTATGACTGTCACTGCCGTTGTCGGTTTTTCAGCGAATATTGCCACGTCTTCTAATACTTTGATTCATGTTGAAGATGTTTATATATTTAGGTTTTGGTGCCGATGTTACTACTGCTTTTGCTACAACTATTTGTATTATTAAAAATACGTTCGTCTTGCTGTTTCTGATGTCAGATTGGCAGGGTCAAGATAAAATCTTGAATGATGTGTCGTCCCTTGTTATACAAGTTTTATTGATTGATTGACTAATGGAAGCCATGGTTTTGTGGTTACTTGACAACATCCGCATATGTCTATGATCTGAACACGCAATTCTTATCATGTCTGTTTAAGTAAACCATATAATTTCGCGATTTTTATGTGTATTTTCTTTAGTCGGTTACCAACCTTATAGTTTCTTAAGACGAATTATAGAACTTAACAG
Source organism: Sinonovacula constricta (assembly GCA_007844125.1). Lineage (NCBI taxonomy): Eukaryota > Metazoa > Mollusca > Bivalvia > Cardiida > Solecurtidae > Sinonovacula > Sinonovacula constricta. The sequence goes on from CM017555.1 coordinate 46,737,875, forward strand.
ACAAACTACAACGAACAATCTAATATGGATTCTTTTTCTTTTTTTTTTCTTTATAAATGTTTTATTTTTATTGTGACCGATTGTCGGTGTGTTTGTGTTAGCTTTTTATTTTTGTTTTTGTTGTTTGATGTTGTTGTTGATTTTGTTGTTGTTTGATTTTTGTTTTTTATTTTTGTTTTTGTTTAGTTGTTGATTTTTGCTTTTTGTTGTGTTTTTGTTGTTGTTGTTTTGTTTGTTTTTTGTTGTTTTTTGTTTTGTTTTTATTCCTACACTAATAAAAAATATATACAGGCTTTATATCATACAAAGGTATCTAAGTGTCTATCACTTGGATTGTTCCGCACTATAGTCCTCCAAATTTATTGTAGCGTGAGGTTGTGGAAATCGTCCGCACACTGATTTTGTATTTATTTTAACACCGTTTTAATTTTCTGCAATATATTTTAAGCCGCAATAACTTGTGCCATGCAAAGCTGTACCCTTGGGACGTTGGACGTTTCATGGACCTTAAAGGTAGTGGTCTTATCATTTTCCAAAGATTTACACAACGTTACTATGTAACATGAGAAATATGGTTCGCTTCGTATTAACTTGTCCGTAAAGATGTAAAAGGAATATCAAAAATGTACAGGAAACGTAAAAATGTATAGGAAATATAAAATGTTTATAGGAAATAAAATGTATGATAATGTAAAATCACTAAAGAGTCAGTGGCAGGTTGCAGAGTTTGCTACTTACACATTTTAGCTTTTCCATTTAATTTGTGGAAGTAGTACACGATAGAACCTCATCGAAATCTGAGTAGTTAAAAATACAGACAAAGTATACCGTGTATCCCTTTATATCCTTGACATAAAAGGTGGTAACCGTCTTTTTCGGATATATATGTGGATTTTTATATAAAAAAGTGAGTAAATAAATAAATAAATGTTATCTGAAAACGTCACGCGAAATGTCGTTCATAAGCGCCCTTAATCCATGTGGAAAGTAAAGCCTAAACCCCATGTATTTCCTATTCGAGCCACCCTGCTCAGTTAGGTTTTTTATAAACTAAAAAAACACGTGACCATTTAATTTTTATGATTACGCTAATGATTATCCGGGTAATCAGCTCTGACGTCGACATCGTGTTTTCTTTTTATTTTATTTTCTTATTTTTTATTTTTTTTTATTGTTTTTTTGTTGTTGTTGTTGTTGTTGTCGTTTGTTTGTTTTTTTGTTGTTTTCTTTGGTTTGTTGTTGTTGTGTTTTTTTTTGTTTGTTTTTTTGTTTTATAGATGAAATAATGAATATTTTAAGCAATATGTTTCACGATTTATACTGTCTGACTATTTATGTAATGTTATAAACAGCCTTCACTAAAGCTAAAATATAAGAGAAGTATGCGTTTATTCTCTACAACAGGGTTAAGATGTTATTACTTGTATTAGATATAGGGAAACTGTGTGATACTACATATAAGCCTACCACGATTTTATACAAACGCACGGATTACCATGCTCGTGTGATATAAACGAGGGTCTATACGAAAAGTGTCGTTCCCTTCATTAAGACTGTACCAAACCTATGGGGCTCACACGAAGCTAGATGGTACATTCTGTAATTATCATATAATTTCACTTCAAAGAGAAAGCTTCAATTAAAAGCAAACGGCTTTGATACATGGATGATAAACGCGTTTTCGAAGACTTACAGTCGCTCGGGGGTCACATCAAAAGTCAGTTACTGAGAAATAAATAGCGGATAATTGTCAGAGTAATTGTATGCAGAAATGGTCACGAAAGCTCCCAAGGCACCAAGCGGCCGCATTTGTTCGTATTTTCCCCGACCACCCGGCGACGATCCGGAATCGCACTCTAGGAAAGCTCTAAGATAAACATTACATTGTAGATTGTATTAACATTTTTAGGTAATAATAATTAAGGTATTAAACGTAGTAAAGACTTTTGGTTTATGTACACATACAGGTAATCAAGCGGCTATTCAATACAAAAGATTGGATTTGCATTGAAATGATTGTGTATTTATTCAAACTGATTAAAATAGTTAAATAAAAATGCAAATATAAATCTGAAGTTAAGCTTTTGCCTTAAGTAATATTACAATACAAGTGTAGCTTCATGCGCTAATCAAAAGCTGTTGTTCAATGCTTCCGGAGGAGAAAGACGAAGAGTCAGAAAAAAACACAACAACATGTATTTCACAAGTTTACCATCGCTTTATTCATTAATGGTTAATTTCCAACCCATACTAAGTTTCCAGCCCCTTTTCCCATCCCTTACGTTTATCGCTCCTTTTCTATGGGAAGGTATCGCTTCCCTGCTACCACTTTGTCGCGTGGGTGATCCGCGATCCGCGATCCGCCCACATTTCCCAGACTCAGGCGCAGTTGTTCAGTCGGAATTCATGGGAAAGGACTCACTGTACCCGTCCCCGAACAACCTGTTGGCTTCCCTGGAATCCGAAAATGCTTTTAGGTAGGGAAGATCATCGTCACCAGATGAACCATAATCCCATTGTGGCAGGTATGGAGCAGAAAGGAGACTCGGCGGGTGGCATGTGGAATAGTGTCTGGGGCTGCAGCGTAATATCAGAATAGAATAACATGTTGTAGTCAAACATGATTGCATGTGTTTATCTTGCTGTTGTTGTAAGAGAAGCAACTGTTTAAAGTGTGCATGTATGAAGTCACAATAAAAATAGTGATTATAATGCTGTCTTTTTCTACAGCAGCTATTTAAGGTACGATTTTAGCCACCCTTTGTCGTTGCCTCTTTACCCTTTCATCGCAGTCGTTAAATTTAATAGTAATTAAATAGTAATTAAGACTGTGCATTATAAATAATCACCACTTTTATCACTTTTCGTAGAATAATACTATTTAAGATTATTACTTTTGGCCGGATTTTGGATATGTTGTCATCTGATCACTCAAATGATAAAGTCAACCATGTTTTAGACGTCGCATCGTTAATTTTAAAAGTAAACTCAGGGTATGCGACCATCTTAAAGTGTCTGTCTTCGTGAATTTAGTCAGCCATTAAATGTTATTCAAATCTGACCAATCATATGCGTGGACACATTTTCATGCGCAGTCGCATTTATCAACTCGGCCCTTGATGTTTCGTCCATTACACGAATAACGGCGATGTGTAAGAACAAAGGAGTCGTCATTGCCAGTTACAAAGTACAAAACATTGTTGATATTTTGTGAAGCCATTTACAATCCCCAGAACACCCAAGGAGTTAGAATGTTGAATCATTCTGTAATTACGTCCTAAATATACTTCAGGCCACTCGTTTGAAGTCCCGCGATGTACAGCCGACATTTGGCCACTAGGGTACACTTCTTGTAGTAGTCACGTGATAAAGAGTTCTCATAGCGCCAAGTAATAAACTATTCCTGCATGACCCACGCATTTGGTAAGTAAATGCTCGTCGAAAAAAAATGTAGCACGTGTTTGCCGTTGTTTATGACTCCCAACGGTGATTTACAATGGTAGATGTTCGTTGAGGCTGTGGTCATGTAGATTAAATTGTTGGTCCGCATGCTATAGGTATAGTTAATGGCCATGTAGGTCAATACCACTTTCGTGACACTATGAAACTCAAAGCTTAATTTAGCATGTAGATATGTAATAAATATAAATATATATAAAGCGATTGCTACTCTTTTGTCAATTTTGTTACATTTATCTGTTACTCGCCTAATAGAATTTAATATCATTTGTATGAGAGTTTATAAATATATATATATCGCGAACCCGTTATGCTTACACGTCATAATTATATATATATACATATATATATATATATATATATATATATATATATATATATATATATATATATATATATATATATATATATATATATATATATTTATATATTTATATAATTATGACAATAATAAACAGATAAATGTAACAAAATTGACCAAAGAGTAGCAAAAGTTCCATATACATTTATATTTATTACATGAAAATTTAACAAATGTGCTCATTTTGTATTTACATTATATTCCAACATCTTTGCATCCTAGAAAAAAAGAGGCTTAGTGTGTTTCCTCAATTAGAAAAGTACAGTTCCATTAATGATGAACAGGGGTAAGGTTAGGCATCAAAGCATTAAAATCGACTTGTGATCGCAGCAGAAAATGGCTGTTCCATTTGACCCCTGCGGCAGATGACCCGACGAGTATTTCCCTTTTGCGGATAGTTATCAACGGACGAATAATTGTTTTGTGTTTGTTTTGTCACTGAGATGCCGCTCTCCAGGTTGAATGCCTCCTAAAATTTCAATTATCGAAAAAAAAAGTTGACAAACAATTAACTCGTGCGAAAGTAATTATTAAACAGTATAGCTCTTCTTTTATCCTGTGAAGAATAGTCGGGTTTCGGTGGTTAATTTACAACACCATTTTCGCGGACCCGTTATGCTTACGTCATTATTGCGTTGTTCGAGAAAGAAAACTTGGTCGCAATTTTGCGTAAGTAAATAAAACTTCCTTTGTATTCCAATTTAAATTTGCATTTTAATTATTGCGTTGCTATCGAGACAATCAACAAGACAATTATCGCGTCGTTTATGGCGTATAACTGCACGTGCGCCTTGGAGGTATACGACTGTGTTTAGCTAGAATAGCTAAACAAACTGAAAAGCGTTGCAAAACTTTTAATTCTTACACCTTAAACAAAATCTGATTACTGGACAGCAATGTTCATGTATAATCTATTGCTCACATATAATCTATTGCTCACATATAATCTATTGCTCACATATAATCTATTGCTCACATATAATCTATTGCTCACATATAATCTATTGCTCAGATGTAATGTTGTGTTCCATTTACAACTACAATAGTTCAACAAAGTTTGGCTTCTTGTGACCAAGTCGCTTTATCCTCATTTTTAGTGTTTGAACTAGAAAAGATGATATTCGAAAATCAAATGTCAGATGTTAAACGTAATCTTTAGAACTGGAAAACTTTTACAATTGATCCACCTGTACACTTAACTATCAAGGCGTCGCTCTTAATAAATATTCTTATTAATATTTGATTGTAAAAGTCCATGATACTTTCGTGGAATTTTAGCTTGCATTAGTTAACAAAAATCACATTATGTCCCTTATTAAAAAAAGTCACGAATTAAAAGATAGTGAACCATTTGTTGTGTCGACCTATTTTTACAACTATTTTGTGTTGTATGTTTTTGTTGTTTGTGTTTGGTGTGTTGTTGTTTTGTGGGGTGTTTTTTTTTTTTTTTGTGCCTGCTGCTGCGATGGATAAATACCAAACCAAAGGGGCATAACTGCGACGACTAATTTACAATTCGGATGTCGAACGACGATGGTTCCTGATGCTACTGCCCCTGCTGCGGGTGCCGACGATGACGACAGTATGGACCATGTTCATCAGACACACATTTCAATGGGAATACATCAAACGTGTATACTGTTGATGCAGATAATATACAAACGATGGTGTTTTAGTGGTCCGTTTGTTGCTGGAGGCAAGGGGTGCATGTCGCCTTTGTAGTTGGAACTTCAGTCGAAAACCTCTAGACAAAACAACAGCCTGTACACCACTCTGGAAAGATCCCGCCGGGAACAGGGGGAGGGGGGTGGTGGGCTTCGGGCTTCGAGCAAATAAAAAAATACGATTGCGATTTCCTTTTTCCTGGGGTATATTGAGTTTTTGTTCGTCATATTTCTTCTGCAAAACGTGATACTTGCACAATTTTAGTGTCACTGGCATAGTTTCAGAAGCACAATGAAGTATTGTCATACTATTGTGGGCCGCCGTCACGGTGACCCTATATTTATGATTGATTTTGGAAATGCCTTTTGGGTGATTCCACACAAGGGGCGGCCGTATATTTAACGTTTTTTTTTTTTTGCGTGTGTTTTGTTTTGTTTTAGCAGTAAAATGAGCACTTTGTTACATTTATAGTATATTGTTTTGTTTCTTTTTGTTGTTTTTACTTTTAAACAAATAGTTATAGATCGAAATGTGTACATGAAAGAACTTTTAAACAAAAATAAAATATTACCTGTATTAGTCGTTTTTTTGTGTGCTTCATTGCTGTACTAATTCGTCCGTATTTCTTCAATGTCATTCTGAAAGTTAGACATAATTCATTGGGTTTGACGAACGAGATTGAGCGAGATTATACAAATTAAACATTAAAAATAGCATCCCATTATACTTTAACTTTAAGGAATATTTACATTTAAAAAAATAAATTGATCTGGTTGTATTACATTTTATATTGCGCGAACCCGTTTGGCATTGACAAGGAGATCGATAAACACATGCATGTCTCCACTATGGTCACGTGATTTTATAGGTGGTATTCGATTCTTTGGATCATTTTCTTTTCTCTCAAATAAATGATTGTTACCTAAAAAGATTGGGCGAAATGCTGCCTACTGGTGCCCTAAATCATTGTGAAAAGTAAGGCATAACACCACCCTTGGCATTGCAAAAGGTATGTCTTATCTGAGCCACGCTGCACAGTCAGCTATTTTTACACTTCGTAGGCCACGTGACCACTTACTTTTGAAGTCACGTCACACGATTATCCGGGTAAACAGCTCTGACATCGATATCTATTTTAGTTAAAATCTCCGTCGTGATTATATATAGATTTGGAAATAATGGCATTTTACGCGATATATTTCACAAGTGGCACCGTCTAGCAATTGATGTAGTCTAATGTTATAAAGAACTTTTACTTTTTTTACTTAATCTAAAGTATAAGTTTATGGGGAAATTATGCACAAATTCCAAAGAACAGGAGTACGATGTCATTACGTGTATTTTATACTTGCCAACTGTCGGATAGCACCTTTTAGGACGGACGCGTTTACTGTACTACAACGATACATAACCGATGTGAGAAGTTTGCTACCAAAAATGCTTAACTTTCTGCTATATTATGTCCGGCGTTTTCGATGCTCTGCACCAAAATTTTATCGTGTTATTTTATTGTTGGTCGATTAAGACAACACATTCCTGTGGCAGAAATCACTGATACATGTCACACCTTTCTTTTAATGAAAAGAAATGTATTTACTTCCGCCTTGTGAGAAAGGTTGTACTGTTTAAAACACTGACGCAAAGAACACCTCGATAAAAAATACCCCTCGGTCTTAACTTGCTTCATAAACGAATCAATACTTCACAGTCCTCAAAAAACCGGCGGACTGTGGCCTGAGTACTTCAAAATCACTGTCGGTCCATTAAATTTTATTAGATAAATGGACCGACGGTCATCGAGGATTTTCAGCTACAGCATTTTAAAAAATTTGAATAATTATGAAAACATATATACTTAACTAAACAACACTTAACAGCCTTTAACTGAACCCAACCACTCGTAACACCTCGGTTAGTTTACCAACTTTTTTCGTCAAAATAATAAAAACATACTGGTCCATTAAAATTTGGTCCGGTCCAGTGTTCTTCAATTTCTTTCGCGAAGACGGCTTCATATTTGAGTACTTAGTAATTGCAAAAGGGTTTGCAAGACGACGTTGTTCTCTCTTTAAACATATATTCGATATATTCCATGGAAATGGAGAGTCTATTCACACGCCAATCTTTTCGTATAGTCGCGTTTCGCATGTTCAGGTTATCAGTGTGCAAGGAAGAGATGAGTTTTCTCAAAACATTGGTGGAATATTTAAAGGAATTGTACCACCATGTTAATTAAACACTATGCGAATTTATTCGTACTATCCAGTCACTTCATTCAATCGAGACATGCATTATCAGGTTTTGAGTGTACCAAGCTCTGTTTTCTGTATTGGCATAGTTTCCTTGTGATATCATCGACAGTGATAAGACGGTTTAAGGCAGCCATCTTTTTGGGCAAAAGCTAATGCAGACCGAAATCGGGAAATATGTACTGTATTAAACTCCCCACGGTGTTTTTATTTTTCAGTCTCTTTTCTGAATTTTATATCAAATTTAACAGCTTTTATAAAGTATTTTAAATATCAACACTATATTTTGATAGTTTAAAAGGTTAAAGAAATATAACCGAAAATGATACACTGTTGATTTTGTTTTACGTATGGACCAATAGTTTTATTTATTTCTGTGTATTAATTCTGTGTGCATTTATCGATTCGAAAAATATTGTATTCTGAATATGAATTTCAAGAGCTTTCCAATGGTGTATAGTCTTTAACTTTCGGACCACAAATGAAGAAATTACAAGAAAGTAAAATTTACCCTTCTATACATTTCATATGAAAATCCATTGAAGTTACCATCAAAGATGGCTGCCAAGATAAGGGATTTTCACTGATGTGGAAACCATCTATTGGCATAGATGGACCTCTGCAGTATCAGTATGTTCATTTAAACCGTGTTATTCGTTCAACTTCGTCACTTCGTATAATAGGGGCTTGCATAAGCGGAGTTTGGCGATATAAAGAACACTTTTCCTCAAAACATTGGTGGTCTTATTAAAGGCGCATTAACAAGTGCAAAACACTGATACCTTGATACCATAATTATTATAAATGCATGTGCACTTATTTCACAAGAATAAGATCTGAATAGATAATTGCCATAAATTAGTTCTTTGCCTTCGTGGTGGGTCACAATCATATTTATATGCCCGCAATACAAAATAATAACGTCCAAATAACGTCCTGTGCTGACTGGTGTAGAAGACACGAGACATGATAATAGTTAGAACCCGTACACAGCGCAGCTAAACTGGAAGAACACCCAACATGAAAGTTATTGGCCCAGTCGGGACTCGAACTCACGCGGAGGCCGTGGAAACAGAATGAATTACTGGTTAACAACTCTAGCCAATGTAAAAAAAACAAGGTGAACAACTCTTGCCAATGAAAAAAAACAAAAACAAGGTGAAGCAATAAAGATATATCGTGAATTGTTCCAGGGCCAAAATGGGTTCATTTTTTCTCTCCCAAAAATGTACTGATTTGGGCACTGTAAAGGTATTTATAAATCATGCGTACTTTTACATTTAACCGTCATCTGCTAAAATCACTTTCTACATTCCACCCATTCTACCGCAAAATCTACTATGCAATTAATCTGTCGGCAATCAGACTAAACATAATCGCATTTCAATATATGATAGCAAAAGTCTCATGTTTTTGGTCAAATTTCAACTACATGAGATAGAATCTAGCAGACCAATTTAGTCAAATGTCTTGAAACATGATCCCTCCAATACATTAAAGGGCATAATTTAATCATAGACTCTTGGAGTAGGAATGGTTATCTATTATTTCATAATAACGTTACATAATTAGAGGGCTTTCTCAACTATGGCATTTATGGTGGCTTTAATAAAATTGTTTATATTTTAAAATGCATTTTCCACGCGAACAATGGCTCGATAATCTTGTAAGAAACTTGATATGTAGGTCGTTGCAGAGGATGAAAAAATCTATAAAATTGACGTTTTAAAGGCCTTGCATGTATAATTGGCGTATTGGTGGTGTGTGCACGGAAACTTAACCTAGATTCAGTTCTATGAATCAACCTTTAAGACGGCAATCGCGCGGGTTCGGGTCCAAGTTGTGGTAAAAACTTAAGTCGGTATTTAAAGTTGTATCTCTATTTCTCACTCAATTTTTATAGCTTGTTTACCGATATATCCCTTTTGCTTAACATAATATGTATATATATATATATATATTTAATCTGAAATAAGCTGACCATGATAACGGGCGGTCCAAGCCCTAGAACACACAGCATCAAGTCAACTGAGGAATGGTCATTTCGTACAAGAGTCTATAAGAGAAATTTTACTGTTTATCTATTTGACATTTTAGCTGCATTTACCCTACACGGAACCCAATACAGGTGCATTTAAAATGGTTGTTGTTGGCTTTTGTTTTTGTCACTGAAAAAAAAATATTTAAGCGAGAAAGCGATTGCGTGTACAGAAAACCGGTCATGTAAAAAATGTTGATGGGTAAACTATACAAGCGATCCCCTGTGTCAGATAAATTCATCAATTTTATGTTTATTATAAGGGTTATAACAACAAAACTACAGTTTCTGCAACAGTAAATGTCACCTTCAGTTTTAACAGTGGTATCCGACTGTCTGCCTATATCTTATGGATGTAACAACATCTTTCGCCTGTCCTATGTCTGTGCTTTGTTGATGCATGAAGCTTTATGATACTTTAGTGGAAGTAAAGGCTGTTTATAACATTATTTCAATTGCAAGACAGTTCAACTTGTGAAGTATATTTCCAAATCTAAAAAAAGCGCGATTGTGTTTTTTTTTTTATTTATTTATGTTTTGTTTTGTTTTGTTTGTTATGTTTTTGCTAATAAAAGATATCGACGTCACAGCCAATGGGTGATCTTATAATGTGAACTTAATGTAAGTGGTAACGTGTTGTTGTTGTTTTTTTTTAAATTTAAAAATAGCTAACTGTGCAGCGTGGCTCGGATAGGATATACATTTTAGTAAAAAAAATTGGGTGTTTTTCTTTACTTTTAACGTGTATGTAGGGCGCCAACAAACAATGTTTCGTGGGATTCTTTTAGGTAAAACCGTTTGATACCACAAATTTTCTAGACTTTATCTTTAAAGATGGTACCCTACGGTTTACCTATATTAAATGTATTTAACAATTTTGCTCCACGATTTCTGGGAATTTATGCATAATTTCTATAAAGACCCCTACTTTAGTCTTTAAAATACTTCCTTTATTGTAAGACCGCACAAAATGTGAAGAAAATTATTGTAAATTTTAATTGTTTCCAAATCTATAAATAAGCACGATGGTGATCTATGTTCAAAATATATACTGACGTCAACGCGGGCTACCCGGATGACGATATAAGTGACATTTAGTTTTAAATATCTATCTCTGTAGCGTGGTTCCTAATTGGAAATACCTGTTTGCAATGACGAGTTGACATTTATGCTTCACTGTTCACACAAATCTAAGCAAAAATGAGCAGCCTTTGCAGGACCTTTACAATTACATATTTAGTTATTTTAGAGAAAAGAATTGGCCCAAACTGTCGGATATAACCTTTAAGTTAACGTTCGATGCTTCGATTACTTCACCCAGATGTTAGCCTGGTGTTTATCCAACCAAAAGCGGCATAAACGTTGACAATAATCGTGTCTGGCACGACCTTTAATTCACCAGTTTAGTTCATACAGAGAGAACTATTTTTCATTTTGCTGTGACAACAGCATCATAGACGTTGTTCATTTTGGTCTAATGAAGTGTGATTAGGCGGTTTTCAAGAGCGGGATATCGATTGTGTAAGGAACTTTTCATAATTAAAATAATAATTTATTCACATTGTTACCATTATTAAATATTATACTATATGTATATGTCACTGGGGTGAATGCTATAACAAGAAATTAAACCCATTTGTTCTAACATTATTGAACGGCGGTTTTATTCAAATTCAAGTACGTTATTGATCAGTCTGTTACAAGCCAAGTTCTGTTGACAGTATTTGTTGATGTTTTAATGGAGCTACACATTCAAGCAAAAATTTAGTTAATTGCATGCAAAATTACAGACTGTATTATGTAGAGTCTATTTAATACTACAAAACTGTTTTACAAAAGTGCACAAGATAACAGGGCAGTATATTATACACCAGGATTACAGTGCATTATACAATACATATTATACTTCGAGATAACAGTATAGTAATCGGAGCTTGAAATGATAGCTAAGTAGACTGGATCTTACTGAAGATACCAGAGCAGAAGACTGGTCCTCGAGGTAACAGTGTAGTAGACTGGACCTCGATGTAACAATTTTGTATGCTGGACCTTGAGATAACAGTGTAGTAGACTGGACCTCGAGGTAACAATGTAGTAAACTGGACCTCGAGCTGCCAGAGCAGACTGGATCTCGAGGTAACAGTGTAATAGACTGGACCTCGATATAACAGTTTTGTAAACTGGACCTTGAGATAACAGTGTTGTAAACTGGACCACGAGATAACCTTGTAGAAGACTGGACCCCGAGATAACAGTGTTGTAGACTGGGCCTCTTCATAGCAGTGTAGTTGACGGGACCTCGAGATAACAGTGTTGTAGACTGGACCTTGAGATAACAGTGAAGTAGACTGGACCTCAAAATAACAGCGTAGTAGACTGGGCCTCGATATAACGGAGTAGTATTCTGGACCTCGAAATAAAAATGCAGTAGACTGGACCTCGAGATAACAGTGCATCATACTGGATCTCGAGATGATAGTGTTGTAAATTGGGTCTTGAGATAACAGTGAAGTAGATTGGACCTCGTGATAACCGTGTAGGAGACTGGACCTAGAAATAAGAGTGTTGTATATTAAACCTCGAGATAACAGTGTTGTAGACCGGACCTCGAGATAACAGTGTTGTAGACGGGACCTCGAGACAACAGTATAATAGACAGAACCTCGAGATAACGGTGTAGTAGACTGGACCTCGAGATAACAGTGTAATGGACTGGACCCCGCGATAACAGTGTAGTAGACTGGACCTCGAGATGACAGTGTAGTAGACTGGACCTCGAGATGACAGTGTTGTAGACGGGACCTCGAGACAACAGTATAATAGACAGAACCTCGAGATAACGGTGTAGTAGACTGGACCTCGAAGTAACAGTGTAATGGACTGGACCCCGAGATAACAGTGTAGTAGACTGCTTTGAGATAACAGTGTAGTAGACTGGACCTCGAGGAAACAGTGTAGTAGACTGGACCTCGAGATGACAGTGTAGTAGACTGGACCTCGAGATAACAGTGTTGTAAACTGGACCTCGAGATAACAGTGTAGAAGACTGGACCTCGAGATGACAGTGTAGTAGACTGGACCTCGAGGAAACAGTGTAGTAGACTGGACCTCGAGATGACAGTGTAGTAGACTGGACCTCGAGGTAACAGTGTAATAGACAGAACCTCGAGGTAACAGTGTAGTAGACTGGACCCCGAGTTGACAGTGTAGTAGACTGGACCTCGAGATAACAGTGTTGTAAACTGGACCTCGAGATGACAGTGTTGTAGACTGGACCTCGAGATAACATTGTAAAAGGCTGAGCTTTGAGACGAAAGTGTAGTAGACATAGCCTCGAGAGACCTCTTGTTATGCTTAAATTTTATTCGGTGTCTTTTCTTTCCCATCCAGCCTGTAGATACGCATCCATTCTCGTATGATCGTCAAATGTTGTCATTTTCACTCATTCAAATAAACAACATAAATATGCAGTGGTTATTACCATGTTGCTACGGATATATTGTATTTGCGTTACACTTTACAGCTTTTTAATTCTCATTGCGCCGCTTGACAAATTGTTGTATGATTTGCGAGAGCATTGCCGAACGCTAAGCACAAGGACCTCTCCGGGAGCTTCAACCGACGATGTATGTATTTCACTGAGAGGGGCTTTTAAAGTGGTAAGACTATTAAATCGGGGTTATTATCCCACGAGGCCTACTGTTTAGGCCCTTTGATCTGTTGTAATTTGTACCCGCGGAGTTTGTGTTTTATGTGGAGTAAGACGGAATAAAGGCGTTCGAGAACACGGGAGACCGGGAAAAGGCTCATGGCGCATGTGCTATCGACTAGGCCCTTCTTTCTTGGACCCTCGGGCCAAAGGTGCTAGACACCTGTAGAGGTTAACACGTAGTCGAAAACAAAATATAACACCGTTTAATGACCATAGCTCGTCAGTGCACATGGTCAGATAAAAATAGACGCCGCTTTGTTTATGTTTAACATGTGGATGGTGGGATGTGAGTGAGTGGGTTTGGGTCTTTCATTGTACAGTGAGTTACATGGCTGTTAACTAAGACCGAGTCGTGTGATATCAGAGACGTTGGATATTGAGGGTAACTTAATGCAACAGAGGACACTCGGACATACGAACGGCAGGGAGAACACGGTGTATGGTGAAACAAAAGGCAGGTCATCAAAGATCTGTACATTGTTCATCTAAAGTCGTCGTTGCATTTGGGACATTTTAACAGTAATAGACAATAGACATGGTGTTAATAAAAAAAAAGACATTGCAACATGCAATTCACCCTTAAGATCCGTGTTCGCGTCCCGATCGAATCGAGAACCTTAATGTTGGGAGGTCATCCAGCTGACCTATGATGTGCCGGTGGTTTTATCTAGACATATGTCTGGGGTCATCCTCTAACAATAATAAGCTTGACGTCAACAATATGACCCTAAGTATGGCGGGACGATGTAACAAAAATAAAACAAAAAAGAGGAAATTAATTGCACAAAGTTTACTTTATTGGTAACAAAAACTTCTCGCTTGGAAGTCTGTTACACTTTAAAAACTGCACGTCAAACGTCATCGGGAATATCCCAAGGCCATCTTTATTCAGGAGTATATCCCAAGGCTAACTCCATTCAGGAAAACCCCAAAGCCAACTCCATTAAGGGGAATGACACAAGGTCAACTCCATTCAGGGGAACCCCAAAGCCAACTCCATTAAGGGGAATGACACAAGGCCAACTCCATTCAGGGGAACCCCAAAGCCAACTCCATTAAGGGGAATGTCACAAGGTCACCTCCATTCAGGGGAACCCCAAAGCCAACTCCATTAAGGGGAATGTCACAAGGTCAACTCCATTCAGGGGAACCCCAAAGCCAACTCCATTAAGGGGAATGACACAAGGCCAACTCCATTCAGGGGAACCCCAAAGCCAACTCCATTAAGGGGAATGTCACAAGGTCACCTCCATTCGGGATGGGGTGGGTGGGGGTGGGGGGGTATCCCAAGGCCAACTCCATTCGGTGGAACACCCCAAAGCCAACTCCATTCAGGAAAATACACAAGGGTCAGCTCCATTCAGGAAAATACCCAAAGGCTAACTCCATTCAGAGGAATACCTCAAGACCAACTCCATTCAGTCTCCAAACAATGCTAATGCTAGAGAATTCTTTACCACTCGTTTATTCTTGTTTGATATAAGAATCCATTTCCCGAAGCTCCGCATCGTTCTCAAGATAAACTAAACTCCGAAGACCTGATGCCTAAATCTTGTAACAATGCATGCGTAGTTCAGGGATATTTGAGCCGCTTCTAACTTCCAAAACAAAGGCAACGCAAGTTGTCGAAATACGGCATGTTTACATGTAATCGAGTGTCGTATTTACTTCTTTTTAGTTATTGTTAAAACGAGGTTTTGATTTTCAATCGACAATCTTATGATAGATCAACTGTGACCAAGTACCTGAAAAAATTAATTACATTAATAATACGCCTTAAAGATGATCTGTAGGTGTTGAGACAACTGGTGATCGCCATAATTTCCGTCGCAATTAAACGGCACCCGTGTATCTCAAAACGTACCGAGTTTAATAATGCATGCGAGCTCACCTGTTTATTAGGTTCGATAACTCGTGTCTTCTTAAAATAGTATGCTGAGATTTGAAGAGGAATTAATTTATGTCACTACAACCAACAATGTGTCGTAAATGAAAACAAGACAAAATGCCACTGATCATTAACGACAATACAGAATCTGTGATAACAACGTGATAGGTTATAAAAACTAGAACAAGCTGTCAGTATATATTCCAAGAGAGCAATAATGAGATCAGCGACGGCAACGATAACAACAGCTAAAACTACTTTCCAGCATAAATCGACACTTTTCAAAAAAAAGAAAAAAAAAAGAAAGAAAAAACACACAAATTAAACGCATACATGTGCGCGAACGGACAAACACACAAACGCACACACAAAGTTAAATTGCGAACATCAAACTCTTCATATGAACATTATCAGCCCTACCGGGACTCGAACCCATGCGGCGAGAGACTGAGACACTTACAGAAAATATTAAAATAATAAAGTTATTTTTAAAAGCTAAAATCTCAGAGACACATGCGACACATTGACATAATTCCCAAACAATTTAAACCTATACAATAATACATGTACAGGGAATATAATTGGAATTTACCTGACTGAAGACCACACTATACCTACCGCTTTTAAAAAGCAATATTTTAAAAAAAAACTAGCACTAAGTAGACAAGGACGATGCCACATTTAAGTCTAAAAGAAGACTAAAAGCCGAAAAAGTAAATTTTAAAAAAGTTATTAAATTACAGAATAAGAATTAATGTCAAGATTGTGCTTGGCAATCCATATAAGCGAGATGGATGATTATATTTGATTATATTTGCAAAACAAGCTTCAATGTTCTCAGCAGAATATTACATATGGATAGGGATATGTATTTTTGACAATTTGTTCATAACTTAAAGTAAGTTATACCAGATATTTTATAGCTTTCTAATATTTATTTATTTTTGTTTGCATAAATATCATCCATGTTTTTGTTTTTTCGCAGTTGTTGTTTTTGTTGTTGTTGACTTAAATACTTAAATGCCAAAGGGCCATTCGTGTTGTTGTTTTATTTACATAAATGTCGCAGAGTTTTTTTCTCCGCCTAAATTTAATGAAAAATCGAATATTGTTGTAAGATTTGAAAACCAAGTACAACTAATTGCAGGTTTAAGCTTTTACATAGTAAACATATTCTTATTACGGGTCATCCTTCAATCCTGTGTAAAAAAAATGCAACATAAATATTGACTTAGAAATAGCGTAGGTGGTATTCGACAGTTGGGATCTTTTTTCTCAAACAACCAAAAAAGTCATTACAACCTGAATTGGGCCTGCTTAATACTGTTTATTGGTGCTCGAAATCTGGGTGAACAATCAATTATAAATCCCCACCCATCACTGCAAACGGGTATTTCCTGTCCGATCCACGCTGCAGAGATAGCTATTTTTAAAGAAAACAACAACAACAATGTTACCGCTTACTTTATTGATCACATTATATCATCGACCGGGTAGTCCGCTCTGACGTCGATAGCTATTATTAGTGGGGACCACTTTCCAGTTTTTCATAACCTATGCAAGAATAAACATTTAAAGTTATGTTTTCGCAATTGGTACTGTCTAACAATATAGTTAGTCTTCAAAGTCGTCTTTATTTAGACAAAAGTGTGAGTTAATGCAGAAGACATGATGCCCAAATCACCTAAAGCAGTGATAAGATATTGATAGATGTATTTGATATAGGCAAACTATCGGATATCTGAAATATGTACCACAGTCCTTTTGGCGTTCAAAAAGTTCGCGTACCAATTGTAGAACAATCGTATAATATGTTCATTTGTCGCAAAATTTTGTAGAAAGTATCATGTTTAGAAACTGTGGATTTCACGCAATTTCGTACAAGACCGTACAAGAGACCGTACAAGAGTTAGACAACTATTATCATGAACTTATATTGTATTTTTGGAATTATTTGTTTATGTAAATGAGTGTCTTGCAATTTAGTTAGTTTGTTAGTAACGTATTATTTTGCGTTGGCTTTTGTGCTTATCAAGCAATAAAACAAAATAAATATGAATAATTTGTTTTATTTTTACACATGAGTTATTTTTGTTTTAACGAATTTTAGATCGATCTTGTGCTCTCCAACCCCAGCGCCCCCTCCCCCACCCCCTCCGCACACACCACAATAACATTGCTCCCCCTTCTAAAAACCTTACCAAAGATGTTTGTTTTGTTTTTGGTTAATTGGAACATTTATTGGGTTCTCATTATTACGACCACCGGTGTATTGTCTACACGGACCCAAATAGAGGCAGATACCAATAAGACAACACTGAGGGTATAAACCATAACAATGAGGGTTCTATTTAATTTAATGCAACATTTCTTTTGGGGGCGATTTAAATTAAATTTCATGCCACATTTAACACCCCATCCCGAGAAATCTCTATAGAAAGAGCATTAAAGTCCGTACCGCACACACGATGTGATTATCGTTTTCCGAATTTATAAAAATCCAACATTGCATTTCTGGGCGCTTTGCTCGCCTATATAGAGCACAGACTTCAAAGTCTTCTCAATGAATGGGTTCAATTCACGTGTGTAATTTGACGATCACTGGTCATACACAAAACGCATGCATTACACATTATGTAGCCTGACCCTTACACTCTCTTTTAGCATTTCTTAAATCGCAGGCCTCTCTGTATACATTTTCAACCTTACATATAACAGCTATACCGTACAGACGAGAGTCCCTTCTGTATACGTAACCTTATACACGCATTTAAACCAAACTGTGTTGAGAGATTATTATCAATGACGAGCCTATGTATAAAAGCGCAATGAAGATCAAAGGGAAAATAAGGGAGATAACCGTGACCCACTTTCATGCTGATATTGTACACACTGCTCATAAAACACGCCGTAACCAAATTAATATGTCACCGTCGTGCATTTTGAGTCGATAGTCAGACTAGAAAAACACGATTCCGATATATTTTATGGGTAAAAGACATTTTAAATCGATTTCTTCATAATCTCTACGCGCCTATTTTAGTTGTGTTTTCCACAAGTTCAAAGGGAGGGCGCCGAAGGGGAAATTCAGTTCTTTTGTTGCTGTCCGAGTGTCCAGTTTAACGGTCACTGGCTTTACCGGGAAGGTCTATATCATTGTTAATATCTTCATAAAAAACTAAAGTAGCTACATTGTGAGTAAAACATTTAATTCTACACTCATACACCCACAAAAACTCAATAATATCTTATGTAAGTTGCTTACAGGGTATAAAAAACAAGCTCTTTGATCTACTTTGATCTTTGGAATGTGAACCCGTATGGGGCCCCATCCAATTACGTGTGACTTGTAAAACGCTCAGCGATTGGTCAGTTCACCAAGTGCTTGCTGCCAATTGGGCAATCGAATACAGAATGTCTTTACTGAGTATTTTCATGGCGGATTCAAAACGCGTGTGCCGTGTATTGTTTTTTATTCACTAGTAACATCAAAATCATTACTTATGACAATGCCGCATGTGAATTCCGGCGGCCATGGGGATGACTTTTACTCTAGTGATGAAGTGAAAGTGTATCACGATGAGGGAGAGGAAGAAAATGAAAAGAGATCTTCGGAAAACTTGTCGGAGGATAAGTTGGGACTGGTAACAGAGACTGAAGAGGTGAGGTCATCTTCAACTTTCCAGCCACATGCTTTGTTTACATCGTTGTTGCTTCATCTGTGTAATATTCATACACCCTGCTGCTTAAACAATGTGAATCTCCGCACGAAACGACATAATACCACCATTTTTCATTGCAGGATAAAGGCACATTCGGCGGAAATGCAAAGTCGGATCGCCGTACGGATGATGGTAAGTTGGAGTTTCAGAGCAACATCAAAGGATTTCTGCGGAGATTCAATTTGGAGTGTTACGGGTTTGCACTGGGAGTCATGTTTTTGTGTAATGAGCAGGCCAGGCTATACTGGATGTTCCATGGTTGTACACATTTAGAGCTTTGTTTACATTGTTATCTACATTACACACGAGTGTTATGGTTGTTAAAGTGTGTAGGGTATGTATACACTAGTCAATTGCCTACATTAGGTATGTTTTGACAGAAGGGCTGCTGTTATTGTGTACATGCTTGAAAGTGTGACTAACATTGCGCACCCATCCCGGTTCTCAAATGGGGGTCTAGATTGAGAGTTACAAGTTGTGGCATATTATCTTTATGGGACCGACATATTGATTTAATGTTGTGCTTTAGCCTTCATCGTCCATACATGGTAGGTTGGTATGACCATTTACAAACATTACCCTTTCTGAAAAAGTTTAAAGCTTAGCCTAATCGTTTCAAAAAAAAAAAACCCATCAGGTGTCGGTTTACGTTAAATGTATCAATTGACAACATGGAGTAGACATTTGATATGTTTGTTCTTTATCCCGTGGTAAATTGAATTACTCAGCGGAACCACTACCCCATTATTCAGACCGAGGGACCCCTGTCTGCAGACCCCTTGATAAACATCGCTGATGAGATAAAACATATTAACATGTATGCGTAATTAAGTCAGATTCCCAAAACCTCATTGTTTGCTAATTATTTTGTAATTAACAATGAACTTGACCCATCCATTATTTCATATTGGGTGTTCTTGAAAAGTTTGGATGAGTGTTTTTGATAACTAGTAATGTTATTATCAGAAGAATATCCCCTTACAGTCATTGTTGACAAGTGTTGAAAATGTATTTTAAATGGATTCTTGTATGGCCATGGGCTTGTGTATTCATGTAGAAAATCACTGCATAGTTTAGAACAATCGTAATACATTTGTTATGTACGTTTACAATGCAACAGATATTAATGAAATAGTAGGTTATTGATTTTATTTTCCTTTGTATTGATTGAAACCATTCTAGCTTTTCTTAGGTGCACATTGAAGTCGTTGCATTCTTCACAAAACTGTTTAAACAACTAACAGTGTTCCATTTGTCACCACATTTATATTTACTCTTTTTAGCTGGATATTTCTATCACATACAGTGTTAATCTATGCTCAATTACTCAGTTATAGGCTTTGGTATAACTTTTCCTAGCAAACTTTTAATTTAACAAGTATAACATTTGATAGCAGAAATATTTTTTTAGCGTGTTATTGCATATTTAAAATACTGAATGACATTTTGCCCCTTTTTAAGTTTACCTTCAGGCATTTCATTAAAAAGAATTTTTTTCATAATTTTAATAACTAATTATGGAAGTAAGAAACTTTCAAGGGCATCATGATACAAATTTTTGATTGTGCTGGGTTATAAGGCATAGTATGTCTACATGATATGATCAATAAATGGGGTAGCTGGAGAACCCTCTCAGTCCTGAACTGGTTAGTCCCTGCCAAACGTCTGCACAGGAAAATTGCATAATTGATATAATACCATTCTCTAACTGACAACATCTTATTACTTTCACAGTTTACAGAAACAGTATTTCAAAAGATAGAATTTCATTGTCAGTATTTTTAAAGTTGTGTTTGTCAATATACCTCCTTTTTTGCCTTACTGATACTCATTTGCATGCACATGGGTTACAATTTTATTTATAACAGGATGATAAAACAGAGTCAGCAAATAAATATGATGGCTTAGTTTTAGTTTTTTTCTTAGTTTCAATTGACATCATCTTACTCAAACAAAACTTTCTTAACTGTGTGATCATGAAATGTCTCCAAACTAGAAGCAGTCTATGCATGGTACATAAAGTAACAGGTCACAATTTTCGTACTTTTTCCACCATTTTTCGTCCATACCAAACATGCCTGGTACTCATTAAAATCATCTTGTTAAGATGTTTTTGAAGATTGACACTTTAGTTGGGTTTTAATGATAATTATGGGATATTTTCAAGTTTATTGGTCACCTCTCTTTGTTGAGGAATCCTAAAATGTTTAAGCCTAGAAAAGGAGGACGGCAAAGTATCGACTTCTGGTACAAAAGGCTGCAGGTTCAAACCACGGTAGTGGCATGCCAGTGGTAAAAATTGCTGCAGTACAGCTCGAGCAGATAAGGCTTGTTCAACAGTCTGGTGTTGGGTAAATATGACAGGGTGTGGTATGATGTCAGGGTATCACGGCATTCACCATGTGAAGACAGCACTTTATGTGCTCAAGGTCTATTTTCACATAGATGTAATATAGTTCGTGGAGCACTGAAGTCAATAAACAGCCATATATGTATGCTGTTACATTGTACTTCTATTTCTGTGTTGTTAAATGTTGCATTCTTGTTTAAGTGCATAGTACTGAACTTATATGTGATTATGAACTCTGATTCACATAAAATCATGAGAATTCTTTGGACATATAATTAGAAGATTTCCTTCTTTTTTTTTAGTACTACCTTTCTAGCAGTTATGCTCATGATAACAATATCCAGCTTTTTCCAGCTGGATGAAGCTCACAGACAAATATCTGGATAAGAACACGGGAACAGTGCTT
Organism: Sinonovacula constricta; assembly: GCA_007844125.1. Taxonomy (NCBI): domain Eukaryota; kingdom Metazoa; phylum Mollusca; class Bivalvia; order Cardiida; family Solecurtidae; genus Sinonovacula; species Sinonovacula constricta. The sequence continues at coordinate 46,759,725 of CM017555.1, forward strand.
GTCACCTGGATAGAAACACGGGCACAATTCACATCACTTGGGAGATCTTCACGCATTAAGTCCTTTGTTCCAAATTTAGTGATGTCCTGTCAGGGTGTTTTGTTGTCTGAATATAATTTTTTCTAAATTGGGTCGAAACACGCATTTTTTATATATATATTTCCTTAAATAAATACAAAAACTGTATTCATTCTAAAATAAGTTTTAATAATTTAGTTGGTTATATATGCAAAAAACATGTTAACCTGGTTAAGAATAATACCAACAAAGCATATATAAACCAGTTCAATAACTTAGGTATGACGCATGCTAGGGGTTTAAGAATAAGATACACTTTTAGTTTGGGACTTCCAGCAGGTTTGATCCTGTCGGTACCATCCTATCATGGTACCATTTACCCTGTGGCACTTCCTATAGAAATGTTTTCTAAGGAGTTCATTTGTACTTTTTTGTAGAACAAATTGTACTCAGTGAGCTTACCCAAACACAACATACATGCAAGGCGCTTTGATCTTTCTAGGTTTTTTATCACTTGTCCAAATAAAAACATGAGTACTGAGCACTAGGGAAACCTTTAATCATTTTTTTGATGTTGTGTCAATCAATTATACGAACAATTTAGAGGTGCGCCAAATGCTACCCTCCTCATAACAGTCCATCAGGAAAACCGGTTTTCCCACTGCACTATTTGCATATAACTTAAAAATGCATTGCCTATATATAGGTACAGATTCTGTATTTTGGTCCATATTGACAATGTAGTAAATAATGGCAACAATGAATAAAAAGGAAGCCGCACTCTTTTGATAGATTGTAGATTGAAAAAAAGTAATCATTGCACTGTGTTGACATAAGAAAGGCAGCTCGGTGCTTTTGGAAAATAACAATATCTATTTGTTGGAATACACTTTAGCTTGTTGACGCTAGGAACTTTTCTAGCTTACTCATATATTGTTTAACAGTTTCTTGGCAATTTTATTACTCTTAGGATTCAAAGCATGCAATAATTCAAGAGGACGGACAGGACTTAGCTTTTTCAGCTTTAGGATTTACTAATACTTAATAAATTACTGGTGGAAATAGAGTAAATAACCTTTTTATATAATGTTAATAACCCCCCTAAGATCGAAGTGTTTTGTGTTAACACTTTAAATATATATATATATTATTTACCTATCCTATATTTTAATTATGTAATGGATTTGACTATTAATTAGTATTATTGGTTATTCTGTTATATAAATGTCCCTTTACTGTATATATATATTAAAATCTAAAATAACCAACTGCTTATTAAAATTTAATAGCAACAAAAATATAAGATTTGATTGAAAATTATCGATAGAAAATTATTTGGATTTGTTAATATACATTATTGATATATATTGATTGGCTGAAGGGACAGTATAGATAGTATATTTTTTGTATGAAGTACCAAGAAAGGTTGGACATAACCATTAAAACCAAATACCATATAATTGGAACTGACATAAAGTGGATCTGTTACCATAGAAACAAACAGTCTTACCATTCTGTGACCATAAAAAGCAAGGAAAGAATGTGACTTGAGATTTTCATGATGCTATTTTTATGAATATAATTGTCATCCAGTCTAATTTGAAGGTATTGTAGTCAATGATGCAGACATGCTTTGAGTCTAGGCCATTAAATCGTAACCTTCTTGTTATAGCATGGTCCAGCTTATGCAAATAGAGTAGGTCCAGATCAGCCAGCTCCCATTGGAAACTGGATGGTCATAATCTTCACTTTTTGCTGCAAATGTCACAAGCAATGTGTCACCTTACCTTTGCACGCAGTTCATATAATGTACAATTAGTATGGTTTATGAACATGGTTGATGAAGTAGGATAGGGGGAATCTGGTCTGTAATAGGGATAAATGAAGTTCGCAAATCACTGCTTTATCCTGATAAACCATACTTGATGTCAGGATATCCATGATGGTAAAAAGAACCATTGCACAAATAGAGGTTAGGAACGCAAGGTTAAATGGATGGGTTAGATGAATAATGTGTAGATTGTTAAGTTAAAGTAAAAAAGTGATTTTTTTTAACAGTTTATTACTTTTCTTGTTTTTGAATATTTTAAACCAATGTTTTTAACCAATGTTGAAATTGAACCAAATGAAAATTTGTATTTGTCACTGTTGTCATTTTTAAAGTTACATGTCAGTTTTGCCACATAATCCTTTGCTTGCTGGAAATGCCCTAAATGTAGGTTGTCTTTTAAGCCGTGGGATTTAACTTGTTCTAGAATGGTATCCTTCAAATCCTTAATTTTTCATTTTCATCGAGTTTGAAAATGGTCATTTTTATACCTTCAAGCAACTTCTGAAAATGTCAGATTAATTATAAAAACAATCTTTTTTTCTCCAAAAAATTCCATCAAAATATTACATAGATATTAGTTTACCTAGAATTGTAATAATAGCCATTTGTACATAATGCCCGGAGATTGGCGAAGAGGATATAGAGGAAGCTGTTGTACAGTATACTGCAGTATTATTAATTTGCTAAAAAATAAAGCTTTCCTAGCTCTTCCATTGTGCTTATAATTTTGCTATCACAATTGTGCATGTGTCCAGAGGGGCTTTTTACAGAGAGATTGAAACACAATGAGATGAAAGGTGACTCGAGAATGAGTTTCAAACACAAACTTGATGAGTAGAATAGGTCTATTTGTTTAATAAATTGTTGCAATTTTCTTTCTGAAATTGGAATGTGTTAATACAATGGGGGAATTATTGTGACTCAGTCCAGAATTGGTGACCAATTTAAATCGGTTGTCATCACAACACAAGAATGAAGTGACCTTGACCCTTGAACTCTTACCCTGCTAAGCATATATTGATAAGGCTTCTCATCCTGCTGAGAAAATATTGATAAGTTTTTGGTGAATAGGTGAGATCCAGACCGGCTAGCTTACTGCAGAAAACTGTCTGATCAAGATGTAGACTTCTTGCTTGTATGTCTCTGAGGATATGTCAAGGTACCTTTGCATGATGATGTAAGTTCATGCTCATCAACAGAATGTTGTATCTTAAGAGGTAAAATTGGGTAAAATCATGAGACAGAAACATTGATCTCTCTTAGCTGTTTCAAATAATGTATTTCTATTCTTTCTCATAACCTTGTATTGATAGTGCTAATGTTATGACAATTCATTTAATGTAAGTATGGACAATACAGGGAATAATTGGAAATTTCTTGCCAATTAAAGGATGATTCATGAAGTCAAATTGTTACAAATTGAGGGATGTTACATGAAGTAAATTTATTTCCAAATTACGGATGTAACATGAAGCCAATTTTTTTGTCAATTTAAGGATGTAACATAAGTTCTAATTTGAGTAAATTTGTTACCAATAAAGGGATGTTATAAGAAATTTAGGAACTGTCAATGAAAGGATATTACATGAAGTTAATATAAGCCAATTTGTTACCAAATTAAGGATGTAACACAAATTCAATTTATCACCAGTTAAGGAATGTAACATGACATCAATTTGTTACCAATTGGCATGTTTTTAAAAAATGATGTCACCTGCAAAGTGCAGTTTATTACTTTTTTACACAAAAATGGCTTAACACAACACTTTGTCACAAATATTTTTTTTAAATATACAAGAAACAAGAACCCCCTTGCCCCATAGAATAATGCAATGATATATAACAATTTCCTTTTTCTGCTATAATTAATAAAAAGATAATGATTAGTGAATTCTTCCAGGTAATTTATTTTTACAGAATGATCTAAGCATGTCTGATTGAACATGGCAGTTTTCATAAAATCTCACCGTGCGGTTAAATACTATTAACATCTCTGGTATTACACCGTAAAGATCTGTTCCATCAGATTACAATGTTAATCAGCACATTAATAGAGACATTGAAAGGTTTTTCAGGACCCACTAAAAGTTTTTACTTCTCACAAAATGGCGATTATGTATATTGAAGAGATAGATTATAATTGATAAAAACATTAATGCTATATGTAACTATCAGTGTGATAAACTTAATCTCGATTTGTTCTGCTATTGTGATGGGATGAGCTGAAGGAGAACTTTTTTGTCAGTTTAGGTGCTGTAGGAAAGTTTAGTAATAAAATGTTTGACATAAGTTTATGTATAGGTATAAAATGATAAATAGAGAAATAAGATTTTTTTTTAGCAAAATAATAAAACTCTCGCTAAGACTGGCGCCAAGATGCTTTCAATTTTTTCAACTGCTTTTGAGATTTTTCTATGTTTAAATTTTTTTTAAACAACAAAAGATAACAAAAAGCAAAACAAAGGAAAAGACCGTAAATAACACAAGCATATGTTTCTTTTCTAGTAGAGATGAATTAAAACTAAAAATCCATTCTGTTTATATATAACCTTGTGTTATATATAGCAAGAAAGTCATTTAGAATTTTCTAAAATAATTAATTAGCAAATAGTTTATATTACATCAATTATCATTTGCCTTTAAAAACTTTAATAGCTGTATTTTTTTAAAAAAAAAGCTTATTTATAATAGTCATGATTAATTTATAAAAAGTACTTTCCAAATTTTCCCTCTCAATTGCACAGTTTACATGTAAAGGCTTTGACATTGAAGATTGTAATCATGTCAGATTAGGCACTACTGTACCCCGTACCATCATTGGTAGTGGACTTAATCCCCTAAGTTCATCGACGGGCCTGTATGCAGATTAGGGTTGATATTTCGAATCGTCAATTGTCAAACACAATGTCTAATCCTACGACAGGAGCTGTATGGTCCATTCGGATTAGCTGACCAAACAAAACCGTGTAATCGTCAGCCGAAGAAATATATCCCCCACCCCACCTAGTCTACTTTATTTTCTGGTCGCTGCTTGTAGTTTGACAGAATCATGGTCTTGTACACTTTAGTAATGGTTAGGTTTTATTCTACTAAGATTTTGTTGAAGATAATTTCGTTGGATTGGTTGTCAGTCATGGGTTTAATGAGTTTATAAATAAATATGAGTCTTCTGAGATGTGGTTCTTCTGTAGTTTATGTCAGAGTGTTAAGTAAAAACCTTACACTACATATGCTGAAGTCTTGGTTTTAGCTTATATTTGTAATATTATATATACTACATCTAAATGTTGATATACTATCTATGGAAACTTCACAGCAACAAGTGTAGGTCTATGCTTCTTGTGACTCCAGCCAATAGTGCATATCCTAATCAGATACTCCTAGCATAGGCTGGCCTGATCTGGATATACACTATTTGTATAACCTTTATATGTGATTGTCAGGCTAACAATTAATGCTAAGTTATATAATGAAAGCTCAAGTTTCAGACTATTTCAAGAATCTGATTGGCCGAATTTATTTTCTTACTTACAACATAGCAGAGACTACTTACAGGGTTGTCAGGGCGGCAGATGGTAGTTTAAATAAATTCTTTTGTTAATATTTGCAGCAGAAATCTTCTTTTTCCATAATCTGATTGGTAAAAATTATACTTCTACTCATATCTCGGTACTGACAACTGAAAGTATTAAGAGTGGTAAATTTTTGGTCATAGAGCCCAGTTGTAAATATTTCCGGTATATTTGTCCTTTCTCTACTATGTTCTCTGATTATGCAATCTAGACTTTGAGCTTTACAGGAGCTTTGTTGCATTGTGTAATTAATAACCCTGGCCATGCTACATTCGTTAATTAACAAATCTGAAGCCTAAATTATTTATAAGCTATACATTTTATAGGTCTTCAGCTGTACTGATAAGCACTTGGCAGTAGAAAGTGCAGATCCTGATCAGACAGTTCCCAGAGGGAGCGGGTTGATGTAGATCTTGATAATTTGCCTAAGCCAGTTCATTTTGAGCTTAGCAGGAAGAGAGTTAATGTAGCTTTATTGCAGTTTTATTTGCTTAAACCAGTGCCTCTGTTTATTGTCCATGTCATTGTCATCTAACATGTCTTCACAAACTGGATGTTATATTTTAGGTATCATTCTAGACATAATAATTGCAGTCAGTTTTTCCTATTGTCATGTCTGTGTATTTGACTAAGAAAAGATAAAGAACAGAGATAAAAAGGTACATTGTTACAGCATTGCATTAAATTTGAAAAAAAAAAACAACATTTTTTTTTATTTGAAAATTGAGTATTTATGCTGAATCTCATTGTTTAATAGTAGTGCTTTTTAAGACTATAGAGGTTTTTGTGTAAAAACAAAGTGTACCAGTCTATTTATATAATTTAAATATTCATAAATACATAACAGTTGCCTTATTGATTTATGCTATTCATAATAAATCCAAATGACATACAAAGTTTACTTTTGTCCTGACACATGTTTTGGTAAACAAACATAAATTATATAAAACTAGCCTGAAGTTAAAAGTTTGAATAGTTTTAAGTTTAATTGCACTTTAGTTAATCATAATAGTCATTCAGTTACCATATTCAAACTTCAGCACTGAAAATATAAACTGATGCATAATCTAATTTCAAACATCTCTTTCCCATGACCAGCTTTTCAGTGCAGTTCCCTGTCTCTTAATTGGTGTGTAGTCTTAATTACTGTATGTGCTGTGAGGTCACTGTGACCTAAAAAAACTCCCTCATGACCTTTCCCAAGCATCAAACCCCCCTATCGGCAACCTTATCCCTACTATTCACCCTAACCTAGTAGTTAATCAACTTTTTAGACTTGCACTTTGTTTATGGGACTTGCTGACTGGGTGTTGGTATGCTGATATGTAATTCTGCATTATCTCAGCATTCTGTCACTTTAAAGGCAGCACTATATCTGCTCTAAAAAATGATGATTTGTGGATCTAGAAAACTGCAATACTATATACCCTTGGCCACTTGCATTTATTCATGAAGTTATTTTCTGAAAACCTAATGCATATGTAAAAAGACATTTAGTGTGACTTAAAAACAAATATGGCAGATTCTGATCAGACAGTTCTTAGTGGGGAGCAGGCTGATCTAGATATGCACAATTTGCCTGAGCTTAATCAATTTGTATTTAGAATGCTAAATGTTTAGGGGAGGATTTAATGATAAAACCCCAGCAAACCAGCCGTACTTTACCCCACCCATTCTGCCGGTAGAATGGCTGGGTGATCATATTCTCTCATGATTTGAAATTCAAAATGAGGCCACCGGAATCCTTTGAAGTTTTCTTTGATCATGGTCATGCTGCAATGACAGTGTTATCTTATGACCGCGTGTAAAGGGTCTGGGCTTATTGTTGATTTAACCACTGCTAGAAAGAAGAAAAAAAAGGGGCAATGAGTAAACATGAGAATTTGGGTAATTAAGTTTGGGAATTTCGAGATATTTCCTGGGGCAGGGAAGAGGTGGGTGTGGATATTTGGTCCGTGATGTGTAGTGAAGAGGTTGTTTTACAGGGTCATAGTTCCAGAGAACAGGTCACATGTGTTTGATCTTATTCCTTTATTCCCTATCCAGACCTTATCTATCAGGTACTCATTAAAAATCGTGTCATTGAGACATTTTTAATGACTACTTAGTTTTTATGGTATTATTGGGAATTATATGATATATTTTCATACATTACTACTTCAAAGCTGATTCATTGTTTCTTATCTAGAACTCCATTAGGGGTCTATGAAGGCTGTGGTAAGGATGAGACTGGACAAGCTATCAGTGGCATTATCAAGTATTAGATATCCAGTTTCCTTATTGACTAGATTGTGTCATTCATGTTTGTTTTGACTGTGCATGGCTCTCATCTATTGGGATTTGATGTCACAGCTGTTTGTTGTTGGTTATGGGTGCATTTCCTCTAGTGGTTGTTTATGTAATTTTGGTTTATTTTGAGTTATTCAGATGTCTTGTCATATAATGCAGGAGACTTACCATCTTATCTTTAAATGGATTCTTAATGGTATAGATGCATGTAAATGCATTGTATTGCATGAAAAGATGGAGAAAAACAAAATCTTTTATAAATGGGTCTTTTCTACAGGCCTTTTTGTCATTTTTGTGATTTGAAAAATGTTCTTGTTAACATTCATATACTGTATATTTGTCTATGGATGATCTAAAAAGAATGTTTTAACATTTGTGACTGTTTACTTTAAATTATATCTGTACTTTATGTCATTAAAATGTGCAGAAACATGGCAATGTCGAAGTCTTTTATGTAAATTTATAAATTATACTTATGATAAATTCTATATATTTAAAAATGTTTTTTTGTATAACAGTATGGGGTACCTTAGTTTCAAAACCGTACCGCGACATACCGAAGTCATTAAAATAGTAGACAAGGTTTTTCATGTTTGTTTTGACTTTTCATGGCTCTCATCTATTGCTAAGGCCCCAGCAAATGTAATAGTTGTTTCAGAACATGTCAGAAGTTAGGATTCTGTGTGGTATCGTGACAGGTCTTTCTGGTATGCTGCATAAACTAAAAAGTGTTGTCAGCACTATATTTGTTCCAAGTGGACACCGTCTCCTGTTTATTGAAAAGCTGCTGGTGGACTGATAAACCCAACAAAAATTATTTTCATGTATATAAACACACAATTTCAAACACCTTATCAGGCCCAAAATATAATGTTAAAGACATGTCTGAATCTAAATGCTGCACTAACTTGCATGTATGCAATATCAGTTTTTTTTTCCACAACAAAAATGTTTTTCAGCATATTTAGCTTGAATGTCTACTTTTCTAGAAAAGGTCTTGATATCTGATTAAATGTTTTGACAAGATAATAATGAAAGGAAATGTGGCTTAATCTATTTTGAGCTATATAATCTACCTTTATATCTTTTGATATAGACAGTTTTTAACATAATTAAAATGCCTAAAATAAGCCGTAATGTCACAAATATATTCTAAACTTACCACATATATATATATATATAATTTATTTTAGTAACTGACAGGTCATTGTCCAATTAAAGTTTGTTTTTATGCCAGACAGATACTTTTTATTTTCTTTGTCCATAAACAATCATGACCTTGGATCCCCATATCTTGTGAATACACTTTTGGGGCTTTTTACTATTATTATTTATGTTAATTAGAAAATGTCATATCGCTGTGTTTTCTGTCACTTATTCTTTTCTTTCTCTTTTAATGGCACAAGATTTGGATAAAACTAATTTATGATCAGTTACTTTAATTGTTTCTTAACTTTGAAGGTAATTTTGCAGTTGTTTTTTTTTTCAACTTTCAATTTTTGCTGAACTCATCACATTAATTTTGCCTTTGATATGTATGTAAGCTCCTTCCAAAAACAACAACATTAACAACAATAAACAACAATAAATACTTTTCTAAAAATGGATAACCATCACTGTGTGCACATATATAGTTTTTTATGAACTTTATCAGTATGGGTAAACAAGCCAGTAATCACAGTTTTCTGGTTTTTGTTATGTCATGATTTATTGACTTGTGACTTTATAAAATTTTGCAGTGTGCTGAATATATCCCCCAGGCAAAAAGTATACCAATAAATTGAATCTTCTCTCACCAATGACCACAGGGAAATGTGTAGATCTGATTGTACAAGTGATAGTTGAGGTGCAATAAAAGTTGTGGTAAAACCAATGAGTTTTGCAAGTTAGGTGTGACTGGGTGGGGTTTGTAGGGGAAAAAACTTTGCTGCAATTTTAATCAATTATTGTTTTATCATGTATGGTCTGAAATGTTGGCTGAATATGTATGAATCCCCTCCAAGGAAAACAATGATAACAAAACAAACACAGCACAACAGATTTGTCGAAGCTAAGTTAATGGTACAAGAGGCTTTCCCCTTTTTTTGTCTCTTTCTTTTTTTTTTTTACAGATTGTGATGAAATTTATGCAAAACATGTTTTTTTACAAGTTGTTTTGGTTTCAATAGAAACATAATTTCTGCCACTGAAATAATGAAGACATGTCATTAAACCTTACATAAAAAGCCAATCATTGGAACCAATTCAGTAGTGTAAATAAACTTAGCCACAATTGATAAGTTATTTAGCCATAATTTCTATCCATAATTTTAAAATCAGACTAAGACATAACATTGATTTGAAAACCATTCTTAAATTTTCTGCAAGATCTGTTTGAAGTTGGAGAGAAGAAATTGGTGTTGATTCCATCAATGAACTTTGTATGGTCAATTTTACAATAAACACTATTCCCATTCACTTTAGGCAAGTCATAAAATAAGATGGGCTTAGATGGGTGGGAATGCAGGTAAGGGATGGGGATATGATATGGACTGGTTTGTTTGGGTGTTCCCGGGGGGAAGGATGCCTGGACCTTATTGTATGCACATGTCCATGCTGATGGTGAGACAGATTTGTCAGGATCTAATTGTCCTGGTATCAAAGGCCCTCTGGGGTTCTTAAGTAGACAGGTAATAAATTGCACCTACTAATTTTGGTGATTTCCGCAGGTAGGGGGGAAATGGCTGGAGGTCATCCCAGGTCAGCGATGAATGTCAGATAGACTAGGAAAAAGATGGCTCAATTATGGTCCCTGTCTTGCTGGCTTCCTGTCTGTTATTAATTTTTCATGTCCTTAGGGTAAAATGAGGGGCTGGAGCAGGGATAGGTGGAGTCTATTTATGTCTATTCTATTATCTGCACTCCTTATATGTCTGTTTTGATGCTGGCAAAGGTATTATTAAAATCTGTTAGTACTTGAAATAGTTTAATTGTTGTATAATATCACATCATCATGTACATTGAAAATATATAATGCAAGAATTATTATGCACTGCTAAAAGTACCTATGTGCCAGTAGTATTTAAACATGAAAGTTTTATGTTAAAACAAATTTATTAGCATTGTTTTAAGAAAAGTTGAGTGTTTGAAATCAATTTTGAATAAATGTTTAATTTTTAAAATAATTTAAGATAATACTTATCATTGTAGTTTTCATTTGTTGCGGATACAGTTATTTTACTATCAAATCATCGCAAGACATGTATACCTGAAATGAGTAGTTCATTTTCATTTATATTCAACATTTATTGCCAATTATAGTTAGCGTCTCGCCTGTCATTTAGATTCATATCATCTAACATAATTCTAATTGAAATTGTTGTTTTTACTACTAAGTTCTCTTTGATGATTTTCTACTTTGATTGAAAATACGTAAGATGAGTAAAATGATACCATTTATTAATTGCATTCTTATACACTTATTTTTGTTAGAAAAGATACATACATGTTAACAGCATTCATAAAAGTATGTTGAAATTTGTTATTACAAAACTTAAATTATCTGTTCTTTAGCCTTTTTGGAGGTCACATTCTTACAACTCGGGTTCCACTATTTTTTGTGTGCAAAAATTGCCAAGTATTACAAAAGTTGTTGAATAAATCATTTTTATTACTGGTCATGCAATGTAACTTTGAACATACTGTGAGTTGCGAATATTATTTATTTTCATCATCCCAGTCCAGCAACGGTAAAAATGAGATGCAAAAGAGGCCAGACTTAAAGAAAGTTTTACTACTTATGCCCTGCCATAAGGGGTTTAATTTAACACATTTTCATTAATTTTCTTGATACATCATGTACTGGTACAGTATTGGTGTATGATTTGTTTTTATGTTGCTACATTGTGTCATTTCTGCAAATTATCATTCATGCTAACAAAAAATATTCCCTTAAAATATAAAATGCAATTTCAAATCCTGTTGATGCTGCTGTGTATGAGTGTGCTGCTGTATTATGCTTTATTCCTTTTGATTGGCAACGTCAAAATAAAATTCAATTAATTCCATTTTCGTCAATTGGACCAGTTGCTCAGAGGTTGGTGTTATACAAACTTCTTTTAAAAATAGAGCTGCCAATTAGTCTCTTTTTAAAATATTGATCATATTTCTATATATTTAAATAGATAAAAAAGATGGATAAAACTGTAATTTTTATATATTTGAATGTTAACATTACTATATTATGAGTTTCATAGTTATTCTATTCCTGGCACTTGATTGGTCAAACGTGAAAACAACTATTTTAAATTTTCCAATCAAATGCCATGAAAAAGTATTAGCATTTTCACACTCTTAGCCTGCAAAAACTTTCCAATGGACTGAACTTGAGCTTGTGATCCACTTAAAAAAGCTTTGTTAACTTCTGAACCCCTGGCAGATTAAACACGGCTAGTTTAGTAAGTCAATCATGTTTTCACACCTTATCTTGAGGAGCAGTTTTATTGACACAGTTTTGCCCTTTTACAATGAGTGCTTGCCTGACTCATTTCACGGCACTTTATTGACAAAATGACAATATTGATACAATGACCAGTCAAGACCCTTTGTTCCATTGGGAAAATATTGCCTCTGGAGGCTCAACCAAATCTGATATGTAGTTGCTACACTTTCGCATACATTTGAAGCCTGTTTTAATTGATATTTAAGCCAAAATGTATACCTGTTGACAAGAAGTGGCTTTATTTATTAACAGCTCACAACTATTTGATAGTACAAAGGTGTGGCCTGATAATACTTTGGTGACTTCAGGTAATAAGATATTTCAATGAAGACTTTTCAGATAATCTAGCCAAGATAGGAGAGAATTGGACAATGGTATTATTGTAATAGTGACAATAAGCTTTGATATGTCTTGGAAAACACGCAGAAAAAACTGTTTCTGAAACATGAGTGATTAGTTTCTTCTTTTTTTATGTCGGAAGGAACACAAAGTTCAAATGTAACATTGATAAAAAATAATATATATATATATATATATATATATATGTCTGTCTGTCTGTCTGTCTGTCCTTCGTCTCTCTCTCTTTCTCTCTTTCTCTTTCCTCCCCCCTCTCTCTCTTTCTCTATCTGTATATACATACTATAAAAGCTCAACTAACTTCTTAAATGTTGATATAAATTTTTATAATTTTAAAGTTATAAAACATCACACAATCCTAATTTGGCAATTACATTTTTAATAACATTTAATGTTTATGCATATTGTAACAAAAAAAACAAAAACCAAGCCAAAAACTTAGAAATTTAAGAAAATAAACAACAAAATCCAGATGTCAAAGAGGGTTGCAAATCTTCGTTTCTCTGTGCGATTGTGTGGGGTAATTTGCTGAAGGTAGTGTGCCCGGGGATTAACTATGCTCTGTTCAACATAATTATTGTCATTAATCTTAAGACCCCCAGAATCCATCGGGCGCCTCGCTCTTATGCTTGTCAACACTCTCTCAAAGTGGCCTCTGTATTTACACAGCTTTTCTTCACTTTGTATAATCACACATCACACATATTTTGGGTTGCTTGCTGTTAGCATCTGTGGTTTTGTGTTTATGGTACATTTCCCCCTCCCCCCTCCCCAACTACCTTTGGTTTCTATTGTTGATGCTGCAATTGTGATGACGAATATTGTTGACATGTTATTGTTTTCTATTTCCATGAAGCATATCAGCCATCAACTCATAACATTGTTTTTTCTAGCTGTTATAGCTGTTATATATATATATATATATATATTTCCTCTTCATACATCACTATTGTATATGTTGAAGTGGACAATCAGAAACAGGTTCATAATTGTTCTTCATCTAAAACTACTTGTTGGAATAAGTGTTTTAATTGACAAAGTATGATTAATTATAAAGCATTATATCCACTGAGGAAGTTTTATACAGAGTTTCGAAAGCACCTAATGGTCATTATAATGATATATTTGTATTTTTTACTGCTTGCAGTATTTGTTATACATTAAGCCATTAGTTTGCTAAAGACCTATTTATATGACTAAATGCTGGGATCAGGATCTGTATGATCAGGATCTGCACTGTTTGCTGCTAAATATTTAGCACTACGTGCAAAGGCATCTTTGCATTTTTCTTTTTATTGTAAGAAATTGACTAAAGATTAGTTAGGGTTAATAACCAAAAGCTTGCTACATTTGTTAAAAACCCAGACTAATTCTTAGTCATCTTAATATTGACATGGAAAGGTGTATACACATATTGCTAGAGATTCAGCAGCTTATACTGGATCTACACTATTTGCCAAGGTCATATAAATATGTGTTTAGTAAGCTAAGATTTAACACATGTAGCAAGCCATGGGTTAAAATCAAGCAAGTCATATTCTTATTTGAAAAATTGTTAATCCGCTAGGTCTTGTAGCTGAAACATCGAGGCTTCTGTAAATAACAACCCTATGAGTAAATCTGAGTCAAGGGCATCATTATTACTTAAAATTTTCACCCAATTTCAGGGCTCCAGGTAAGAGTAGTAAATCTGAATTTGTCTTTCCAGATATTCTATAATTCTCAACCAAGTCCTATATTGTTGGGACTCATTGAAATTGTCGCAGTGCAGCAGATCCAATAAGTATTTGGTATATAGGGTTTGAACGAGACATATAGGAGTTAGCAGGTGCTCTTCCAAGGCTTTTTTTTGGCCGATTTTATAGCCGATATTCGGTCATGTTCCCAATGGCAAAACATATACTTTTTTCCCAATCAGAGAAGAAAAATTCCCAATCAAAAAAAATATATATATATACACATGGTTGTACTATAGCAGTCATTTAATAAAATCTATTGCTAGTTAGGCTAGCTAATCAGGCATCAGTTGTTTATTGATAATATTAAATATAGCTAATCAGGCATCAGTTGTTTATTGATAATATTAAATATATGTGGCAAACATGATAAAAACAACTTATAACAGTACAGCTTTTTATTCATTGAAGTGTAAAAAAAATCTCAATTTCTGGCAAAACAACGCGAAAATTCCCAATTCCAGGGGTATGGGTCATATTCCCAAAATGGTGAAAAAAAGCCCTGTCTTCTCGACTCAGCTTTCCTCCTTCAAGCTGTACTCCTCTAATATAGAGGTGTGAACACGAGTCTCTAACTCAAAACTGAAAGGCAGTGAGAGCCAGTCCTGTGGCTCATACTGGACTTGGCCTTGAACGCCCAGATAAACCATTGCTTCATCATGCTTACCGATTAAATGCATAGCAACATCCATCCTTGTTGTATGGGTTTTTTGCTTTATTTTTGCCAATCTATACATGATATTTGCTTCCTATAGGACATTTGTGCGTCAATAAGTTAATTGCCCATCTTTTGTTTGATGTTTGTGTAATTTGTACAGCACTCATTGTTAAACGTTAAAAGGCAAATATCAAAGACAAAGCATTGCGAACTCTACTGTATACAATGTGTTCTGCCTGAAAAATACACAAAATTTGTCATTGATTGGGCTTTCTGCATTGTTTTTACCACTTTTAAAGTAAATATCATTTTGCCAGAAATGTAATGTATCTCTTGTTTTCTGTTAAGAAGTAAGAAGGGGAATATATGTACTTTTGGCAAAAATGTAGTCCCTGATCCATAATTTGAAGCGAGAATATCATTATAACAGCAGCAAGTAAACATTTTTTAGAAGAATCTGTTCTGTTAATGATTGGATTTTTTTTATGGGTTTTTATTGCTTTCTTAAATGTGATGCATGGTCTTTAAATCAAGATGACTATTGTCTTTTGTAGAAAGCAAGTTTATAGATGTGAGAGATGTAACCATCTGAGACAATGCAAAACATGCCAAACACATCATTCTAGTTGTAGAGTTGACATATCTGTTAACAGCTCATATGTTACTATTGTCAGGAATGGTCAGAGGGTGAAAGCTTGAGATGATGGGGGCTGTCATCTACCCGCTTAGTGACCATTAGTCATACCAAGTCCAGGCTAATTGATCCATTTATTAGATGTCCAGCAGGTAGACAACCTCCTCAACTGTTCCTGGGTCGGGAATCAGGGAAAGTGTCTAGTGGGGTTGTGGTCTTTGGGTGTAAGGTAGGGCTCCAGATGGAAGTGCTGCTAGCACTGTGGTATTCGCTGCTTTAAAACTATTTGACACTGAGAACTGGTGTAGATATAGTGCTGTAAATAATTGTTGTGAAGTCATTTTGAATGACATTGGTATGTGGCGGCCCGGGATCAAACCCAGGGCCCTGGAGAATTTTAATAAACACAACCAATATTTAATTAAAATCAAAAGCCTCTAAATTAAATCTTTTACTTGCTATAAACACTGTACATCCCAGTAACATAAAAAAAACCTCACCTGAATTAACATCTTAATGAATTATTGTTACATGAACAGATCTCGCAAAATATTGTCTATTGATGTCCTAAGCCTGTTTAGAGTGAACCATAACGCTACATTTGTCATTACAAACATGTATTTCCTATCGTAGCCACACTGCACAGTTAGCTATTTTTAAACTACGAAAACCATGTGACCACTTACGTTTTTACTCACCTAACTCATACATGCCATCCGCTGTTATGTCGATGTCTATTTTTAGCGGAATTCCTAATTGTTCTTAATTATGCATTTTAAACAGGTAAGCATTTTAATTTTCTCCAAAATTGGGATACTGTTAACAATCGTCAAAGTTTAAACCATAGTATGTTTCTCTACTGAAATGCTGCAGAAATACTTCAAACAGAGGTCAGATATTGTTACATATATAAGATATAGGCTAACTGTCATATAATCTCAATTCTACAAGCAGACCTACAGATTTACCACCTCACACAGAAAACTGCTGCCATAACAATTTAAGGCAAAATCTGTCTTAACAATGACATAAAGTAGTTCTATGTATTTTCAGAATAGAATGACCAAAAGCAGAGACACAGTGAAAATCCTGTAACTGTGCAAATGTTATCAAATATTTACACAGGACTGTTCTGCCTGTAACAGTACAAAATTAATCAAAATATACACAGGACTGTTCTGCCTGTAACAGTACAAATTTAATCAAAATATACAGGACTGTTCTGCCTGTAACAGTACAAATTTTATCAAAATACATGTATACACAGGACTGTTCTGCCTGTAACAGTACAAATTTAATCAAAATATACACAGGACTGTTCTTCCTGTAACAGTGCAAAGTAATGAAATGTTTACACAGGAATGTTCTGCCTGTTTACCAAAGATACAAATGATGATAAAATTTAACACAAAAAGATCTTCAATTTTATAAATAATCCACCATCTAGAGCACATAGAAATACAGCATTTAGTGAGATATGGTACGGGTGAACGAGCAAGCTTAGGGCGAAAGTGACCACCACTTCCCCATTTAAAGTTGGTCAACCAGTCTTTGTTCATAAGCCTTAACAGTAGATCGGATCCAGGTACAGGAGGCAGTGGGTTCAATCCCTGGCCGTGACATACCAAAGTTGTTAAAAATGGTAGTGGCATAGCTCCTTTGCTAACCCTCAAGCTAATATAAGGGTAATTGCAAGACTGGTTTGCCCGGTGTCAGGATAATGTGACCGGGTATGATATCTTGCCAGATGTTCATGGCATGTTATACACAGTGAAGGCAGCCCAATGTCTGCTTCAAGTGGACACCGTCCCCAGATAACTGAAATACTGTTGGTGGGACGATAAACCTAATAAACAAATTGACATTGTCTTGTTAGAATGATTCTTATGTGTACCAGTTTTATAGACTTTGGCGAATGAATAATAGAAATATTAACATCTGAACTGGTTGATATATTTTTGTGTGGGTAGGGATGCAGAATGGAAATATTTACATTTGAACTATGGGATATATTTTTGTGTGGGTAGGAGTGCAGAATGGAAATATTTACATTTGAACTATGGGATATATTTTTGTGTGGGTAGGAGTGCAGAATGGAAATAATTACATTTGAACTATGGGATATATTTTTGTGTGGGTAGGAGTGCAGAATGGAAATATTTGCATTTGAACTATGGGATATATTTTTGTGTGGGTAGGAGTGCAGAATGGAAATATTTACATTTGAACTATGGGATATATTTTTTTGTGTGGGTAGGGACACAGAATGGAAATATTTACATCTGGACTGGTTGATATATTTTTGTGTGGGTAGGGATGCAGAATGGAAATATTTACGTCTGAACTGGGTGATATATTTTGGCATGTGTAGGGATGCCTGGGTACCCCAGTGGTGATGGATGGCTCCCAGCTCCTGTCACCATCCACACCATACCTCTTGCTACAAACATTATTATAGTTACCCTACTTTATCATTCAGGTCAAAACAACATAGCAAAAAGTAACACACAAATAAAATATCTACACTTATTCAGATGTTTTGGTTATTTTATGTGTCAATTTTTCCAATTTAATATTAAGTTATGAAGATATCAGTTCCCAACAAAATAGAGTCATAATAATTAATTGTTAATTGTAACTAATTTCTAATAAGGACTTCAACACCTGCGTTGATCTGTTGATATAGAAAAACAGTCAAGCAAAAACAGCAGCTAAGGGGATGATGATAATATGGGTTGTAACCTTTGGGAAACAATGACTGTTATTGAGATGTTGTCAGGCTTGTAATTGAGAACAATTTGTAGCCAATATGAGTATGCAGAGACCATTATCAAGGGACTAGGGGTATAATTAGGGGCCAGAGTGGGCCATTAGGGGCACGTGCAGCTTATCTTCTGCTCAGAGTTTGGCAGCTGAGGACAGACATTTGAAAATAGCTACTGGTGTTTGGTGTCTGCATGAAATCCTAATATAGTAATTTTATGCTATAATAAAAACGCTTCATTAAGTCCTGCAAATAAATGAAAAAAAAAATATGAAAATGTAAATTTTAAAGTATGTAGGTTTTAAGGAAGTTAAGATTGTGGTTAAAAATCAGGATGGTCTCAAAATATTGCTTTAAGATTACTGGTATATAAATAGTACAAATATAATAAAAATGTCTTCAATGGTATATTGTAGAAGTGATTGACTTTAAATAACAAGTTTTACATATATGTGTAATGGGATACAATATTCCTCATCAATCCATTTTACCAAAACACACAACATTGTTTTCCACACCATGAAATCAAGACATCAGTTGATCAATCACTGAACTGATGTTAACACCTCATAAAAAATAATGTGTATACTGTTGAAATATGTGTGTATCTGGCTGGTGAGTGAAGCTTATGGCACGTATTTCAAAATATATATATAGAAATAATTGAAGTTAGTTAATAATATAAATATCCACCGCGAAAAATACTGTGTATAGTATGTGTCTTTAATGTGTGGGTGTAGGTAAATCTTACCCTGCTTAAAACTGCCACATGTCCAACCAGGGCTACGACCTGGGCGTCCAGACATCAAAGGACCCCTGTGATACTGTGTGCAAACAAACCAATGAGCTTTCCTTCGGTCCTTTTGTCAATATGACCAGCGCTCACCACCGTTTGTTTACTGTCTTCCACCTATATGCCCCATATATACCCCACCTCACCTTATTGATGTGGGTAGATAATAAGTGTTTTCAGTCTTCAACACTTCACATATTGTAGAGCTCCAGATCAAAGGGACACAATTCAATTTGGCATAGCAATATATCCCATAATTCTCAATTAACTGCTATATTCTTTGTATTTTTGAAATTGTCACACTGAGACGATTCTAATGAGTACCAGGTGTATATGGTTAGGTGTTGAAATAACGGATTTTGCAGATTAAAAAAAAAATCCTTAATACTTCAATGTTGACCATATTTGTTCTCCTTTTTTAAGCATTTTTATGGTGTTATCTTTCCTGTGTGATTAAATAGTGTTAATATATAACCAGTGGAATATATTTAATTGGTGTTGAATGACAGATAATGGTTATTCCTTTGACATTGGCGTGTTTGTATAAGAAATAAATGATCTGCCCTCCGAGCCACCAAAACACTTTGAGGTTTATGTTTCAGTCCTTAATCTTGCTGAATGCTGATAAACGTTGTTTCTTGTGCAGAAAGTTTGGACTATGGTATGTTTTGATTTAAGGATCCCTTGATCAGGGTTGTCATTAGGAGCCGGCTGGCGGCCGATTTGACCGCCTCAAATGAAAATCGGGCCGCCTCAAATTTGAAAAAAAAATAATTAAAAAATGGAAAAATGGTCAAGAGTATGCCCCTGGACCCCCCTAGCAACGCTTCGCACCTTCGACGCTCGCATAGCCTAGCCTCCTCAAAAGTTAATTGAGCCTGCTCAAAATATTTCTAGTGACAACCCTGCCTTGATTCAAAATATGAAATTTTATTGACTAGAACTTAAAATAGCTAGGTGGGGTGGGGGCTTAGATCTTTGCTGGAAATATATCCCTTAATTTTAGACAAACCAATAATTATTAGTATCATCAATATAGGATTGGTTGATAATTGATCTTGATTAGGTTATTTGTATATGCCACTTAAGGGTGATAATTCATAGATTTATTAGGATGATATTGTTACATCGAGACAGTTAAAATGAGTACCAGGTGTATATGGTTAGGTGCTGAAATAACAGATTTTGCAGGTTAAAAAAAGTCCTCAGTACTTCAATGTTGACCATATTTGCTCTCCCTTTTAAGGATTTTTTATGATAGTGAATGATGGCTTTAAGCAGTCCCACTTTCTGTCTGCTCATGCATCTGTCCATCCACGATTTCCTTGTCTTGGACATAACTTCCATACACTTAAAGGTGTGTTGCACCTAATAGTGTACATTAATTACTGTCAAAGTCATATTTAAGGTTAATGTCATATTTATTATCTCCATTGCATCTCTGGGGGCATTTTTGACATATTTTATCACTCACTTCGTGTATGTGCTAACAGACTGTTACATGATTCCCTTTCAGAATAAAAACTATAAAATATAAATCAAAAATTCCTTTTGGATTCAGTGGCATAATAGACTTTAGCATGCAACCTTACATGATTTTTTAAAATATTTTCTTCAATTTTTATAAAGTCTTGATAGTAAATAAAAAAGAAATACCAGGTCAATAAAAGAAATCTTTCTTTTTTTGCCTATAAAATTGAAGGACCCAATTATCATCCACTGTGTATCACAATAACTTATTAAGATGTTTATTAGGTAGACTTTTGCTGAATTTGAGTCTATTGATGAGCATAAAATCAAAGTGAGTCTATTGATGAGCATAAAATCAAAGTGAGTCTATTGATGAGCATAAAAACAAAATAAATGGTGTCTCAGTAGCTGGGAGTGACCATTTTATTGGCATTATGTCGCAATATCGTGTCACTGCTGTGTGTCATCGACATCCCAAAGATCATTGAGTCACCACTGCATGTCATTGACACTGCAAAGATCATCGTGTCTCTATTCCATGTCAATGACACCGCAAAGATCATTGTGTCACTACTGCATGTAAATGACACTGCAAAGATCATCGTGTCTCTATTCCATGTCAATGACACCGCAAAGATCATTGTGTCACTACTGCATGTCAATGACACTGTAAAGATCATTGTGTCTCTATTCCATGTCAACGACACTGCAAAGATCATTGTTCACTACTGCATGTCAATGACACTGCAAAGATCATTGTGTCACTACTGTGTCATTGACACTGCAAAGATCATTGTGTCTCTATTCCATGTCAATGACACCACAAAGATCATGTCACTACTGTATGTCAATGACACTGCAAAGATCATGTCACTACTGCATGTCATTGACACTGCAAAGATCATTGTGTCACTACTGCATGTCAGTGACACCGCAAAGATCATTGTGTCACTACTGCATATCAATGACACTGCAAAGATCATTGTATCACTACTGCATGCCAATGACACCACAAAGATCATCGTGTCACTACTGCATGTCATTGACACTGCAAAGGTCATCGTGTCACTACTGCATGTCAACAACACCACAAAGATCATTGTGTCACAACTGCATGTCAACGACACCACAAAGATCATTGTGTCACAACTGCATGTCATTGACACCGCAAAGATCATTGTGTCACTACTGCATGTCAATGACACCGCAAAGATCATTGTGTCACTACTGCATGTCAATGACACTGCAAAGATCATGTCACTACTGCATGTCAATGACACCACAAAGATCATGTCTCTATCCCATGTCAACGACACCACAAAGATCATTGTGTCACTACTGCATGTCATTGACACTGCAAAGATCATCGTGTCACTACTGCATGTCAATGACACCGCAAAGATCATTGTGTCACTACTGCATATCATTGACACTGCAAAGATCATCGTGTCACTACTGCATGTCAATGACACTGCAAAGATCATTGTGTCACTACTGCATGTCATTGACACTGCAAAGGTCATCGTGTCACTACTGCATGTCATTGACACTGCAAAGATCATCGTGTCACTACTGCATATCATTGACACTGCAAAGATCATCAGAGGATGCAGACTCTAGTGAGATAGAGGGATAATGAGTTGTTCCAGATATTTATTAAAATACCAGCCATCTTACATTCTTTGACCTAGTGCTTATTATTATTTATTGATATTAAAACATTTTTACTGTGTTAAAATTAATGTCTTAGCTGCAGATTTACATTTTGATAATGAATTATTTATTCGCTAAATTATTTTTGTCTTGCATAACACTTGACTAGCGTGCTTCTTAGATGCCTATAGATGTATAGTAAAGAGGTGGTTGATGATACTATGTAGTAACTTTACAGGAAGACAGTGATGATTAAGGGGCGTGGGTTACAGGGTGGCGGATGTGGTATATATTGACATTTTTTGAGATTTTTTTGTACCAAAACATCCCACACCCACTATGCATATAGTTGAAGTTTGTTTTATCAATATTATGCAAACAATTTTTATTCCTACATCATGAACCATTTTAAGCTTAATAAAAGAATAAGTTATAGTAAAAAGAATCTTAAAAATAGTTATTTTTGATACATGTATAATAAAGACTTACAAATATTCCCTCCACTGCTTGATTTAAGCAGTAAAAGCGACTGTTTACGAAAGGTCATGGCTTGTATAGATTTTTTTGCCCTCCATCATAATTGCTTTCTGCATATTGATTATCTTGTTATAATAATTCATTGGTGTTTCAAATCACCACCATTACAGCCTATTATAACGTCCTTTTAACTGAGCTGTTTGTGTATTAATCGCACATACATAATTATGACCTAATGGGAGACCCTCTGTTTAAGACCATAACCTGCTAGATTAGTCAAGTTACCCTCATACACAATCTTAGTTGCTTATAGCTATATAAGAAAAGGCTCTACATGTACATATAGGCTTATTGCTGGAAACATTGGAGAAAATTGTGTGGATTTTGACCAAACAGCTCCCAACATTAGATAATCTGGGTCTGTTTTGTTTGCCTAGATGTGATCAAGTCCCTGAGCAGGTTAGGAGGTAAAATATAGCCACATCTCATTGCCTGGGGGCTTACCTTGTAATTTACTGTGAACATTTTGGAGTGATTAGAAAACATTAAAACTCAATTAATTAGCATCCCAAGTGACTTGCTGACTCTTGGCATGGGTTTGGTGGGATCTTCTCTCCTTGGCTCCTTACAGCTTCCCAGATGGCGTAAGCAGCTACAAGCACATGCTGCTGTGGCAGCCTCAATTCTCTTGGCTCACTGAGTCCCAGTGCTGCTGGAGCCAGGTACCAGGTTTAACCCCTGGCCCAGATGTGTAAACAACAGTATGCTGCACTTGTTTGTGCTTTGATCATTTGTACTTGCTTTTTTTTTTCAGTGGAAGCTTCAACCCTTTGCCTAAACAACAATGATACAAAAAATATATGTAAATAAAGAATGTTATTATTATTATTGGACTTAAACTAAGACATTTCCTTAATTCTGAAAGTACATATTTTAGAAAATTTCTTAAGTTTTATTCATGAAATCATTTTATTCTAAGAAATTTCTTTGTGTATTTCAGAAATTAAGTATTTTTTTCTGTAAGTATGAAAAACTAATGGAAGTTTCTATACAAAGACATAAAACTTAATACTGGAGACTGAGATCATCCTTAAGAATCTGATTGGCTGATCTTAAGGTGATATTTGAAAATTGACCAATCAGAGACTTGAGGATAATCTCAACCTCGAGCGCAAAGTGTTATAAGCTTGGACCTTGGTCTCCACTAAACAGACAGATTGTTGATGCGGTGCTAAACTACAAAACATTAAAATGCAGTAAAATTCGGCATTTTGCATTGCCATAATTCCATATCACTTCCTGTATATGTTTACCAATTAAAGGAGCTTTTAGATCTGGCTCATATCTGTCTGTTTAGGCATCAAGACGCATCTACAAGATGGCTGGCTCATACTGCATTTGTCATACAGCATATACTTAAGGAAATGTTTTTTTTTTAAAAGAGGTTTAAAATTTCTGCAATTCAGCTTCAAAGTTAGTGCATGGTGATTTAAATTTCATGGCTTTTGGGTTGATTAAATATAAATTGTTACTTAATTGTTGTGGTGTTTTCTGGAAGGGTTTCTTCCTCGTAACTTTAATTTTTCAGTGAAATTAAAGAAATATGCAAGAAAAAATATCACCCATAAACAGTCTAGTGTTACTTATCACAAGGCATGTTTTTGTTTTTCTTAATTAAGACTTTAGGAAGAAGTTAAGCTTTTACAAATCTAAATTGGCACTTGGTTTTAAATCAGTTTAGTCTCTTCTACTTCTTGAACTTAAAATAAAAGGCATTTCCCATCTGTTTCTGCTGTATATTTGTACAGCTGGTATATAGATGTAACATTGAAAGCAGTTGAATTCTGTAAATTTTACCTTTGGATTCAGTTGAAAAAAAGTGATATCTTACAAATCAATTTATAAATTCTGAATGGTATCATTGATCATTATCTTAAACCTTTTGTTGTTATACTACAAGTTTCATTTCAAGACTCGTGCTTATTCTGTATATCATTATGTTTCATTTCATTTTCAAAAACCTCGATCACTCAGTGTGTCACCATAAATCAGCTCAAGAACCTTACTCATTCTTGGAAGTCAACATGCTTAATGTCAAGAACCATGCCCATTTAGCATGTCAGATGGCTTAATTTCAAGAACCATGCCCATTTGGCATGTCAGATGGCTTAATTTCAAGAACCATGCCCATTTTGCATGTCAGATGGCCAAGATCCATACCCATTTAGCATGTTAAATGGCTTAATTTCAAGAACCATGCTCATTTAGCATGTCAGAAGGCTTCATTTCCAGAACCATGCCCATTTAGCATGTCAGAAAGCTTCATTTCAAGAGCCATGCCCAGTTAGCATATCAGAAGGCTTCATTTCAAGAGCCATGCCCAGTTAGCATATCAGAAGGCTTCATTTCAAGAACCATGCCCATTTAGCATGTCAGAAGGTTTCATTTCAAGAACCATGCTCATTCTGCCTATCAAAACAATTTGTTTCCAGAGCCACATTAAATGAATCAGAATCATGCTCATTTAGTTTGTCACCCTGTATCATTTAAAAAAGCATGCTTATTCAGGATGTCACCATGCACGCACGTCTCATAAACTATGCTCCTGTTGCATTGACCAACTTCTGTCTGGATAAGATCAAAATACAGTTTCAAAGACTAGCTGGATGGAAAAAAGGAAAAGGGCCTGATGAAAAAAGCACACAAAAAAAACTAAACTTGATGGGTCAGGCGGAAAAATCCTTTTGACTACGAAGTTTCCACACAGCCCTGACAATAAGTACATAGAGTCTAGCCGAAGATTTTGCAGAGACTGTTGGGTTGTTGGGTGTTTCATGTTGAAGGAAGATCGTGGGGAAAAGCTGAGATAATTCAAACCCTTTGATCTCCACCGTTATCACGAAAAATAAATATGGCAGACATATATTTTTCTCCGTTCCAATCATATTAGCTTGGTATGGTTGATTAGAGATTAAAGTGAAGCTAGCAAGGGTGAGTGGACTCACCCATTATTGGCTGGAGGTTTGTGGTTGGTATTGATCTCTTGTGTAGCTGATACCCCTCCTGGTAAAAATGGATTGTTCCGAGATGGCCTTTTATTGTGTAAAAAGATTTGATGTTGCATTGTGCAATCTTACCATAAAATCATCATTGTGTAAATGAGAACAGCTTGCTTTAGGGAAACTGGAGGGAACCAGTCACTCTTGTATGTTGGTCTAGCTTGCCCAAGTCCTTAGATTATCACTGGATTATCCTTCGAATATCCTTTTAGTGTCCTGAACTCCTGATTGTATTTAGGTAGACCTTTTTAAAGATTTTTCTTTAAAATATCCATAGTTGTGGTCAGGTATACTGTGCCTAGGTGTTCAATGCTGAAAATTTCAGATTACTTGAATTTTGACACCTTATAAATTACACAGTTAGTGTGGACATTTTCACCAATCAAACTTTAAATGTTCAATGTTCAACATGGAACATCAAAAATCGCATGTCTCAACTTGTGTAAAGGTCAGTTTTTAAGTTTCTTATTATTAGACATCGTACTTTTATTACGCTTTTTAGCAAACTACATTTTTTTTACTGCCTGCATCTCATGTTTTTCATTGTTTTTTTATAATTTTTTTTTTTTCAAAACCATCTGCATTATTTTTATAAACAATAACTTGATATATTCTTATAATTATGTGGCATTGTGATATCCCGACAACTGTCCAAATACATTCTCTAATTGACTAAGAGAAGTATACTCTAAAGTACGTACATACATAATGAGGCTATAAGTTTCAATTGTACAATAAAGATTTCAAGAGCCCTTATGTACCAAATCTGTAGATAATTGCAGATTGTTAAACGAAGATGACTATTTGTGACCAATTTTTTAAAGTGCCGAGTTCAAAGTTGAAGATGCATTGTTTACATTGCTGAAAGCTACTTAAAGATACCAATTGTTGATGTCTTCTATTGTCTTGATAAATTATTTGTGGTCTCTAAGATTTGATAGTTTGAAATTTGTTTTACAACCAGCTGGATAGGTGTGGTCAATGTTTTAGGACTTCTCTCCACTTGAAAAAAATGAAATGGCCAAAATGTGGCTTTGCATTGTAGTCCATTTAGATTTTTTGAAGAAAAAAAATGAATTGATGCTTGAAGTTATAAATTGAGTTGGGGGGTGGGGGTTGGAGGCTGCTTATAAAATGATGTTGATTCAAATCCGAATATTATAATAGTTTTAAAATTGTTGAGAAATTGTTTAGACAGTATCAAAGCACAAAGTGGAAGATAAAAGATAAAATGTAAAGCCAGAAAGGTTTGAGTTACTTTTTTTTCATTATCTTTTTTTTTTTTCTTGTGAAAAATGCAGCATTTGATTATTTCCATCTATAGATGACTACAAACACAAAGTATTTAGTGCAGAAAATTAATTTTATTAGTAGATTCTTTCATCTTTGAAGCAAAGAAACTGTTCTTATTTATTGTTATGAGGGGGTAAATGTTTATACAGGGGGTATGCCTGTATGCTCAGATATGTGCCAGAAGTGTTTGTGTGATGAGCATGTGATTAGACAGCCGGAGACTTCAAACGGACCCGTACGCTTTGATATTGCCTATTTGAGTGAGGAAATAGCAGCCCAACTTCAACAGGGGACCTGAGCCCTCACTCAGTTACGACAGTTTTCTTCAGCTCTCTACATACTTTTATACTTTTATTTTCATTCACTTATCATGATTTTTTTTTTCTTTTTTTTTTCTTTTTTTGCAAATGGGTAAAGAATTGCATTCTCATGTGATTTGACTGTTTTTTGGGGGGGTTTAGTACTTTTGTGTGATTTACATGACATTTTTTCTCTATAATGTTAAAAATCTGTAAAGAAGAACATTTTCACATGATTCACATTTTTTTGTTGTTCTATTCTTCTTTTATTAAATTAAATCTGTTAAAGATGACATTAATAAGCAATTTACATAACAAATTTTCACTTTAAAGAAAGAGTAAGTAAAGAATGATACTTTTATTTGATAATGATATTACTTTTTTTTCTGTTTGTATAAAGGTAAGATTGTTTTGTGATTTAAATTATTTTCTTGGTTCTATTTTGTTAAACTGTTAGGAAAAACATTTTTATTTGCTACAGATTTACTGTGAAATAGGAAAATATATCTTGATTTTCTTTCACCTCTACTTAAATTTAAGCAAATTTGTATAAAAAAAAAAGAAAAAAATATAAATATACTTTACTTGCATATTTATTTACTTATTTATTTACAGCTTATCAGTAAAGAGTAACAGTTGAATTTGCTTCTTATTTGTCAAAAGACAATTCTTTTTAGCAATTCTGTAAAAAAGGTTTGGAGACTGAGTTCTTGTCTTTTAAACTTACTTGAGTACTAATTAACTAATTAATGATCATCTGCTTCCTAGGTGGCAATTAATTAAGTATGATGCAATTATATTGAAGGTTTTATGGTCCAAAACAAATGAAAACAGTAAAAAGATTGACAACGTAGTGCTTCATTGTTTGTTTAATATGAGAGGATTTCTATTTAGGAAAATTAGATTTATAACAAAGATTAATACTATTGCTCTTTAATTTATTTCATTGAAAAATGCTTCTGATTAATGATTAAGTGGATCTAAAATGTATTACTCCAATACTAATTTGACTGCAAATTGCAGTGAATGTGTTTCTATTCAAATTAGTTACTTTCTGAGAGACATTTATGTATTGGTTTCCAGGAATATAAAAAGGTTGCTATGGTTATCCGAAATTTGATTGATGGTGTTTGTTTTAGGTAACAGCTAGTACTGATACCTGCATTTTAATCATTTTGGTTGTATATCAGTTAAATCATGTTGATTTGATCTTATTAGCTGTAATTGACTGTGATTTATTTTCTTTTATTTAACTTACCTGTAATTAATTTAGAATTAAATATTTTTCTTGTTAAATCGTACCTTTACCTTTAAATCCGTGTTTGTGAATGCAATATGAAACATTTCATCTAGAACTGGTCTACATAAATGACAGGTGAGAATGTATTCCTACATCCGGTCATGTTATGATATGAAAAACTTGGATGTAATGCACATTTAGCCCTTATGCCGTCACATTTGTTATTAATCCTCATTTTATATAAGAGTTTCGCTAAAATAACACTCAAACAATATTAGCCTTTTGCTAGAGACTTGACAGCAAATAATGTAGATCCCGATATTTTCCATTTGGTGCTTGTTGATATGGATCTGTACCAGTTGCCTAAGCCCCAGTTATTTTTGCAAAGCAGGTAAGGGGTTAATGACTTGTCATACTTGGTCTGTGTTATATTTCAAGTGATATAGAAGAAAACATACTGGTATGATCATCTCTAAACCTAGCAAAGACTGAATTCGAAGCCTAGTGAAAGAAATGGCATAGATCTAGATCAGACTCTGAGTGTAAAGGCATGGATTTATTGCGTAATGTTTATCCTTTGTCTTAATTTTCAACTAAACTATTTTTGTTAGTGTTCTCTTCATAGCAGATATGGTGCTACCAATACTGTTCTAGTATTCAATGTACATTAAACAAACTCTATGCATAAAACTGAAGCAGTTAATATAGGTCCAGGTCAGTCAGCTTCCACTGAAAGTATCTGATCAGATCCAGGTCAGTCAGCTTCTGCTTGAAGTAATCTGATCAGATCCAGGTCAGTCAGCTTCCACTGAAAGTATCTGATCAGATCCAGGTCAGTCAGCTTCTGCTTGAAGTAATCTGATCAGATCCAGGTCAGTCAGCTTCCACTGAAAGTATCTGATCAGATCCAGGTCAGTCAGTTTCTGCTTGAAGTAATCTGATCAGATCCAGGTCAGTCAGCTTCTGCTTGAAGTAATCTGATCAGATCCAGGTCAGTCAGCTTCTGCTTGAAGTAATCTGATCAGATCCAGGTCAGTCAGCTTCTGCTTGAAGTAATCTGGTCAGATCCAGATCAGTCAGCTTCTGCTTGAAGTAATCTGATCAGATCCAGGTCAGTCAGCTTCTGCTTGAAGTAATCTGATCAGATCCAGGTCAGTCAGCTTCTGCTTGAAGTAATCTGATCAGATCCAGGTCAGTCAGCTTCTGCTTGAAGTAATCTGATCAGATCCAGGTCAGTCAGCTTCCACTGGAAATTATCTGAACAGATCCAGGTCAGTCAGCTTCCACTGGAAATTATCTGAACAGATCCAGGTCAGTCAGCTTCTGCTTGAAGTAATACTAATCTGATCAGATTTAGGTCAGTCAGCTTCTGCTTAAAGTGATACTAATCTGATCAGATCCAGGTCAGTCAGCTTCTGCTTGAAGCTGATCAGATCCAGGTCGGTTGGCTTCTTGACCACAAAATTTTGAAGTTAAAACATTTTATATATTTACAAAAAAAAGAACTATTTTTCTTTTCTTTTGTTCCTTTGTTAAATGTTTTACAGTACAGGTACCAATATTGATGCTGTATAACAGTAAATATGATTGGAAATCTTTGTTATTGTCCATTTTGTATGCCCATGAGTCTTCCACCGTACTTCTTGGCATGGATCCATTGAGAAATAATTATGGCGATAAAAAACAATTTATATAGCACTCTCTGATCTAATACTGATGTTACAGACTGTTTTTTTTACATGGCCTGTTTTATCTGGATGCAGTCAAGCACAGGTGCCTTTGAAGTTCTCTCTAGTCTGTTTGATCTGTCCCTTTGTAACTTTTCGGAGCCTTTGTCTCTTTGACGTTTTATACTTTATTTGCATACTTTTTTGTCTTTGATTCTCTCTCCCTGACCCCCTCTGACGGCTTGTGCTCCTTTTCTCTCCATCTTTCTATATACTGTTTTACTGTTGCAAAGTGATGCATTTTTTCCATGTGTTGCAAACAAACATCAGGCCGCTTTACGTTGGTTATGTTGCAGTTGGTTATGTTGCATCGTTTGTTTACTGTAGGTTTTATGGCTAGCACAGATATTGCATACAAACCTATTGCATCATCGTACATGCTTTTGCATTATGTTTCATTTTCATTCTAAGTATTTATGTTATTGTATTCTTGAATTGCAAATAATTTAAAAAGAAAGATTAAAAAATCTTACCTTTTCCTTTTCTTTTTTTTAAAATTCATTAGTGGCTTTATTTTGATTGACAATCCAAATTTTTTTTTCTTTTTTTGTAAAGTATTAGACCATACTTGTATGCATATCCAACTTATTCAAGTAAATAAAAGCAGAAATTAACATACATTTTGTGAGGCTGAATGTAAAAGTTTTTGTTATTTTGTTGACATGTCTTAAGAGTATATAATTTATTTGGTCCAGTCCTTAACTGCCCAAGGCACAAGACTGAGATGCATACCTACATGGTTAGAGAAATGTGCAGATCTCACCGAAAAACAAAGTTTTTGTTTCAAACATTACCAAGGGAAAAAAGTTGGCGAAAAGTGAGAGGATGTGCATATGATGTAAAGAAAAATGTGGTTAGACTTTTTTATGAAGGTTATATAAAACAACGTATATTACACATATACATCACTGACCTTCATAAGTGTAGTTTTGTTAACACTTTAAAAGTGGTATCCAACAGTTTGTCTTCATCAAACTCATGTTAACCTGGATTGGGTGGATTGTGGCATAATTTCTGCAAAAAGTCAAACCTAAGTCTAACACGATTTTAAACATTGTCTAAACTGTAAGACAGTAGAAATGGTGAACTAAATCACTCTACATGCCCATTCTTTCTAACTCTATAAATATGCATGATTGGGATTTCTAAAAACAGCCGTCAAGGTCACAGCGGATTACCCGAATAATTATAGAAAGTTATAATTATAGAAAGTTACGGGTCATCTGGTTTTCTTAGATTAAAAATGGCTAAGTGTGCAGCGTGGCTTAGATAGGAAATACCTATTTGTAATGATGAGTGATGTGTTATGCTTCACTTTTCACATAGATGTAGGACATCAATAATCAGAATTTTCCATGATCTTTTCAGGCAACAATAGATAATTTGGGTCTTTGATAGAAAAAAATCTGGTCCAGACTGTCGGATATCACCTTTAAAATAATTATAAACATCTTCAAAACAGAACACAACAGGTAAGGACTTAACTAAGACTAAGCTGTTACCATCCATACATTTGGCTAGGGGCTTTATGTTTATGAGCCAGTGGGTTTTAATTGTTAAAGTCACATGGCTTTAATAATGTGATGAAAGGGGTGGGATTGATCCTGTGTGAGCTACCTTGGGTCATAAAAAAGGGCAGCTAATGAACGTTTTAGGACCTGGGTAGTGTGGAAATGACTGTGAAAATGACATGGTATAATTGAGTCCATCTACATTTCAGGCGTGAAGTATGGGTTGTTGGGATCATTGGTTGTAGTTTATGGGTTCTGGGTGTTTGGGGGCTCAGTTAGTGTTTATAGTCATTGCCACTGGCAGAGGTGAGGTGGATTGTCTGATGACCACATGCTTCATTGGGTTTATGCTCAGTTCCAGATTTGGGAGAAATTTTCTCAAGCTACTTCTTTATTTCTCCACAGAAAGTGGGTTGATTAAGCAAACTTCTTGTGTAGTCGCCAGTCCACTTGAGAAAATTCTCACCTTCACAAACCTTGTAACAACTTGGAGTCACAAGTGGCTGACAACAGATGTGAAATAGCAACTGGAGATCAGAAGATAGTTTGATAAAATGGAAATGTCGACAGTTAAAATATTGACAGATAAATGCTTAAATTAAATAGATTAAGAGAAGAAAAAAAGGTTGAGACTTTGTAAAAAGGTTTTTATATTAAGTGTCAGCACTACCAAAGTCATGACAACAAGTACCAACTGTAGTAGGCATAAGGTTTAAATAATGTCAGTTAGTATGCATCATTTAGGTTTTGAAAATAGGACAACTGTTAATCGATATATAGTTGAACTGCATTAGATATAATTGCTTATTTAAGTTAAGTCACTGGAAAATTAATGGCCATTATTGTATGAAAGTTGGGAGTAGTTTATTAGGCTTGATAGTGGTGGAAATAAATGTGTAAGTGTCTTCCTTTTCGGAATAAGAACTATAGAAATCAGACAGGAAGGCATTGCTGGACAGTGAAAACAAAACAGGTTTCTTTGACTGTCTGAAGCTTGATCATTTTGAATGACATGGCAGTATATCCTAGGAGACAACAGCGAACAGGCGCAATCAGTGGAGACCAATTTGAAATAGACTTAGCAGTAAACTGAATCCATGATATTTAAATGAAAAAAAAGTTGAGGATTATGGGTCAGAGCCTCAGAGGTTGCAAAGGTCCTGTTTTAGACATAAAATCTTGACTTATTTTAATCCTTTATATTTTTCCAAAATCTTATTTTTGGCACTTATGAGAATTGCTGCAATGTATAGTATAATGGAAACCCACATTGAAGAGTGTAGTTAAAATTAATGTAACATGAACAGTATGCTAACATTTGTATTTTAATAGTTCAACTTGGAACCTAGTGTAACCCAGAACTAAGAGTTTGAAACACAACTTCTACAGTGATTTTTCTGTTCAAAAAGGGAAGTGGAATCATGGGAGGTGAAATTATGGGAAATTATAGGAAGTGGAATTATGGGAATTTGTGGGAGTTGTGATCATGGGAAATTATTAGTGGTGGAATTATGGGAATATCTATAGGAGGTGTAATTATGGGAAATTATTAGAGGTGGAATAATGGGAAATTATTAGAAGTGGAATAATGGGAAATTGTTGGAGGTGGAATTATGATCACTCAACATCTATTACCACAATATAATACATATCAATCTTGACAAATGCCCCGATTAGGACTGGAACCCACACAATGATGGGCTGAGGACTTTCAAGCCAATGCCTTTAACCACATACCCACAACAACATTGATGAATCAAAATATCAACATAACTTAATATTGACCACCCTTTGTTTTATTCCCCTTAAAAACAAATTAATAAATACCATCTGCTACTGTGATATACGAACGCCCCTCCACCTTCCCTTCCGCATGCTCCCTTCTTGAAGAGCCTATTTCCTATACAGCTGCAATGGTGGTTTTATCTCTAAGCCTGCTTAGCATCCATTGAGATGACATTAGCAAATTACAGATCCAGATCAGCCAGCTCCGCCTGGGAGCTGTCTGATCAGGATCTGAACTATTTACTGTCAAGATTCTAACAATACAGTTACAATTGTATATTTCGAAGCTAAGACAGAGATTTATAATTCAGCAAATGTTATTGATAAATGTAGCAGAGATGGGGATATTTATTGTCTGGATGGATGTAAAGTCATGATGGCTACCAATGCACAAGACAATACATGCTTAACATGCATTCTGCTATTGTAGCTAACCCCTCCCAATCCTTTTACATGTGTGTGGGCATTAAGATCAAAGGCATAGCCACCAAGTCACATAAGTGCAATATTGATGTAAGTCGTTCTACAGATCCTTGGGTTTTAGGGCACTACCCATATTGTAATAATAAGCGATCAGGCTTAATGAGGGAGTTGGGGGTGGGTGTAAAACTACATATGTTTTTTTTTTAAAGGTCTAGATGTCAACAATTGTATAAGAGATATTTTAGTATTTCAATTTTTCTGTCTGTTAAAGTGTACAAAAAGAAAGACAGTCATGTTGTTCTACAATCTAAAAGACGTAACTCAGCTGTATTTCGAATATCTCCCAATAAGAGAAAAAAGGAAGAAAAGAAAATTTAAAAAAAAGGCCTAGTTATCATAAAATGCTTATGTTACGGTATAAATAGGACTTAACTTTGTTGTCACCAAGTTCTAATTGATTAGGAGGTTACATACTGTACTGAATGCACCCGCTGCGCCAAGGCAGGGTGTGTGTGTAAGTTTGTATTTATGTGTGCGCATGCCGTGGCAAGAGTGAGTGTCATAATTAGGCTAATGTGCTTCAGTTTACTGATTATTTGATTGGAAAGTGTTGATAAAAAAATATCATTATCTCTTGTTGACATGATATTGTACTTTACAATAGTAGAACATGTCCAGCTTAGCTTTTGGAATGGATCGGCTTTATTATGACTGATGTATGAAAAAGAGAAAAAGCAGTCTCGGTTTTTTTATGACTGATTTTTGAAAAAGAGAAAAAGCAGTGCCAATCAGTTTTTTTATGCCTGATGTATGAAAAGAGAACAAAAGAAAAAAAAGTAGTTCCGAGTAAACTATTGCTTTGTGGAACTTAGTGGCTTTACTTGTTGCATAACAGTTGGAATGATGCACATTTTAATCCCTACTTTTCCCTACACTTGAAGTTTTCCCTAAACTATTAGTGTGACTATAGAAAAAAAAAGATATTTTTTCTTATTTATATATCACAATAACTAGATGTTGCATTAATGATCAAAACTGATCCATGTGATGTATTAAAAAAAACAACAACATAAAAAACAGAGAATTTGCATTGTGTAAGACCAATTTTGTCTTGTTATTCTTGTCTACAGTAATAGACTATACTTTCATGGAGGTAAATTAAGCCTTGTACATTGGTCAATTAGAGTCCTTGTCTCTATAACTAGGGGAGGTAATCTAAAAGATCATCGGGGTCTACACCGGTCGCAGATTTGTGTTTCAGGGCCAAGGCTTCAAAGGTTTCTCTCCTGTGTAGCATGATACCCGATACTGTTGATGGCTTGCATGTTTACCTCACACTTGCTTGCATGCAACTGCAGAATCAGCATTTGAGAATCTAATCACAGCCGCCTCTCTACCATCTATCACAGCCGCCTCTCTACCATCTATTACAGCT
Source organism: Sinonovacula constricta (assembly GCA_007844125.1). NCBI lineage: Eukaryota > Metazoa > Mollusca > Bivalvia > Cardiida > Solecurtidae > Sinonovacula > Sinonovacula constricta. The sequence goes on from CM017555.1 coordinate 46,795,229, forward strand.
AGCACTCTAGCATCTCTCTCCCTAAAACCCACGACCAGATATAGATACTGGCTGCATTTCTGCTTTTTATCCTGATGTTGGCTGTCTTCACTGTCATTGCTTGGTACATGGTTGAGGTTGATGGTGGCTTTACTTGATGGTTGATAATGATGGCAATTGCGCTTTGAATATGGTGGTATACCTATTGGTACAACAGGGGTTGGTACCTATAAAATATCCCTTCCTCCCTTAAACTAAGAAATTTACTTAAACGTTGAATTTGATAGCCTTACATGAAAGTAAACTTCATTAGGGAAAAGGTTAAATGAATTGGACTTAATTTGTATAAGTGAAAAAATAAGGTAATTTATAAATATTAGCCTTGTTTTTTTGTTGTTTTTAATGTTAGTGGTGAGATTATCGTTATGATGATGATGATGATGATGGGTTAGTTTGTGATTAGAATTATTATTATGATGTTGGTGATGATACAATGATTACCAGAATGATGATGTGATGATAAAAGAAAATGAAAATGTGAAATATTTGGACAAGAATCATGATGATAAATTTGTCATCCATCAATATTAAGATAGGAAAGCAATACCTATCTTGCACCTGGTTGCAGATTGGTAATAAATAAAGTATTAATGACAGAAAACATCATACCAGGGATGGTCAATTATTCCAAAGCTTCAAAAACCTTTAACAAAGTACCACTTCATTTATTGCGCTTATTACCGATTTTCAGAACAATCCTATTTATTGACATTTTTCCATGTTACTGAAATTGCCTATTAAACTTAATGGAACTGTTCAGTGAAACTCGCTTGAAAACATCATTTCTCCTACACTGCTTAAAATAAATGAATACTTCCCAGAAAGGACGTTGATCCTGATTTGGCAGCCTCTTCTGTGAACTGTCTGATCAGAATCATCAATATTTGCTGCAAAGATTAACAACATGTTAACACCATTGTTCACTTTTCTTTAGATTTTAATATAAACTGAAGAATGATAGTGCATCATTGAAACATGTTACAGGTTAAGGGTTTGTAAATAATAAAGAATGAGTATTCCACAAGGGGTTGCCAGTAGTTTTATGATTTACAGGTGGGCCCCACAAGGTCTGTAAACAACATCAACACCACTGGTGTTAGGGGTGTGTAGGAAGGGGGGATACATGGGATAGGGCCTTGTTATAGTTGGTTATCTAGAGTTTTTTGACTTTCATACAATTATGCTTTGCAACAAGCCAACTTGTATACTGTAAAATAGTTCCATGTACACATTAAAAAATAATTCTGAAAAAAAGAAGATTAGCATATTTTATTTTTACACATAGATGTTTATAAGTAGCATGTGGTGTGTCACTGACTTTTTGTAGAACGCTTTATGGACGACAATTTTTTATAAAAAGCCCTTACCCATAAAAATACAAAATTCTTTGAGCGCTTTTTACACTGACTGTTCACTTAGTCAGGTGTTGACACATTGAGATTAAGTAGCGCACACATTTCATGGTCATAAAAGCAACCTTACTCTAATAAATGATGGCGGCAAAGACCTTGCATGAACGAGTCTTATTGTTTTTTGTATGTTGAAATAAGGATATCAAAGCATTGTCTTGGTTTGAAAGAGGTTATGCTTATAGTATAGAACAGTAAGAGAGTCATTGCTTCAGGTATTTGTTTAGGAAGTTACATTTCCTGCTAGTCTTGTGCATTTTACGTACAGGTATAATAAATACAGAGTGTCAACCTCTACAGTAGGTTGATACACAGACTGAGGAAAACTTTAGATGTCATATTGCCAATATATTCTGTTTTGGTGGTAACAGTGACACTTGGGGTCCAGTGTTGGTGGAAGCCAGCTGCATTCTAAAGTGGAATCTACTTGTAAGATTTTTGTTCTGCTAAGTGAGCTAATAGCGGTTCCCTTGTCTGCCAGGAAGTGCCCTCTTTATCCCATAGAAGTGCGGCCCGTGGCCAAGGGCTAAGAATCTGGGGTATTGTTACTCGAGCGGTAACAGTTCAATGTTTCTGACTTCTCAGCTTCTCCTTCTGTCAGTTTGAGGTCCAGTCAGGGTGGACATTCTTATGTCAGCAGGTTCTAAGTAAGTATCTATTAAACTGGACAAATCAGATCCCTCTCTCACACTGTCATTATGTTTACCCCCTGTCACAGGCTCTGAGTACCTTTTTGTGTGACTCAATATGACATCCTGTTAATTGTCATTTAGGAATTTGAAAAAAGGAGGTGGCAATTTGGGTACTCATAACTCTGGTGAAATATACAAATGAATTTTAGTATTTTTTCAATTGAACGATTAAATCACTCAAGTAAGATAATAAATTTCGCTAACATTGTAACATAAACATTGTAACATAAAAAATCTTGACATTCATTGCTGTAAGCCTGTGTTGTGAGATTAACAAACAGTAACACTATAGGAGGATGGGTTTGGCTGGGGTCTTCTTTCATCAGCGATAATGAAAAAGAAAACCTTACTGAAATGCTAAGAAAGGAAGCCTAAACCCTTTTTTTTTTTTACTTTACATGACCGTTATTCTTTGGGGACCATAATAGAAGCACCTTGGATAATGGTTCATAGCTCTGTTAGCACATTACCAGAGCTCTGCCATTTGTTCAAAATTGGAACTGGTTTAATGCCCATGATGACTGATCAAAGTCTCAGAAATTAAACTCGTATAATGCCCATGCATCTGATCAGCTTATGAAAGTAGTTTCATGACAGACTTGGTTTCAGGATAATATTACTTCATGGTAACATGCCAAGTGCTCATTGCATGCTATCACAGCTAAGGCAGCACTATATACATTGAAATTAAACAAAATCTTTTGATGCCAGAAAGAGTGTTGGTTGAATGCTAAACCTAAGCAAAAACACACAAATAAAGAGTCTGACACAGACAACTAAGAGGCTGACTGCAGATACAGTGAAGTGATAATTTGTTTACACTTCCAGGTCCAAGGCACAGTTACATAGTTGACCTTGTATCATTACACCCACTGCACTCAATGACATTTTATCTCACATGGTAACACTCAGCTAAGTGTCTCACCCCGCAATTACACAGCTGTGTTAAACATGCTCCTACGCATCATCATTTCATTCAGACTCAGCCTCTGCCTCATGTTGTCTTTCTTGGGATTGACGTTCGCGTTTGACATGAAAAACTAAAAATATAAACACCGTATACACGAGGGAGAAACAATCAAGGGAGCTTTGCAGTAAAGTTTTCTCTTCATTGAACCATGAAACTGTGCCATTCTTTACTGCTGTGAACATAAAATATGAGTGTGAAGTCATTATACCCAGCGAGCCGTATATATTATTCATAATCGTCAGATAGCACTCTACCATCAGTCTTGGAATGCGATGTGTGAATTTTTTATACAGCCTCAAGTGTTTTGGCGGTTAATGCGAAACAGTCACCAATTGGGGAATAGATGTTGAATAAATAGCTGGAGAAAAATGGGATTAATATTGAAGAACTGTATGCACTTATTAAACTTAAATATATAAAAAAAAAAGAATTTAGAGCGCTCTTTCTGAGGATTATTGTCCATAAGATATTAAAATAAATAGAAGATGAAAGCTGATGATAAATTATGAAATGCAGAATGTTAATCATGTTATGTGAATTTTTGATCTTGTTGTTACTTTCATGTTTTAAAAATCAGGGCAAATCTGACTGTAAACTGTTTCTTTTACAGTCAATTTAATCACTAAAGAGCCCCTCTTATGAAAGTAAACCTTGAACTTTTTCATAATTAGTTGTTTAATTAAACCTTAATGAGGCTCATCATTATTTGGACTCTCACGGTCTTACCACACATTAAGAAGGGCATACATACAGGTGGTCCCTTTGTAGACTTAGCTTTATGTTCTGATGGCTGAGTTGGTAGAATGGTTGCCATATGAGTGTAAGGCTGCAAGTTTGATCCTCAGCTGCCACTGTCATGAAGTTATGGTGTTCATTTGAAATAGATTAAGTGTTACCGTTACTGTCATAGCATATAGCTTATAGAAAATTGATTTCATACCATACTCAGTGACATAGTTCTCCTTCAGGCCAACTAGTTTTGGAGCAATATGTATAAGTATGAATTAAAAAGGAATCTTTCATGGCAGTTAAGACAGAAGTAGGTCTAAAACAAGGATTATAACCAACCCTGCTGAGTTTTCAAAACTTTTTTTTAACATATATCAATTTTGATAAGTTTTTATTTTTTAATACTGTATTATTTTCTTAATGATTTTAATATTTAATTTGTGTTTTCAGGCAAACCACCTGTGCCCACTGACAGAGATGGACCCTTCGGCTACTTACCTAACTTCCCTCCTTACCATAATGGTTCAACTCCCACCACAATGGTAAGTCTTACCCATCTTTTTCATAAAGGGGTGGCAGGATTCATTCTACCTACTATACTAAGCCAAGTCTAAGCAGAAATATATTCTTCTTTTTTTTTCATTGAAAATAAGTACTGATTCCTAAATTTATTGAAATGATTTTTAAGGAAAAGATGTTTATTTGGAGTTTTATAAATAAATAACAAAGTAATTTTTAGCTCACCTGAGCACAACGTGCTCAAGGGGAGCTTTTGTGATACCGCTTCGTCCGTCGTCCGGCGTCCGTCGTTCGTCGTCCGTCGTCCGTCGTTCGTCGTTCGTCGTCAACATTTACCTTGTGAACACACTACAGGCCACAATTTTTATCCAATCTTCATCAAACTTGGTCAGAATGTTTGTCTGCATGAAATCTTGGATGAGTTCATTATTGGGTCACCTGGGGTCAAAAAGTAGGTCACGAGGTCAAATTTTAGGAAAAACTTGTGAACACACTAGAGACCACATTTATAGCCCAATCTTCACCAAACTTGGTCAGAATGTTTGTCTGCATGAAATCTTGGATGAGTTCGTAACTGGGTCACGTGGGGTCAAAAAGTAGGTCACTAGGTCAAATCTTAGAAAAAGCTTGTGAACACACTAGAGGCCACATTTATAGCCCAATCTTCACCAAACTTGGTCAGAATGTTTGTCTGCATGAAATCTTAGATGAGTTCGTAACTGGGTCACGTGGGGTCAAAAAGTAGGTCACTAGGTCAAATCTTAGAAAAAGCTTGTGAACACACTAGAGGCCACATTTATAGCCCAATCTTCACCAAACTTGGTCAGAATGTTTGTCTGCATTAAATCTTGGATGAGTTCGTAACTGGGTCACGTGGGGTCAAAAAGTAGGTCACTAGGTCAAATCTTAGAAAAAGCTTGTGAACACACTAGAGGCCACATTTATAGCCCAATCTTCACCAAACTTGGTCAGAATGTTTGTCTGCATGAAATCTTGGATGAGTTCGTAACTGGGTCACGTGGGGTCAAAAAGTAGGTCACTAGGTCAAATCTTAGAAAAAGCTTGTGAACACACTAGATGCCACATTTATAGCCCAATCTTCACCAAACTTGGTCAGAATGTTTGTCTGCATGAAATCTTGGATGAGTTCGTAACTGGGTCACGTGGGGTCAAAAAGTAGGTCACTAGGTCAAATCTTAGAAAAAGCTTGTGAACACACTAGAGGCCACATTTATAGCCCAATCTTCACCAAACTTGGTCAGAATGTTTGTCTGCATGAAATCTTGGATGAGTTTGTAACTGGGTCACGTGGGGTCAAAAAGTAGGTCACTAGGTCAAATCTTAGAAAAAGCTTGTGAACACACTAGAGGCCACATTTATAGCCCAATCTTCACCGAACTTGGTCAGAATGTTTGTCTGCATGAAATCTTGGATGAGTTCGTAACTGGGTCACGTGGGGTCAAAAAGTAGGTCACTAGGTCAAATCTTAGAAAAAGCTTGTGAACACACTAGAGGCCACATTTATAGCCCAATCTTCACCGAACTTGGTCAGAATGTTTGTCTGCATGAAATCTTGGATGAGTTCGTAACTGGGTCACGTGGGGTCAAAAAGTAGGTCACTAGGTCAAACCTTAGAAAAAGCTTGTGAAAACACTTAAGAGGCTACATTGATGGCCCAGTCTTCACCAAACTTGACCATCATGTTTGCCAGTATGAAATCTTACATATGTTTTGAAGTGAGTCATGTGGATTCAGTAGGTTACTTGTTAAAATTCTAGAAAATGTTATCAACCCAGTGGCCACACTAATGGTCCAACCTTCACCAAAGGTTTCTAAAGTAAATAACTCTTTAATTACTTAATGCCAGATTTGAGCCTACATAAAGCCTGTGTCATCAGGTGAGCGATTAAGGGCCATCATGGCCCTCTTGTTTAATAAAATTGTTTATGATGTTTTATCATATGTTTAAAGTTTTGTTAATGTGATCTTTACATACACTAAAAAAATATTTGAAAGAAAAAAGGAGAAACAAAAGGTCAGGCTTGGGTGTTGGTAGAATGGTTCATAAGCCAAAGATTTAAATATTAATTCTAGTTGCATGCACACAGAAAAACTCTTGTTTTTCAACTAAGAAGTGACATCATACTTATATTATTAATTATTATAACTAATAGTGTTTTTGTACAGTATACCTTCACTACTTCTTTGTATTTATGATTTATTTAGTTTTTCTATATCAACCCACCTTCTCCTGCCACACACACATGTACATTGTGTCTAAAATATTTGAACAAAAAAAAAAGAAGGTTTTTTAACTTAAGATAAAAATTTACATTAAAATAAACAATTACTGAACTCTGATATCAGTCTGTTATAAAAATTATGAACTTTTTCAAAATGGTAATATATTCAATGATTTTTCAAAATTTGGTTATCTTTTTTTGGAATTGACAAATTTGACCTCATGAAAACATTCAACTTATTTCAACACATTTTAATAAATGAAAACAGTTCTTGTATAATGAAGTGACTACACTTGAGCTCCTCCTCATATCAAAGTTGTTCTCAGAAGTTCCAAATGAAACAAGTGAATTATTATTGGATTGGAAAAGGAAAGATTTTTATTTAAAGTAATAGGGTAGTTCTCAGGAAAAGAATTTTCGTAATAATTTTTTAAAAGTACAAACAGCGGTAAATTTTATACGAAATGAAAGTTACATTGTTCATACAACTAGCCATGATCTTACACTGTTTTAATGAATTGTAGTTATGGAGCATAAAAAAACCCAGTGTAGAAACAACTTTTTTGCTTGCAGTAGTTCTTAAGTACTTACTTATCTGATAAAGAATATGCTCAACGTGATTATGTTTTTTTATTAAACATATTATTTATATTAGAAACGAAAACCCTAGCCAAGATGTAAAGATAAGCTTTACATTGCATTTGATTATTTATATTGAAAAAAATGGGGCTGCCATTACAGTTTAGATAACATATTATAACTTCAATTATACTTCTGTTTTGTGTTCAATTACAGGGGTAATGTTATATAATAAACTGTATTACTTTTTATCTAACAGTTTATTTATTGAACATGAATTATCCCCCATATCATGTTAAGATGTGATGGCAAAATATGGGTGTGTCAACATCTGGCACAACAACATTGCAAAAAAAATATAACAACAGCTACATAATTTAATGAGCAGATATGAATGACTAACTCATTAATGTGTTATAATAATGGAAAACTTAAATATTTACAATGAAAATAAAAGTAATCAGATAACAAAGATTGATAACTAGATATCAAAACGTTAAACTTTCAAAACGTAGCGAAAAAAGGTCAAATATTAAAACATTGTGACACTTTCAAAATACAGCGAAAAAAAGGTCAAATATTAAAACACTGTTACTCTTTCAAAATATAGCTGAAAAAGTCAAGTATTAAAACATTGTGAAACTTATAGTTAATGAAAAAAAGTCATATGTTGAAACTTTCCAAACTTAGCACAACAAAGTAAAATATTAAAACATTGTGAAACTAAAAATTAGTGGATAAAAGTCATATGTTAAAACATTGGGAAACTTTCAAAACTTGGCAAAAAACAAACAACAGCACATTTAGGATATATTTTTTTAGAAAAAAAAAAAGCTAGACAATATTGGGTTGCGAACAAAAAGTGTATTTGAGCAAAATATTTACATTTGGGGACTTAAGTATTAAAAGGATTAGAATATTGATGTAATGTCTGAGCCCACCATTTATTTCACATTACATAACTACACATTTTTCCCAGGCAGAAACCTTTCTTAGTTTAGATTTTTCTTAAGTTAAAATGGAAATTTCATTAAAACATCTTAAAGGTAGTAACCGACAGTTTGCCTACATCCAATACACCAACACACAACTTCATACCCCTTTTCTGGGTGGAATTTGTGCGTACTTGCTGTTTATGGCTGTTAATTACAAGCTTCAATTGTTAGACAATACAAAAAGTAAATATATAGCTTTAAATGGCTGTGATTTCCAAATAATTTAATTAGGATGATGAGAATATCGGCTAAAATGTATATTGACTTCAGAGGTCATTACTCGGATGATTATGCAATGTGATCTCAAAAGTCAGGATCACATGGTTTTCTTAGTTAAAAAATAGCTAACTGTGCAGTTTGGTTTAGACAGGAAATACATTTTTATAATGACAAGTAATTGGAGTGTTATGCTTTACTTTTGACACGGATAAACATACTAATTAACATTTATTTAAGGAAACAATTACTTATTTAGTTGCATCAGAGAAAAAATAGACCAAACTGTTAGATACCACCTTTAAAGACACTGTTACAATTTGTTAATTGTTGTACCTGATCTGATTTTGGTATAAACTTAAACTATAGTGCTGAGATAACATCATAATGATAAAAATACTGAACAAAAAAATTATTTTGCTTGAGCAAAATGTCAACTATTAAAGGATTATGCAAGTGAGGGCTGTTGATCACATAGAACAGGGTCCTTTCATAGCGTTTTTCTCCCCAACGAACGTGTAAATGCCATAATTGTTGACATGCGTCTGCTAGACTTCTTGAGCGTTGAGTTGCAGAAAGCAAGTGAGGAAAAGCAAGTTTATTGTCAACATTCTTTGTCTGTATAACATTTCATCATGCCTTTTGACATAAATACCGTACATCCTGTGATGCTAATGATGTGAGAATGCTTGTCATTCTTTATCAGGATCACAGTTGTCTCTGTCAGGAAATACTACCAGCTCATGGCACTCCCATCCTGCTTTGCATCGTTAGTCAGTAAATGTTACTGTGTACAGGACAGATTTGTTATAAGAGTGGTAACCAGATAAATTAAACATTCACAGTTATAAACTAATAGACTGTAATAGTGTATTTATAGATCTATTTTGTAACTTGGAGAGAGAGAAAAACAAAAAACAAACAGCAAAACAATCTTACATTAATATTGTTTGGTACCAAAAGAACAGCATTCCTATCTGCAGAAGTTCCAAATGTGACAAAATCACTTGTTATACCTCATCTGGCCTTTCCCAACCATTATGTCCCATTTTACATCATCATGGGAGCCAAAAATAGAATGCTGAAACAATGCATCATATCTTTGTCAATAAGCCCTTATTAAAATATGTGCATGGCATCATTCACAGCTTTCACTTATGTTAGACATTTTGCCTGTTGTTTTTTTTTCTAGTGTTTTTTTGTGTGTGTATAAAAGTATGTTTCCTATTGAGGGTGATAGCAGGTAATGTCAACCTGTAATGTTCCCCTTTGGCTATCACCCAGACATTACAAATCTCCTGTTGAGTCCGCTATCACCCTTTAGGGGATGGGATATTTCTAAAGTGTTACTTAGATGCTAGGACAGGAACTTTGCTTATCCAAAATCACTAGATAATATAGATTATGGGTATTCCATTGGGAATGTTTCAAAGTGAACTTAAAATTGGAACCCTTAATTATTTATTTGGGTTTTATGGCACACTGACACTTAACAGGTCATATGGCACCCTTAATTAAAACTGTCATATATGATTAAGAAATATAACACAACATATATGTATCCTAGATTGATATTATCAATCATGTGTGTTAAAGTATTTTTCTTCTTCTAGAAATAACCATGTCCGATAAAATTCACTTCAAACTCTTGCTATCACTTTTTTAATGGCAATGATGTAAGAGTCCTTAATAATGCAAACAGTTTGACACAATGAAATGTAAGACAATGATGAAGTTCTTTTCTAAATCATCAAAACAACAACAAACAGCAGTATGTATACAACACAATGTCAGAATTCCCTTCCTTTGCTAGTCTGCTTTTAAGTTTGGAAGTCTGTGAATACGAAGCTAAAAGCTGATAACTATAATCAGGAACTGATGGTTTAAAGATTGCTATCTCTTTGAACTCACACTCACAGAAAGCCAAAACCACTTTTTTTCTAATTTCACAGATTTCTAAGATTTTTTTTTTTTGACTCTATCTCTGCTGTTTTCTGTCTATTGCCTTTAAGGATGTTTGTCTTACATTTATAGAAAGAAGTAGATAAAAGTATCTATTTTTTTCTCTATCTCATCTGTATTTATTGAAAATTACATGAATATTATGGTCAAAACTATTGTATTGTTATGTTGTGTTATTCATCATAATTAAATATTATAATTATTATATTAATTATAACCAACATATGGCTTAATTAATAATTACAGTAATGCAATTTATGAAATTATTATTATTATTATTATTATTATTTATCATCATCTTACAGCAGTGACTGCATGTGTACAAATAAATTATTGTAGAGTTAAAAACATTGCTCCCTCCTCCTCAACATCTTTTTCAGCATCACTTTTATCCAAATTATATTTGATAGTAAGCTTGTTGGGAACAAAGATGATATACACCAGTTTTCATTGAAGGGGAGATAACAAGATATTTATATTTTACTTCCACATGTGGTTAAATTTAGTAAAAAACTGCACCACAATTTATTTTTTAAAGGGTATTGTATCTTTTCCATTTTTTTGGTTTTAGTTTTATAAGAAATGTACATTTTTTAGGATTTTCTCCATTTTTCAACAAATTTCCTTTACAAACTGTTGGTTGAGTGTATAGGTCAAATTTGTTTTCTCTGATGACAAATTTTGAAATGGTTACATTTCTAATAAACAGATTGGACAAAAATATATTTTACAACATAGTTTCACTCAGAATTGTTTACCATTATCAATGACATTAATTGTCACCATATACCTATTGACGTAAGCAGAATTCAAGATAGAAAGGAATCATTTCTTATGATAAATTCTTTAGATCTCCTTCAAACTGTTTAATTAGTCACTACAATTTTCACAGGGGTACATTTGGCTTAATGGTAGAATCAACAACATGAAACTCTTATGACTTGTGGGCAGCAGCACCGTGTAGGTTTGAGTCCCGGTCAGGGAAAAATTCCCAGAAGCAGAATTACTTCCCTTGTGTTTAGTACTATTCTAGTAAAACTAGATTAGTATTTCTGTCACATCATGTCAGAACTTAATGAAATGCAAACAATGGATTCTTTAAATGGTCAATCATTATAAACAACCACTACTTCAACAGTTAACTGAAGGAAACAGTATCAAGTTCATTAATTACAGACCATAACTTCCAAGCAAAGAGAATTAAGTTGCTTCTTAAGAGTAGGAAATTCTTGTAGCAGTAATTATGTTTAGCTTTGTCTTTTTGGGATGGTGCCTGTCTTTGTGAGGTTTTTTGTATGGCACTCATTAAAACATCATCTTCATTGAGTCCTACAGCATCATACAATACATATTTCATCAGATAAGTATGATCAAAGTGCTGACGATGCTGAAGTGTGTTGATGACCAGTGGTAAATCACAGGTGACTGAATGACAGGAATAGATTATAATGGGGGCATTCTCATTGGTTCCTGATCCATTGACGGCTTATAAGCCACACCTTATAGAAGAGTGCTCACATGCTCGCTGGACACTACAATTTACCGATCCTGCTGTAAATTTGCCGATCCAAACTAACAGTTTAGTGCAACAGCTTAATTTGTAGGGCTTGAAGATTTTAGACAAAGTAGAAAATCTTGTGAGCAGGGCAATTTAATAGTCTTTGATGTGTCCTTTGTTTACTCAGCCTTCATAAATCCATGATAATTTGATTTGATTAGTCCCTTAAATGGGGGTAAAAAAGAAATGCAAGTATAATAGCCAGTTTACGATACCTAGTCTGAGAGATAAAACTAGGGAATGAAGATTTATTGGAAGTGATTATTAAGATTTCTAAACTAGTGTAGGTGACCTTATCTGGGAGTCATCAGGCCTCGGATGGTGGCCAACTTAGTGTGGTCACCTGAAATATCAATATCTTTCCCCAACTTTCCACAAGCTAGCTTAACAAATTACTTGACAATTTTCAGGGTTTTAATTGAGACATTTTTGGTAGATAAACCAGAAGATGAGCTTATTCATTTTTTGTGGTCTACCTCGATTCATTTTTTGTGGTCTACCTCATCTCCCTAGCTTTTTAAAGTCTGCCTCACTATGTCCAGTTTTTATTGTTTTTGTTGCTTATAACTATAAACAATAACATGTTGGCTTTCTTTATTGTAATTGCTAAATGTCTATGATACACACTTTTTTTATAGTTTTTTTTGTCTGTACTAAGCACAAAGAAAATAGACTCTTATTTTTTCCAACTTTCTTACTTGAATGAAAGATAAACTAAAATTGTTTGATTTTGAAGTTACAATGGACTGTCACTTTCAACACTTAGGGATATTGTTTTCATGTATTTCGTATCTGATGGTGTACGGTCTTGTACTTTGAAGAAAGAAAAGCAAAAAAAAAAAAAAAATGATTTTGCTGCAAATTAAATCAAAGTAAACAAAATATGAGCCACAACTAGGAAAATTAATACCATTTTTTGAAATATTATTTTCTATTTGGTGCTGACTGCTTTTCAAATTAGGTGTGTTATTTATTTATATACTTAAATTAAGTACACCTTGATTACTTATGCATATTTAGCACAGATTGTACACAATTCTGCATACTTGTTTGCTTATGTAAACTTTGTCGCTTGTAGCTGCTTCATGTCCATCTGGATTTTCTATATTATTATTTTCTGTGCTTGTAATATTTGCGTTTGCATGAATATTGTCAATTAATTATTTGTTTACTATTCCACTAGCATACTCCACCATTTGCGCCCTTTATGTTTTTGTATCAGGTAAGATGTTCGTTTAAACTGTTTGTTGGGTTACTTTAGAGCTCCAAATCTTGGCAAAGTAAGTTTTGTTCTTAGTTCTTTATTTGTTTTTAAAACTGTATTAAGCCTGGTAATTAACCCTTAGCTTGCAACATTTGTTCATTAACCCAGGTAATTCTTAGATCATCTTTTTACTCAGACCCTCTGCACTAGGGTCACTGTCCCAGACAGGGTCTTGGTTAGGGTGAAAACTTTCATGTGGGGAGGTTTTCCAGCTAGCCAGCGGTTTGCCAGTGGTTCTACCCAGATATAAGTCTAGAGTCGTCCTCCACCAATAATTGGCTGGAGGTTGCAAATATTACCATAATTGTATCAGTGCAATGTAAAAAATCAACAACAAATCAATCATCTTTTTTTATTTACATACAATGGTGACAATAAATACTTCTAGAGATTCAGAAGCAAATAGTGCAGATCCTGATCAGACATCTCCCGGCAGGGATCTGGCTTTGCAGGGAGCTGGTTGATGTAGATCTACACTATTTGCCAGTCATATAACTACATGTTTTACAAGCCAAGGGTTAAATGAAATGTCTTGGTGTAACGGTGAAAATAAGTACCAGAGACATAGAAATTGAGAGTTATGGGATATATAAATGTAACAAATTCACTTTACCTGCTACCAATATTTAGAGCTCTAGGTACATGGTTCGTTTCAGTTTTGTTTGTTGTTATTAATCCAGCTAATTCTGCATGATTTTGTCATTATGTCTAAAAAAAATAAATAAAAAAACATCCCCTCTGGTTTCAAGCCCCAGGTTCATGCATGGTTATGGAAATACATTTAAAAGTATAATTTCAATCAGTTTTTATTATTTATTTTCCAAGAAGTAACAAATATGGACAAACCAACAACCCTTACAGGTTACATTTTTTAAAGAATTCAAGATGTGATTTTTTGTACTGATGTTGTATTAAAAAAGCATATTTTAGTAAAATCTTCGTTAATTTGTGTCAAAAACCAGTTTCGTTTTTTAAACTGTGCATGTATTTATGTTGAAATGAAACGTTTTATATGTGCATTTGTTGAAACCAATTTTCTATTTATTTTTACTTCATTTAAATATATATATATATATATATATATATATATATATATATATATATATATATATATATATATATATATATATATATATATATATATCTTAATATAATGATAAATGTGTAGGGATGCTTCTTGGCTTTTTATATATATAAAAAGTAAACAGTATTCTAATTAACATAAAATATATCCTTTTTATATAATTTAAATGTATATGTTGATATTTTAAAATGTAGTAACTTGTAAAATAACCCAAGTTTTATTGTACGGCTGTAGCTTTGAGGGTATAACCCACACCAAAACCGCAAGCTTAAATAAGCTTGCGACAAGTTTGCGACAAGATTGCGGTAAGATTGCAACCAAGCGTGTTGCAATCTTATTTAAGCTTGCGGTAAGATTGCGATAAGAAAGCCGCAATCTTAAAATTAAGCTTGCAAGGTTGCGATAGGAACCATTACGATCTTGATTGCTCGCTTGCAAGCTTGCGCAATCATGCCAAGCGAGCGGTTTGGCTCGCTTAAAAGCTCGCTTGCACGCTTGGCAAGCTTGCAAGGTTGCGATAGGAACCATTACGATCTTAATTGCTCGCTTGCAAGCTTGCGCAATCATGCCAAGCGAGCGATTTGGCTCGCTTAGAAGCTCGCTTGCACGCTTGGCAAGCTTGCAAGGTTGCGATAGGAACCTTTACGAGCTTGATTGCTCGCTTGCAAGCTTGCGCAATCATGCCAAGCGAGCGGTTTGACTCGCTTGCTCACTTATCCCATGCGTGCGGTTTGGCACGCTTGCAAGCTTGCGCTATCATCCCAAGCTTGTGGGTTGTTTTTTTTTTCTTTGCTTGATCAAATCCGTTGAGTGGCTAAGGTTGTGGCTAGATTGACATAAATAAAATCACTAGATAACATTTGTGGTTTTCACTTAAAAATCCGATGCAACAAAAAATTTACAGGGAAAATAACACAACAGAAAGATACAAAATATATTCCACTGTAATTAAAGACAATGGCAAAGAACACAAAGAAGTGGTCATTTATTAAAGGAAACAACTAAAAGATGCTTATCAATTAATTTATATTCTTAACCCATAGCTCGCTAAGCACTTATTAATATGAGAAAGCATGACAAGCCATTTTCGGGGGTCAAGCAAATAGGATTTTAAATGATTAAATCAAACTTAAGTATCAATTTATTTATCATTAAGAATAAAATACATACAATGCACTCAAGAAATAGTACCACAGGTATTGTGTTCAAAAACAGTTTATAGTCAGTTCTTGTTGATTTCTCAGATGACAACTCTAGTTCAGCTTGAGGGAATCTTGCATCCTTCCTCTTACCTGCACAGCAAATGTATTTTTTCTCCAATTACGTCTGAAAAAGAAAAAAAATCCAACATTCTGCATTATTTAATATTTTTTTTTCATTACCTGATTTTTTATTTAGCAATGAAAGATTTATTTAGTATGTAAGGGTCTTGTGTTATTTGTACCACACAGGCACCTTCAGTCAAAGTTTGATGCAGAGTAAGTGTTCAAAGATTGAAAGAAATAGATTGGAAATTTTACAAAAAAACAAGGAAACAAACAAAAAACCTAATTAGATGCTGACACAAACTTTTACAGCTTTGGTCATGATGCAAACTTGCCTATTCTTTAAAACAGCAATTTGAAAACAGCAACAAATAACAGGAGCTATAGGCAAAAGCACCCCCATATTTTATATGTTTAAAATCTCAGCTGAGAAATGCTGAACTAACTAAAAAGTAAAGCTTAACAAAATACTATCTTGGTTATTTTATAAGCATTAATATGCACAAAGGGGTAAAAGTAAAACACCAGACCTGGTAGTGCAATCCGTAGAGTGTTGGCTCCTGGTACTAGAGGCATTGGGTTCAGTCTGGGCTGCAACATACCAAAGTCATGTTAAATGGTAGTGTTATTGCTCTCTTGCTAATACTCAAGCAAATATACAGCTAGTTCAATGACTAGTCAGTCAGGTGTCAGGATAATGTGACTGGGTGTATCATGCCAGGTGTTCATGGCATGCTAAAATCAGTAAAAACAGCTTTATATTGGCTTCAATTGAACACTATCTTCTAATAAATTGTTGGTGGTTTGATTGTTTATTAGGTTTATTGAGCCACCAACAGTAGTACTGGTATTTCAGTTATCTGGAGACGGTGTTCACTTGAAGCAGATATAGTGCTGCCTTCACTGTGTATAGCATGCCGTGAACAAATAACATGATACCACATCCAGTCATATTATCCTGACACCAGGCCAACCATAAACACACAGATAAATAAAAAGCCAGTAAATTCAAAATGTATGATTATTACAGCAAGATTATTTTTTTATTAATGTAAGTGAATACAGAGAACAAAGGAAATTTAAATTTAAAATATACCAACTAATTTTAATATTATAATATTGCAATCAAAACAGTGGCGCCCATGGCTGAGTGGTTAGAATCGCTGACTTGAAGCTCCTCAGCCCCTCACCGTGTGGGTTCGAGTCCTAGTTGGGGTGAGAACTTCTATGTAGGGAGGTTTTCCTCCACCAATAATTAGCTGGACGTCGCCAATATGGCCATAAATGTGTCCGTGCGATGTAACAAAAAATCAAACAAAATCAAAACAACATATGATTTCCAAAGATTGACATCTTCATGTACCAACAGCTGCGCCATGCAATTAATAATAAACATGGTAGTGCTAAAAGGTAGCAAATGCATTAATACAAGAACTGGTACAAATGGTCAAAATGTTACATAGTTATCTCAGTACCTTTTGTCTGTCATCCATGCGTTGCTCTTCACTGACCTCCTTATTGACATCCGTCTGCATCTCCGATTCTTTTTTTGTTCACTTGCATCTGGCTGTTTCAAACTATTACAGAAAATAAAATACTTTACATGAGTGGCAATGCCATACTAGCAAACACAGTTATGTATGTGTTCAATCATCATGTACAAGTTATCTTGGATATCTCTATTACCGGTGAGCTAAATTTATTTTCTTACCACAACAATGTAATCAACAACAAAAAATATTGTGTAGCCACTTGTAACCGTTTTATGTGCCTTTATTCCTATAGTATGCTATGTATCCATGTGTAATGTGAATGTCCGGTAACTGGATATTACCGTTAATAAGGTCACTCTAAAATAAACAATAATACAAAAATGTCTTACGTTTGAACTTGTCAGAACCGTATCAACTCTAACTGAAGCATAAATTAAATATACAGTAGAAAACACGTGTTTATGGAAAAGTCAAGGGTTTCAGAAAACGTTTGTGATAAGAAAAAACTAAGGTGAAATGTCGGAACTGAAAAAAATGGCGAAAATATTTAACACGTTAATTTTGCATTCTAAACCGTTAATGTACTAAACTTACTACGTTCAGAAAACCTGATTTAAAATGTGGTGCTTCTTATACTTGTTTAAGTAGATCAATGTCTCACCTTTGCTTAGTAGTCCAGTGAAGGAAAGTCAATTTTTTCATCTTTTTCATCACATTTTTTTCATTTCGTTGAAAATTGGCGCGGCCGGAAGTGTAGACTGCGCATGTGCTATTGTAGTAAATCGGGACCGCTCGGCGATTTCTTCGGTTATTTTCCGAAAGTTACGATTGACTTTTAATAAAACACCGTAAAAGCGACTTTTAAACTTTTATTATTAAATGGTGTTTATTCACATTCCCAATAAAGTAAGAGTGGTTTTAACATGATACTCTACTGTCTGTTTTGTTGTCATATTAGATATTAGACTGTAAATCTACTTGACCAGGTTTTCGAAAGACAACAAAAAGTTATTAAAAAACTGACATCTTTGGAATGAGATCAAAAAAATAAATATTGTACTGAGCTATTATTACCAAATCTTTTGTAGCTGTCTTTAATGATAACATAGCTTAAAATTGCTTTTGTGATCAGTCAGATCAAGGTCACTGTAACTCATAACAGCAGTTTGCTTTCCATGTCTACTCAGGATTTAGATAGATATCAAATTTGAAAGTTAACTTGTTTATGGGATGCCAAAGTATGGGATTGATTTTGTTGTCAATTAGTTTGAAGGACTGAGTCACTGTTACTAAATACATTTTATTTTGTTTAGTTCATTATCTTATTTTTTTTGAGGATTAATCAGATTAAGTAGTTAACTAACTATCTCATGGGAAGAATATGTTTGGAATTGCTTTAGGGATCAATTGTTGTCAAGTTATTAAATATATTTTTGGATTTTCTATAAAAAAATCAAGATGGGAGTAGGGTATCATTACCAAATTACTTTCTAGGGAGAGTAAATCTGGGACTGTTTTGTATAGGGTTGTGTGATTTCTGTTTAATAATAAATAATGACAAAATAAAATTTAAAAAAAAAATGGCAGTTAGTATTTAGAGCTTTTTTATGTCACATTCTGGTAAGCTTTTTTCAACCAACTGTCCATCTAGCTGCATTAACAATTTGCTCGTAAACACTTTAAAGGCTACCGTTTTGATCCAATCTTAACCAACACTGGTGGTCAGAATGTCATTAAATGTTTGTCTGTATGAAATCTTGGATGAGTTAATAAATAGGTCACATGGTCAAATAGTAGGTGACTTGGTCAGATCTATAAAAACCTTGAGAACACATTAAAAGACTTTTTTGGGGGCCTAATCTTCACAGAACTTGACCAGAATCTTTGTTTGCAATAAATCTGGATGTGTAACTGTAGGCAAAGATTTGCTTCATCATAACTTGTAATCACTAGAATCCAAGGCACAGTTGTGAACATTTAGTCTTGTGATTAAATTTTAAAGCCAGTGTCCTTAGGTGAGCGATACAGGGCCATCATAGCTTTCTTGCTGTATATCTGCAAGTGGAACTGGTCATGCTGGTCAAGTTCTCTTTCAAATGTTATTTCTTTAAAGAAATACAAAATAAATTTCTTAATGTCTTGGAATAATTTTATGCTTGCAAGTCCACAACCTATCCACAATCCTAATAATAATTAGTTTTAAGCTTGCAAGATCGCAATCTTCTTGCAATCTTCAGTGGAATATAAGATTGCAAGCTTGCAAGACCGCAAGCTTCTCGCAATCTTAATGGTATTTAAGATTGCGAGAAGTGTGCGAACAAAACCTAACCGCAACCTTAATTTCTATGCAAGCGAGCGTGCTCGCATCCGCGACCATAATATTTAAGAATTGCAATCTTATTAAGATTGCGGCAAGCTTGCGCAAACTTGTCGCAAACTTGTGACGAGCTTGTCGCATGCAAGCGTTTTGGTGTGGGAACTGCAGAAGAAGCCATGTTCCTTTCATGTAGGCTTGAAGATTTATTCCTAGATTGTATAATGATGAAATGTTTTAGGGGCTTCCTGTTTACGTATTTTGGCTGAAACCTGTATCAGTATTTATATAAATATTTGTGAAAATATACTTGCTTTCTTCAGGGATATAACCAGAGAGAAATGTTTTTGCTGATAAAATTTTAAAGCCCTGACAAAGTTTATACAACTTTTTTAGGGAGAATAATTAGGGAGTTATTCCAGCTGACCTGGGGTGCTCCAGTGGTTCTACCAAGACATAGGTCTGGGGTCTTCATTCACTAATAATTACCCAGACATCTCAAATGTGACCATAATTATGTTGCTGTGATATAACAAAAAAAAAGCAACCCTGAAAATAAATGTGATTGTTCTCTTGTCGTACTAGTTATGATATTATTACATAATAAAACGTTTTGCTCCTTTTCATACACCTAACAAGTTTCTAAAATGTGAGTCTAACATGTATTTACTATACATTGTGGGCTAGGTTTACAGCCATAAACACTTGAGAATTTTGAACAATTAACAATAAAGCACAAATAAAAATTGTTAAGAACTACAAGAAATTAAGATACAAGAAAATAAGAATCATGCAGAGAAAAGAAAAACTGCAAATAAGATTCAAGAATGCAGAGAGTGTGGGAAAGAGCGAGGGGAAGAAAGAGAGAAAGAGAAAGATGCACTGTTCGAGCTAAGGCAAAGAGGTACAGGGCTCTAGTAGAGAGAAAGAATAAAGGCAACTTGGGTAACAGTACAGAGCAACAAAGTAGACAAGGCTGTGTGTTGCACACTCCTAGTCTTTGAACAGTCCCCCCCCTTTGATTGTGTACAATTTACGAGCATCTGTCTGCAAAGATTACCAATTGGAATTCCGCAAGCAAAAGATAAAGGTTCCTTTGAACATTTCTCAGCCAATAGGAGACCCAGAGAAACCAGAGTGCTAGAGAGCTATGCCTCTAAAAACACTCCCATTCTCTCCAAGAGCTGTCAGCCGGCCAGACAACTGGGGGTGTTATTATAATGAACCTCTCAACAACTACACACCCCTACCCCCCTCATCTCCTTACTCATATTCTCCCATAATTATCAGCAGGAAACAATAATTGATGTCAAATTTTTAAAATCTCACTTTCCATTTTTTTTTGCTTCTCGGTTGCTTTTTTGGTTTGTTTGTTGGTCGTCTCTGTTTTTTTTTTTTCATTTTTTTTTCATGAATGTACAAAACAAGTTGTCACAATTTTTTTTTCTTGGGTTTCGGTTGCTGATTTTCCTCTTGCTGTCTTCTTAATATATAAATCAACTATCAATATTTGATAATAACTACACCTGTAGTTGTCATGTTGCCTGGCCCGGTAATTGGTTGTGATTATTTACATTACTGTGCATTAATGAAATGTCTTTGTTTTAATGGATTGAAAGCTAATATCCTTGAAATAAAGGATGAAAATGAAGGTTGATAATGAGAAGGGTGTTGCTTTTGTGCTAATTAAGGAATTTTTAATGCACTTTTTAATGGTTATTTTATATGCTAAAAGAAGCATTCCCTTTATTGTTGTTGTTCAAGAAAACTCTTTTTAATAGATCAGCCGATGATCAAAGGCCAAATGTACAAAAAAAGAAAAGAATTAGTCATCATCAAGGTTTTTGTCTATTTGAAAAACTTTTGCTGTATTTATTTATTTATCAATTTATTTATTTTAATAATTCAATTTTGGCAATATGTATACTTTATGATAAAAGTAAAGAAAAATCATGCTACAATCAGTAAGTTGCTACATCATATTAGACTTTATTTTATTTTAGAGCTTTCACATTTGTGCAATAGAAATTCCAAACATAACGTAACAGATAAAAAGATCAACAGCTAAGTATATTTTAATTGATTTTTAATCAAGTCTTTCATATTTGGGCAATAATTATACAGCTTGTTAATTGTTAAGATCCAATATAATTTCAGAATGTTACAAAGCAAGAAATGTCTCTGTTATGAACTCATAGCCGACTAAGCCATGCTCAGGTTTAGGCAAATAGCATAGATACATATCAGCAAGCTTCCGCTGGGAGCTGTCGAGCTTCCGCTGGGAGCTGTCGAGCCTCCGCTGGGGTCTGTGGAGCTTCCGCTGGGAGCTGTCGGATCTAGATCAGCACTATTTGCTGCTGAGTCTCTAGATTTATGTCAAGGTACAGTTGCATGAAAACCTAAGATGATGACTAAGAATTAGTATGGATATTGAATAAAATGGAGCATGATTGGGTTATAATGAACTGAAGCGTGAAATATAGCTATTATTTTATTGTTGCTCTGATGCCCAAGGAGGCTTTATTGATCTCTTTACTATAGCACTTAATTTCAATTGATCACCAAACTGCCAAATTTACAAAAGTCGTTGGTTATGAGAAATTGAATATGCTGCAGCTATAGAAAACTGTCAATATTTTTTCATTACCCCTGGTCTCTATGAAGGGAGTTCTTCTTTAATGGGCATGTTCTATTAAAATGATTGTTTGATGTTCAAAGAGACCTCCCTTTGATGTTTGCCAGTTCACTTACATAAAATGAATGATCAAACAATATGCTGGTAACAATACCCAGTTTGTGCTTTTCGAGGCAAGGAATTGTAGCAAAAGGTGCTCCGGTAAGAATGCCATGTTCTGATTGGTTATTTTAGCCAACATGGCTCCATACAGTAGCACATATAATGCATGTATTTTTAATCTGACATAAACAAAACATCAAACCTTTTTTCCAGTTTTTACGCAAGTTCTCCAAGCATTGCTTGCTTTGATGTACAGACTTGAAACACTGACACTGTGTTTGTTCTGCTCTTTGTCTACTATGGATGTGTCGACTGTAGGTAAGACAGGCAGATTTTTGTCCAGTCCTGTAAAGCAATAAGGAGAAAAACGGAAAACAGAAAACATTCACAGTTGTGCTGTAGCACAGTCTTCAGGAAAAGAGCTTGTTTTCCAATTAACAGTGTCTCTGGAATTAAGTTAAAATTTCTCTGCAAATTCGTGCTTTATTTCTCAAGGGAGACCTCTTTGATCTTCAAGCAGTGAAGTATTGGTTGTCAGCTTGGAAAAAGGAGGCAGGGCAAATAAGTTGAGGAAGGAGGGACTATCAAGGGTGTAGAAAATTGAGAGGTTTGAGACGGCTGTGAAACTGTGGGTAGTCAAACATAATCTATAATCTTGGCAGTGAAAATTGATTGTGAATCTGTGTGCCATCTTTATTAAGGAAGAAGTGTTGACAAAAAAAAGACATCACACAAAATAGTGACAACACACAAGACAGGGAGTTTAAAAACTCTTCTTAAAATAATAATAATTACTAGAGTTGATCTTTGGAAATAAGTAAGGACGGCTTAGTATGGAAAGTAGCTTGTGCCTTATTTACTTAGTAAACTTACATAAGGTATTGTTGCTGTAATTATTTTTTCTAGGATTTTACTTCAAAAATAAGTAAAAAAAAAAAAAAAGGTTCAACTGTGAACAGGAATTTGCTTAAACCGAACATTGTTTGATCATTTCTCTGTGAACACTGAACTAGTGAACTGGAAATTTGAAAACACACCGGAACTTAACTATTGCTGTGTGAGAGTACAGATGTGACAGGTGAGGCATACTTGGGAGAGTGTTAAGTTGATGGTTAGGACTGTAAACATTGTGGTTGTAAATTTTGATACAAAAAGTGGTCAAAATGATGGAAAATCTGCAGGTTGATATGGTAGACTTTGAGCCAATTACATTCAATGATCAGTATGAGGACTCATATAACACTTGCCAGGATGAGGTTAGTAGCTTGGTGTTTTGTATGTTGTTTTTAATCTAATATTTGTTTATTTTTCTTTATTTGTAGGCTATTCAAAGAACCCTTGAAATGAGCAGTATACTTTATGTAATTTCATGTTTATTTTTACACGTTAAATGTTGACTTTGTTAACTTTCATGTAATTTTTTTTGTTTTAAAACTTGTTTCTTCAGTGTTTACTTTCTTGTTAACTTTTACACTGTCATGACTTTGACATTTACTGTTATCTTTCTTGCTTCCCATTCATTCTTATCAGTTATAATAACACATTTATTATTATCAGTTGTTATGCTCTTGTTATCGTTCATCATTTAATGTTGGCTGTACTTTCTGCCTTGTTTACATTTTGATATATTTGTCTCGATCTCCCGTTTTTCATTTTTTCACCCACTGTCGTCTTAAGTTACGTTCCAGTAGAACAGTGTATCTATTGCTTTGGATAGATTAAAGCAGGAAACTTAATACTGTTGAGGTTTAAAACCCTACAACATTTTATCTTTTTGTTGATCAAGAGATTTCGGGACTCAGTGGTAGAAAATGAATGTCATGTTGGTTTAAATGAGATAACTGACACGGCAGACGGTAGAACGCAGCAATTGGACTGTCAAATAGGGCTATATAGGGGAAACACAGTGTCATTAACTGACTTTTAATTGTTTATTGTGTGTATTATCTCTTACCATAAGTTTTTCATTCTTTTCATTTCTGTTTGTAAGTGTTTACCATCCATTTTGTCCCAGCATATGTTTCAACTTTGGGCTTACTCTTTAAACAGTGAAATTATGGATGTTTATTTCAGTAATGTATAACTGGTTTGTATTTATTTTACATTTTACATTACTTCTTGTGAATACTTTTAATATATATCTGAGGTAAGCGGGGGAACTAATTAGGCTAGCAGTTGAGTATCTGAACAGAAATTATTTATTTTATTATGTTTCTAGTTAATGAATACAAGCCCATGCCATAGCTTCTTATTTGATATATCAGATCACTTACTTATTTCTACAAATCAACAGAGAACTTCTACTTATGTTATACTTTTGAAATTGTTTTTGTAAGCAAATATTTTACAAGCACATGCCTGTAAAATGTTTGCAAATCGAACTGTAGTTTAGGTTTTCAACAGAGGATATTAAGTTGAAAGCAATTCATCAAGTTGAAACCAATTAATCAGTTTGTTGTATATTTAATAATTAAACTTAATTACTTTTAAATGAAAATCCTAAGAATAATGTAAACATATGCAAATTATTTTCTGATGAAAATCTGGGGTACATTTACAAATATGCAAATTGCAAGTTAATAAAGATTTAAGTAAATGAAATTCATTTGTTAAATAAATATCCCTAAATGTGTGCATTTCCTCTTTCCTATTAGTTAGATTTATACAAGCGTTTTTTGTTGTTGTTTCTTGTCTAATTTAAATGAAAATATATATTAACATCTGTACTGGTTACAATACTATGTTCTGGTTTGATCCCAAAGACTTACAATACACATAAAATCTGAAACATTTCATATCAAAGTAAGATTACTAAATAAATAATTCTGAGTTACACAGTCCTTAAGGTATTCAAAACATTCACATTTGTTATAAATTGCCAAATTTTAATCCTTTTTATTTAGTTTGTCCTTAGTATAGAATAATTGGTGACAGTTTTTGAAGGCATTTCTGTATATTTATTTGTTAAAATTAAATGTATTGTTACAATTTGACTTCATGTGAATAAACTAAAGGTGCAGTTATTTGCTTAGCTTTATGTGTATAAAGATTAATCAAAGATTTAGTCATAAACCAGCTTTCTGACGATGCCTCTTATTCTTAAAGTTTAGATACTTGTCAAGTTATTTCTCTTTATAGACACTTGAGTGTTAAAGATTTATTTATAAACTATTTATAAAGTTATAAACTAATTTAAAGAGCTTGCTTCTTGCTCTAGAATTAAAAGTATATGTGTTTGTTGGGATATGATTTTTTTGCATAAAGTTTTATTTGTGTTATGGGTATAAACCATTTTGTGGACGGCGCCGTATGACCTATCAAGTGTCAGTGTGCCGTAAACAACCCCCCCCCCCCCCCCCCCCAAAAAAAAAAAAAAAAAAAACCATTTTGTGGATACTTGTATTTTTATAAAGATTTACTTGGTAACAGTAATACTAATGAATTAAAGTTGGTTGTTAAGTATGGAGTTTCTTAGCCTACTAAACAAATAATTTATTTTATAAGTCTTAAGCCGGGAGCTGCACATTTTGCTGCCGAGTCTCCAGCATGATTTCTAGTTTTCTTTGTACCTAGTTGTTAGTAAATAATGAAGATTTTTATTACTTATTAATAAATTATTAATAAATGGAGCAAGTGAAGGATTTATGTCTTGTCAAGTACCGTGTAATGAAATAGGGTTTAAAATAGGACTGTCAAAATGGCAGAACTAAAAATAATTACCCGGTATCCTTTTATATCAGCAAGACGATAATTCGAATACAAACACCTGAAGTTATGCTTACTTAATACTTAAGATGTGGTATGGTTATTTATTGTGGAAGTTATTTCTTCTGTACAAACTTTCTTATAGTCTGATCATACAACAAAGTATGCAGTTAGTGCACACACAAAAAGGAGAATACATTATCAAAACTGTTTTATCAAACACAATTTTTGCTATGCAAATTTGTTTAAGAATTATAAATAAGATGTAGTTATGCATTTAGTAACAAGGAAGATATAAATAAAGTCCAGTGAGAAAGTAGGGTTAATACCTTACTACTATTTACATTATTACATGAATACTTCTTGATGAGGTTACAGCAATGATTTATAAAAAGAAATCATATTATAATTATCATTTGCTCATGCTATTCATCCTTGTATGAAAACACACCATTTTGATGGGCTAGTTTATTCATGGGTAGATTTATGAAGAAGAAGGAAGTTGTAATTGCTTTGTTAATAATGCCTGCACTTCATTCAAGTATGCACTTTTGACAAGCACCTGAGAAACTAAAAAACACACCTTTACAACAATTAGTACACTTGTTTAAAAGGGTATTCTACATTAAGTAAAATGTTTATTGTGAAAATAACTATAAATAGATAAATAAGAAAAGGTCCTATGAAAATTTCCACAGATATTTAAATTTAATCTACCTCTAGACAAAGACAAAGATTTACTTTTTGTTAGAAGAGAACTTTGTTAGTAAGGTACCTCTTACTGGCACTAGAACAATTTTGAAACTATAGATAGAAAAATAGAACTTTATATTCACTGACTATTTTATGCCTTATTCATTGTTTTCTTGGTTCTGTAAAAAGTACAACCCCTGTTTTACCTGGAATATGTTACTATAGTACACAATACTATTTTAAGGCAGTAAACACTTAACTATAGTTAAGTAACAATAATCTTTTAGGAGGTAAACATGTTACTAATGTTAAGTAACAACACTTATTTTAGCATAACTCCTAACATGTCATTACAGTTGGGTAAAACAGTACACTTTTTAGGAGGTACAGATGGTAACATAGGTAACAATACTTGTTTTAGGAGATAAACATGTTTTTAGGATATAAACATGTTTTTAGGAGGTAAACATGTTACTATAGTTAAGTAACAATACTCTTTTTAGTTGGTAAACATGTTACTATAGTGAAACATCAACATTCTTTTTAGGAGATAAACATGTTACTTTAGTTAAGTAACAATACTCATTTTTGGAAGTAAACATGTTACTATAGTTAAGAAGCAATATTTGTTGTAGAAGGTAAACATGTTACTATAGTTAAGTAACAATATTCTTGTAGGACTTAAATTTGTTATGTTTTGATGTTAAATGTAGTTTGTTTAACCCTTTGTATTCATACATTTGTGGACCAAGCTTAGATAAATATAAATGTGCATTTAAAAAATGAAATGTTAGATTTCACTATGCTGCCAACTCTTTCCTTATATTTGTGTGATTCTTTTTAATATGTAGTGCTTGTACAAGTTAAAGGAATGTTTTTTACTACATAAAATCCTTTTTTACAGTTATTTTAAGGTTAGTTATGCAAATAATTATAAGTGGCAGTTTGATTATTTTGAAATATATGCACGAACATTAGTTTGAAGTTCAGGCAAGTTTTAAATATCTGTATAAAAAAGAAGTTTTTATTGTACAACCATAATTTTGTATTGTTTAGCAAAATTCTACCAAGCTTTAAAAACTAAGTTTTACATTGAGATAAACTGGTGAAAATAAGATTTCTAAAGCAACAAAACCTATTTCCATTCAATTGAAGTAGTTGTTTTGATTTCCTCGAATGTGTTATCGAATGTGTTAAATTAAAAGAAATTTTGTTATTCTTATAAATTTTGCATGAAGCACAGGCACCTTTTAAAAATTAAAGCAGAAACATATATGTGTACAATGCATTTTTATCATCATTAATAAGTTATGTTTTGTAATAACTTTTATTCAATATCTCTAAGTTGAGAGAAAATATATTTATATAAATTAGCCAGCCAGCCTCAAGTTAGTCAAACCTGCAAAGTTTTTTTTTGACAGTTCACCTGACGTCAGATTTCTAACTCACCGGCTTAGTGTGAATGCACAAACAGAACTGTCAATGTTATTAAAATTTTAACAGCTATTTTATATTCCTGTGTGAATGAGAAAGCTTGCAATTATAAACCAACAACCTTACAATCCTTTGATGTAAAGGAGGGAATAAAAACATGCCTTTTTTTATCTGATGTAACAGAATGATGTAAATATATTGAAGAGGGAAAAAAATCAGCACCATTAAATTTCACTTGCATGGTAACGCATCATTTGAAATTGGGGGTAGGGGAGACTGAACGCTCATCCTGAGACATCTGTTTAATGTTTTTACAGCATTTGACAAAGTTGGATTATCCTTGTGTGCTTATAAATACATTATTGTCATTATTGTTTATGCTGCAAAAGTGATGCATTTTTGATTATCTTTATAAATCTTTATTTAAAAAAACACTTCTAAAGCAGTAAAAATGTTTGGCTTGCCTTGAAATAAATCATGCATTACATAGTTTTATATAGATCATGCAACATGGTGACTAAAAATCATGCTTACACTAGCTATATGAATCATGCTAACTTTGCATGAATATAAATCATGCTATATGCAGAATATAAATCATGCTAACTGCTGAATATAAACCTTTGCTATATGGTTTCTAAAAATCATGCTTACATGGTATATAAACCATGCTAATTATAATGTTATATGTTCTACTTCCTTGGTTTATATAAGTCACGCTTAAATGATTTGTATTTAATCAGTGTTAACATATTGTAGTTTCAGTTGTAGTGTAGTTTTAAGTTGTATCGGCTTTCGTTTGATGTTACTTCAAAAGTTTTATTGCAGACACGATTCTGTCCGCTTAGACTTACTGCATATAGTTTATCAAATCCTGGATAAATTAAGTTCAGACCAGAAATCTGATTGGGTGTTCGCTTAGAATAATAGAATAATAATTTAGGGTGTTTTTGTGGAAATATGGAATGTTCCTTGCAGAGATTGTGTTTAAACACAGAGGTTTCTTAACATAGTTTCAGTTTTAAAGAATTGGCCTTTTTAACATTTTGTTTTTGTCATACTTAATGACTGTTTCTCCTAATATAATTTAAAAAACTCAATTCCTTAGTTAACATTATTGGGAGTTATAAAAAGCATAAAATCAAGTTCTTTTATGTACACATCAGTCAACTCGGACATTTATTCTATTCTGAATGCCATTTTATGATATTTTGCTAAGTTGGTTTTTGGTTTATTTTAGTTAAATCCTCAAATCCTTGCACACATTTTTCCAACAATAGCTTAGAAGTATAAAGGCAGATATAACCAGGTAAAGTCTCAATAATAACCTTGGCAGACTTACTGTTGACACTGACAAAAAATATTTTTTACAGTTTGTGGTTTAAAAAAAATAATTGAAAACATTTTTTGTAAATATACATCAAAAAGTTGTCAATATGCTAGCTCTTGAAAAGGATAGGAAAGGACAAAAATGTTAAGCAAAACGTAAAAAACACATTCATACTTGGTCAATCACTGAGTCATGGTTCACTTGTAAGATACACATATACTTGGTCAAACACTGAGTCATGGTACACTTTTTGGTCAAACACTGAGTCATGGTACACTTTTTAGACACACTTTTACTTTGTCAAACACTGAGTCCTGGTACACTTGTAAGATTCAAACCCAGGACACCTTACATGGCAGTCCAATGCTTTACTGACTGCCACTGAATTTTGGTGAATGCATGCTTAATGTAGTTTTATTAACATTGGGCTAAGTGCAGTGATAACATACAGCAGTCAACATAGGTTAGGTTATGGTTTTGACAGATTTGGTCCAGCGCTTATCAATAATGTCAGTTCCAGAATGCTTGTTTTGGTAAGTCTACAATGCCCTATAGACTTATTTTGTTCCAAACTTCATACATTCTTTGACTGGCTTTAGTTTGTTTTGAAGTTATTATTAACGATGTCCAAATGGTAATTAAAAAGTCTTGAATTAATAAAATTATCCTATTAAAACACCCTCGCTTACAGTTCCAGATTCATAGTAATTTTGAAAATTCTAAGATAGTTACTACAGGTAAAAACAAATAGTGGAATACTTCAGTGACAATAAATTAGTCATTTGCATTGTTTTAAAACAATCAAAAACAGTAACTTAAACAACTTATAAGGCTGCATGTTCAAATAAAAACACACAAAAACAACAACTTTGTGTTGTTTAGTTTAAAGCGTTTGGCTTAGTTGTGTAGTTAATTAAAAGAAAAGGGAGAAGATTAGTTTGGAGGGGTAGCTGGTTCGTCTGATTTCCCTTTGAAGTGCACTCGGAACATGAACACATCAAAGACGTGCTGCTAAGCAGTCAAAAGATAAAACAGCTTTTCTGAGACTGAAAGAGTGAGAGAGAGTGGGTTTTTTTCTTCATATTTTCTCTTCATTGTGTACATGTGCATGTAAGAGCAGAATGTTTCCATGCAAATGGATTGGCATAAGAATCCAGTTTTCTTGTGTGTTTTCAGTAAAGCATTTTGAAAAAAAAATGCAAAATTTGAAAAAGGAAACATTTTCCATAATAAAGTTTTACTGTATTTAGACAACTGTTAAAACAGTTTTAAAAAATTCTTTAGTAATTCTTTTTCAGAAAAAAATTGAATTAGACTGAACAAAAGGTTAGCATTATTTTAAATTCTTTTCTTTAATGAAGTATTGAATAGAATAAGACAATATGGGATTTTTCTGTTCTCGTTTGAGGGATAAAAGAAACAGGAATTAACAATTTTTACTCTAGGGCATATAAAAAGATAAGTTATTGTGAATATTATGTATTGACTGCATTCTATTTAAGAATCAAACATAATTATTACTATTCTCTCTTAATTAAGAATTTTAAATCACGGCAAGTTTAACTTGGTTAAATAACAATATATTTTATTATTTCAGCATTTTATCATTGGCCGGATTTCATTCATTTTTATTAAAAATAGATTTAAATTCCCTTCCATAAGACTCCATATTGGTTCAAAATTATATTTAAATTTAAATAATGAGAAAATAATTGAGAGTTTTACCAATGCAGCTTCATTGATAAAAAATTGATATGAACAAAAAAATGGATAAAAATATCCATTGATGTTCACTATAAAGAAGTCCTTAATGAAGTGGGGGTGGTGGGTAATTGCCCATAATCGGATCCTAGAGAAAGTGGGGCTAAACCTTTATATTTATCCATTTAATTTACACTCTTAATGGTCATAGCGGTTTGCATGAAAGTAAAATATTCATTTAGAGTCAACCCTTCCTGTGTGATAAAAGCAACAGTCGGTTCCCGTTCAGTGATCAGAGAGAAGCTTAAAGCAGGGACACAGTCTCTGGGGCCCCATATACCAGAATGCATTTCTTGGTCCAGCAAGATGGCTAGTAAATTTTTGATCTGGATCTATATAGAGACAGATTGATTTATTGATGAAGTATATCCTATAATTCTTACTATAATAAGTATTTAGTGGACTTCAAAATTTCTGGGGTTTTTTTTTTTCTGTTTATATTAAAAATCACAAAATTTTTCATACAATATTTTTCCATTTTTATATTTTGAAAGTCAGATTCTTGGTAAAAAAAACACAACAAAAAAACAACAATCACTAGAACATTAATAGGTAATTGAAAAATAGTTCTATTTATTGATGAATTGTGGCAAAACCAAAGCATTTAATAGTCTTCTAAAAGAAAGAACTTAAACAAAAAATAATTCTGCATTTGCTGAATGTACAAGAACTGTTTATTTGACATTCTTGTCCCTTTTTTATTGTGTTTCAAGCAATATCAAGTTCTTATATATTTATAACCCAAACTACTATATTCTTTCAATTTATATTTAAGGCAAGGATCCATAGTTTAGTTTATGACTTCACCATTGATTTTTAAGCTCTTATTGAGCTCACCAAATATTGACATAATCTTAAACAAATAGTTTAGGTACAGAAGTGCCAAGTCTGTTGTGAGCTGCCTGATCAGGATCTGGAACAGTTGTTATGGAGTCTAGCAAGATCAAGTGCTGCTGAGTCTTGCAAGATCAAGTGCTGTTCAGTCTAGCAAGATCGCGTGCTGCTAGCAAGATCAAATGTTGATAGCAAGATCAAGTGCTGCTGAGTCTAGCAAGATCAGGTGGTGCTAAGTCTAACAAGATCAAGTGCTGCTGAGTCTAGCAAGGTCAAGTGCTGTTACCAAGATCAAATGCTGCTAGCAAGATCAAATACTGCTAGCAGGTTCAAGTGCTGCTGATTCTAGCAAGATGAAGTGCTGCTGATTCTAGCAAGATGAAGTGCTGCTGAGTCTAGCAAGATGAAGTGCTGCTGAGTCTAGCAAGATCATGTGCTGCTGAGTTCAGGAAGATCAGGTGCTGCTCAGTCTATCTAGATCAAGTGCTGCTCAGTCTAGCAAGATAAAGTGCTGCTCAGTCTAGCAAGATCAAGTGCTGCTCAGTCTAGCAAGATCAAGATGTTAAGGCACCATTGTTATTATCAAAATATAGCTTGAAAAGTGTTGAGGTATTGAAGGAAATGCCATATAAGCTAAGCTCCAGCTAGGCCTGATCGCAGTTGCAGTTAGGCCATATATCAAAGAAGTAAACAGTAAAAAAAAAACTAACCAGCAATGGAAACAACAACAACAAAAAAACAACAACAGCTAGTTGGCATTTTAATGAGAATACAAAAGATTGAAGCATTTTTAAAAAAATAAAATCAACAAAACAACAGAAAGGTAACTTGAGTCTTTAAGATTAGGCCAACAAACATTTATATCTATTATAAACCTAAACACCAGTATGCATGGTAATATCAGCAATGTCATGGCGCACATAATGTGATGTTGAAGGAAATTTTGGCCACACCCAAGCTGATGTTGCAATTTCATGAACTAAAGGAAGTAAGAAGAAAGAAGCACAACTCTTATTATTAAATCTATTATGCCTTTTTAGGGACAGGTTATATCTTTTAGACAATGTATGTTATTCTTTTCTGTTTTTAATTGAGGAAAATGAGTGAAAAAAAATCATTGAAAGAAAAATTATATAGTATTAATAACAAAGAGCACCCTGGTACATTTTTATGTTTTTCATACACAGTATAAAAAAAATGATTATTTTAACACCTAATGTCTTAAAAGAAATAAGTTTCTGGTACACAAAAAGTACAACAAAAGAACAAATGAGATAACAGGCAAAATAAAAAAAAATAATTTATTATAATAATTGAGCATATAATTCAGCAGTATGCGCAATGATTTAAGTAACATGCTAGAAATTAGTGTGGAATTATTGCTGTTGCATAAATAATGCAAGAAGAGATTGTTTTCCATATATATACAAAATTATATAAAACCAGATTTTCTGAATCATTTGATGTTCCTTGTATATATTGGCTTGTCATTAGATATTCTATGTGTCATAGTCTTTGTATATTGTATACACATAACACTTCTGCAGTATTCAAGTGTTTTGTTAATGTTTTTATAAATATAGACATACAAGCAAGATGGTACATTTGGTGATGATGTTAATTTTAGTCTTCAAGCCTTAGCTCATTACATTTTGTTAAAAACCTATCAGGAGCTGGCTAATCTGGATCTACACTATTTGCCTAAGCATTATAAATATGCAAAAAGCAGGCTTAGCGCTAAAGGGTGGGTGTTAATGAAATAGTGGTCAGAGATTTAAGCAGTTGGTCTTGATATAAAGTTGGCCTTTATAGCAGGTGGGTCATTAAACAATAGAACTTGACAACACTTTGAACCCATTGCCAACTTGTTCCCAGCTGATCCTTTGTATGTTTGTCTTCTAGTCAGCTACCTGCCTGAGGTTCTTCTTCCTCTCTTTATAGTGAGAAGTCTCGTGAGGACTTTCATAAAAGTCATGTGATTAAAGTATGTACTGAAACATAATGGATATGGCGAAAAAATATATACATTTCATATGCAAAAATATAATGATCATGTGGGTGGGTACCTCCCTTTAATTGGAACAATAAACATCTTGTTCATGTTGTCATTAAGTCCTATGGCTGGGTAATGTACAGTTGAATTCCGACCATAAACACCACTTCAATCAGCATCTTAATCTCGGGGCTCTTGCAATCAAATGTGATGTCCGTGCAGTAGAAATTATTTTCTCCGTTGAAATTATTTTCGCTCTCTCTTGTCTCTTGTACAAGTGGCAAGCATTTCAATTAAACCTCTTTTTCTCATGCAGTATTTATGAGATGTCTGCTTTATGAATTGTGAAATCTTTTGAGCTTCTAGATCATGTTTATTGATAGCTCTGAGAAAGTACTGCTACATTAATTTACCACCTGTTCAAAATGTTGCCTACAAAGGGAAAGAAATAGATCCTAGGGTAAGGGAGATAACCTTTGAATGTTTAAAATGAAATATAATTAGTGTAGCAACAGTTGTCTCTCTTGATGTTGAAAACAGACGGTAGGGTGCGAAAAGATTGTAATGATTCTGGGTAGACTGTTATAGATATTTGTGTGCATATTTGAATAAATGTATTCATGATCCTAAATATTTTAGTGGGAGAAAATATATAAAGTGCATGTTTGCTCCTATTTTTATTTTTTTTACAAACTAATATTTTATTACTTTCAGCACAAAATCAGAATGGATGATACTGTTTCTCTAATATATATGAAAAACAGTTAAAATACTAAATACTAATATAAAGCATATAATTATATGAAATTATATCAATATAAATTATATAAAGTAAATATTAAATTTACCTTCCTTCATTGCAAAAAGTTGTTTAATCCTTTGCTAATTTATAATAGTAATTTTTATACTATACATTATTTATAATGATTATAGATACACACAGTTTATCACATTAAATGATTAAGTTTATGCTGACATAATTTTTCTTTTAAATTTCAACAAAAGAAAAAATATTTGTAAAGAACAAATAACTGTTGATTAATTATCTATGCCGCCTAAAAATTAGACTGACCCAATACTGTGGTTGCGTAGTCAAGCAAGATCACAAAAGCAAGTTTTTACCAGAAATGGCAAAGGATATTTTTTGAGAAACTTAGAGCATCATAAAAATAAAAAACCAGTTACATTTAATGAGGGAAAAAGGAATCTGCAAATGGTGTAGATCTAGACAAGAATTTGCAATATTTGCTAAGTGTCTAGCCATGATTGGTACTTTAATTACTTAACTTTTTATAGTTGATGCTAATTATGCCTTATTTAACAATCGGGCTTGCTTTTGAAATAGACATCTATGTAGCAAACTTATTCTGTAAGACTACCATCAGTTAATGTTATATACTAGTTCTGTTAGTTGAAACATATTTGGTAATAGTCGTTTAGAAAGCAGGTATGTCCAACATAGTTTAATCTTTCTTTACTCTCCACTTTTGGTTTATTGAATCATGTAGTATCTACCTGAGACAAGGCATAATTGCTCCCCTCCTCCCTCTACCACAACATGCAACTCAACCACAATCCTCAGTTTTGGTAAAAATATTGGTTTTGGGGTCAGTAGCTCAAAGGTCAAGGTCACAGCAACCTTCAACAAGATGTTTGTATTCATTGCATTAGCATCAGTTAAAAAGTTAGAATGGACTTTGTCAACATCAAAAAAATCACAGGAGAGTTTTTGTCCCAGAAGGAAAGGTGACTAGGGGCTTTTGTATGGAACAAAAAAACATGGATGGGTGAAAGTCCGGGTAGGGAAAGTACGAGAGGGTGTTTGATGGGCCCTTCCAAAAGAGCAGAAGTGATTTGGGATGTGTCTGCATTTTTACCGATACTGTGCCGCAACATTTTTATCACTATAGCACAGGGGCACTTATGAGGTGCCCAGGGACTGAGCCTGGCCGGTCGATTAAACTGACACCGACAAGTTGGGCGTAATGCTGTCCCCTTAGCCCCAAGGGTTAGGAGGGAAGCCACTTCTAAAATCTTTGGTTTGATCCAGCGACCTCCAGATCTGCAAGCCAACGCTCTACCACTTGAGCTCTTGTGGCCAGTAAAAGGGGAGAAGTGTTTTCATATAGGAGTATCTGGATGCCCTTTTTAATAGTCTTATCCATGAAAGCAACATTTGTGTCAGATTTGAAGCCAGGGAACCCTCTACCATTAGTTAGAAGAAGCCTTAACCACAGAGACTAGAAATACCTGTACTGGTCAGTTGTTCTATGTTGTATATGGTCATGGACAGCTAGTGTGACCTTACAGTGTCTAGGTGACCTGTCTAGTCACTATTGACCATTGACAGTTGTATCCCATTCTGACTGACCCAATACTGACACTGTGCTACCTTACCTTTGTGTATACTGACCCAATAATTATATGCCTGTAAACTGACCCAATAATTGTATACATGTACCTGTAAACAGGTTCTTGGCATTCCTGGCCCAATAATGACTAAACAGCATAGTGCAGTATTGTGTGTATCAACCGTCGTTTGTCTCTATATCAGCAGATAGGGAAGAACTAGATCAGACTATTCCCAAACAGTAAAGTTCCAATCAGGATCTGCACTTTTTACTACATTCATGTGTAAGTCTTTATAACCATTTTAGTTTAAGTTGGTTGCAACAGCTCATTTAGAGCTTTTGGTCACTTTTCGCATTCTCGCTGACTCAAAATAAATAAACAATTTATCATCTTTCCCTCGATTTATTCATCTGTCAATGCAAATATCTGTAAACACACTTAATCACATTCCAGCTGTAATAAAGTTTTACTTCTAGCTGTGATGAGCTGTAAACCTCAAACTGTATTGGTGACTGCAATTCCACAGCTACTTTCAGCTGTTATTGGAAGCATACAATGTTTAAATAGGAATTCCAGCTGTGATTGGTAGCTGGAGTGTATTACATACTATCAAGATCGAAGTTACAAATCCTAACAAAATGTAAGCATGGTGCTGGTTACTGATTTTAAAAGGTAGTCATTTTTTGAGACAATGACCAAACATTTGATGATTCTGTTCTACTAAGGTACATGAACTTTGTGACTTTGCCATATTCTTTTCACATCAAATCATGGAAGTATTAAGTACTGCTTTGTTGTGCTTAAGTTGCCGTACATCGTAAGATCACAGCTTTCTGTGTTAAGAAGTAACTCTGCATTCACTGCATTAGGTATAATTATAGAGATCTCTTGCATACAGCAAAAGAAAGATTGAAAATCTTAAAATGTCTAGTATTCAACGATAGACACATTTCTGATAAGGCTCGACAAGTGACGTTGATTTCTTCATCTCTAATTGACAGTGTTGTATATATTTCACCTCTAGATACTGAAGGCAATTCCAGGTTCCTAAGATAGAGTTAATTTCCTTGCCCAGACATGCAGTAGATAGATATTTATCAAAGATTTCCGTCAGATTACACAACTCAAGACAAGGGGAGATAATCTGAATTAAGGTCCAGCAGTACCAATAATTCTCAACCAAACTCTATTGTGTTGAGCTCTTAAAAATCATCCCATCTAGACAATTCCAGTGAGTATATAGTATATAGGTTTTGGAATTGAAACTTTTAGTTTAAAAAACAAGAAAATAAAACAATCTTTCCATTTAGCATAAATTGGATTGGTTGCTGATGATTTGGTGATGTCTAGTTATCCTTGACTGGTTGTCTGTAAATCACAAAAATCAAATTGAACTCACTGTAAAGATAGGTTGACAATCAAATGTTTTAATTGATATAATCCTGCTGGAAATAATGAATTCAGGAATTGTAAAAACATGAAAGTAATTCACATTTAAAATAACAGTTTGAAATAGCTAAGAATTGGAAGTTAATGAGTATTAAAGTTAAGAAATTGTGTTTTTTTTATTTTATATATATTATCTTGTCTGAACTGCTTTTTTATTCAGTAAAGGATATATATAAACTCAATAAAATATGACTATAAAAAGAATTTTAACTGTTATATCTTGTTAAATGAAGTATTTTTTATCATTTATTTGTTAATATGTACTAAAATGATTGCGATTCCAAACCCTCTTGAAAAATATGTTCTAAAAATTACAATGAGACACTTAGAAATATTATTGATACATAAATCTCATTTAGTAAATTCAAATATTTATCTAAACCTTTTACATAACTATTTGTGAATTAAAAAAACATGTTACCAAATGTTCTCATTTGTTTAACATCATGCTTATACATTATCAAAATCAATTCCTGATCATCATAGTGATAAAATGAACGTTTATACCATAATATTCTCATGCCTAATATTGATAAAAACTCACTGACCTTTGTGCCAGTACAGTCCAAACAATAAACAAAAACTTGCAATCTTTCATAAAAAAACCCATACTATTTCTATAGTGGCTGACTCTCTTGGATAGTTTTTTGCAAGGTTGACATATGTTTGTTTACATTGTAAACAGAATAACGACCCCTGCACATTGTGCGCGTGTAAATAAATGTCTACCCCTGGACAATTGGACTGCTTTAGCATTGAAACATATTAGAATACGTGTCCCAACATGGGAATAAAGAATTGAAGGAATAAAATTTAAAAAAATGATAAAAATATTTTGTTTATTAAAGCAAAACAAAGTGGCAGTTGTTAGGGAACTTTGAGCCTGAGTCTGTGGCTGTTTTTAAGCATTCTGATTGGATGGATTGAGTGGCTTAATTACTTTGGACAAATCAAATACCTTGGAAATAAATTTGGGTTTAAATTAAAGCTCAGCATTTTCTGTGGTCTGTTTATTTTCCTACTGAAGATTTAGTATTAAATATGTTTGTTTCTTTTGTTTCTTTTAAAACTTTTCTTTTAATTGAACCAACCGTTCAAAAACAACAGCAAACTTGTAATCTGTTAGCTTGCCAGAAGTAATTAAGACATATACTATGTATACACTGTTCAAAATGGTGATTTTAGACATATACTAAGTATATGCTGTTTAAAATGGCGATTTCTTACTTAAAGGGATATATCACTACACAATTTCTGGAGTAATTTCTAGAAATACCAATTAAAAAACTAACTGATGCAGCATCAATATAGCTAACCTTAGAATCAACCCCAATAGAAACATTGCTTTTTAATGATGTTGGAGGTTGTATTTTACTTGTTGTTTTTGCAGGGCTTTGACATTAATGACAGGCATCTACTGACAGTCTTGTAACTGAAGTCCGCTTCCTATGCTTTGTGATGCAAAATCCTTATCTCACGGGTCATAAGAAAATTATACCCTTGGCAGTCGAGACACTCCTTTTGCCAATTTGTCAACTTGTACAGAAATATTGTTGAAAATGTAAATTCATGAAACACCCTATTATTATGATAATTAAGTATTCACTCTCCCTTGAACATAATTACAGTTATAGACTGGCAAGAATTTGACACGTGGTAATAAATTAGCCCCTCACCCCAACCCTCACTCACACCCTTGTGCCATTCAGGGTATAAGGAATTGATGTTGTGTTATGGTTTATTGATAAGGGTTCAATGCTATTGAAATGCTATTCAGAGTCTGTGATGGCATTTGATTGGTCAGTTTAGTTGCCATGGTG
The DNA here is from genome assembly GCA_007844125.1 of Sinonovacula constricta. Classification (NCBI taxonomy): domain Eukaryota; kingdom Metazoa; phylum Mollusca; class Bivalvia; order Cardiida; family Solecurtidae; genus Sinonovacula; species Sinonovacula constricta. The sequence goes on from CM017555.1 coordinate 46,834,668, forward strand.
ATTGGTTCCGCCAGCAGATTAATTTCATGGTTTCTAAGGGCTGGACTGCACTATGTTATAATTAGAATTTGCAAAAGGTTCTTGGACAAGATAATAGGGTCAATTGTCCATAACAGTTCTAATGATAATGGCAATTTCGCAGGCTGCATCATTTGTGTCATGGTATTCAGTTTAATATTCACTGCCTGCATTATTATGTTATAGTTTAGATAAATAATATATACATAATTTTATCTGAGTTGAAATTATTAATTTTTGTGCATAGTTAGTGGTAAATTCAACAGATATCTTATATAAAATAACACACTCTTGAACTATTTTCCATGAGTAAATAATTTTATGTTAATTTGAAAATAATAAAAACAGTATAAATAAGAGAATATTTTGGTATTACTTAAAAACTTAAGGGTTGTATAAATATTGTGAACCATGTGGTAATTTGGCTATTTTATTTCCCCCCTTCTTCTTTAATTGCTTTATTAAATAATCTGATATAATATGCTTGCTTGTATTAAAAATTATTGATAAAATAGTTACCTTTAAATATATAAAATACTGAATGCTAACAGTAAATGAAAATTAAAAACTAATAAGTTCAAGATGTTAAAAAGGAAAGCATATTCCTAAGTAGAATTATGCACACATAGTTAAAAATATATACTTAACAGAATAGTTATTTTTTATATATTTAAAAATGTATTAAAATTCCTATTTCTTCCCTGAACAATAGAGAAAAATGCTTAGCCCAACAAACTTTCAAGGAATGTACACAGAAGTCAAGTGGCATGCAATAAATAATCAAATGACTAAGCCATTAAAATCCTTTTAATATATTCATGGGGTCTACATTAGCCTGGCTTGATCCTATTCAAGAGCAATTGAGCGGGAGTTGAGATGAGTTGTAGTGGTCAGTGGTCTATCAAAGGGGCCATTTTCACACCCGAGACTTCAAACCTGCTGACACAAGACACCATGGAATGTATTACAAGGTGCCACAATAACGGTCCACCTGCCAAAAGCATGGGCTCCCCTCCCATGGGGTTTCCCAGTTTGGCTCCTGGGTCATCTCTCTCCCAAACCCTCTCTCTCAGTCTCACCCCACTATTACACTATATATTTCCAGGAGGACTAACACACTTCCTGCCCCTGCCTTCAGACCCCTTCAATCCACCACAGCCCCTCTTTTCTGTCTTCAGCTCCCCTTAGTCTTCCGCCACAAGTCCACGCTTATCAATGTCCACTCTACTATCTATTGGCATGAATGGCTGGGCCTTTAGTTCTGTAGTCCAGGCAGCTCATCCTAATTTGTTCCGTTATTGTTTAGCTAGCTGCCACTGAGCAAGTTGTGGGAAGGGAGCTATCAATCTGTCAAGTGTCACAACGTTGAAACTGACATGATATACGAGGGGAGCTTTCGGCTCAGGGCCCGGGTCACTCACTCTGCTATTAAACTGTGATAATAGGAGCACAAGCCAAATACCAACACTCTAAAATACTACCATAACGGCCCAATGCCCACCCCTATCTTCCCATTTCCTCTATTTCTCTATTATGTGGTTTGGGCTTAAACCTTTGGTATGGTAGTTTGTATAACAATGCCATAGCCTCAGTAGTGGAGTAGAGCAACTATCCCGGCTTGTATGATGAGAGAGAATTGAGGGGGGTTAGTCTTGCTGTAGAGAGACCCTCTGTGCAGCTCCACTTGCCACCTATTTATGAATGGATCGTATAGTACTTTCATGTTCGTCTGGGACAGTAGAAAACCCGCCAGGAAACCTCCTCATTTGTGGTCCTGGTCTTCTCTTGATTGGTCAGTGTTTTACAGGACATCTGACAAACATCTAATTGGACTGTATTTACATGGCGGTGTCTCTAGCCGTCTCATAACTGTGCAGGCATCAGGACACGTCGGGTCATTGTGATAGGCCGTAGCCTGTATGTTTATGGATTTATGGTGTTCCCCGCTGGTGAAATTTTGAAATTCATTAATTGAAATTAATAGTTTTATTCATGGATTGATGGTATTGAACTACCTGATTATATAAACAAACCAGGAAAAAAAATTGTGCTTGGATTATTTTTTTTACCTGGACTTTACTGATGAAAAAAAGAAATGGTGAACAGTACGACAACAGGATCAGTTGATTGCATAGCATCAGTAAATTGATACTTGCGATAGAATGTCGCTCGTGAGAGGTGTCTAATTGGTGCTAATTAGCAAAGAGTTTCTACACTAGCTTCAGGCACAAAGTAGACAGGTTATTGGTCAGCGACGTCACTTCACTATTGACGCATACCTTCTTTCTTCATTGTGATCTTGAAGGAAAACAAGCCTGTCTTTGCCACGGCTCAACTCAGTGATCGACCACAAAATTAGTCAGCATTGTAGCCAAATTAATTAATTAAACAGCACTCATTAATAATTTTAATATGGATTTACCCATTGTCATTTTTGTCGAAGAATTCTGGCAGAATGTACATTGACTTGATGATCAGACACGGATATTATCCTCTCATTATTGTTGTGAAAAATGTGGGATTCTCTAACCAAGACGTCGACCGCAGGCGTTGCTGGCTGCAAGGAGTGTGAGGCTGCGGCTTCGGGTTGTCGTTCAGGTTGTAGCGCAGCAACTGCGCCGGTGACTGTTGAGCGAGATAGAGACTGGTTGTGGATTCGAACCAAGATGCCTGTGTGTATCTGGCCAGAAACATGTCTTCTGGGCTGCAGTGCAGCAGCTGCAGCTCTTGATCATCATGCTCTTACAGTAAGTATGTCACCTGATCAATCCTTTAGAGTCGGACGAGTTGAGTAATCTTCAAACATTGGTGTTTTAGTTGAATAATTGGTGTTTATTTGAACTGGAACTAGAGCACCAGAAGGAAAGTCAAAATCAATTAACTTTTAGCTTGCTAATTGCGTATTTATACTTTTTTGGCAAATGGTGTAGATCCAGATCGGCCAGCTCTCTTTTGGGGCTGGGATCTGCACTGTGTGCTGCTGTGTCTTTAGCAATATGTCCAGGCACCTTTGCATATACATGGAAGAAGATGACTTAGGAATTAGTTTGGTTTTTAACAACTGTAGACAGTTAAAGATTATTATTATCATGTTTATTATCTGTTGAATTAGAACTAGATTGGGATTGTTACGATGTCGTGTGAATTTTAAATATGACTGATGTTACTGAAAGTAGGTCCATCACGGATGATTAGAACTTTAAACTGCAATCTTGTTCTTTAAGGACAATATTTAGCATAATTTCTTGTAGGAATTTTTTATTGTTTTCAAATAAAATTATTTACTCATGTGTGTTTATATAGCTTCTGGTTTTACTCCTTTTTACAACAGTAACATACTTGTATGTGTTGTATAGTGTATTTTCTGTTGGTTCTTCTATAAACTTTGGTAGAAATAATGGTGTTTATTATAGTGAAATGTTTGGTTTTATAAGAAATATTCCCATCATTGTCATTATCACCATTTTCATTCATTTTATAAAATATTGTTCTTGTCTTGTCAATTTGTTGATATTTTCATAAATAATGTCCATAAAATGTATAAAATATTTCAATTATGTTTCCTTTCATAATTTGGTTTCTATTATCTTCATGGTATGAATTGACAGAGTTGTTTTTTTTACACTCTTGACTGTGTTTTAAATATTAAGGCTTTTTTTATATTAAACAATTAGCCAATATTATATTTTTGATTTAGGACTGATGTTGTGTTGTTTGTTTTTTTTTTGTGGAAAAAAGCACAGTAACGTTTTAAGTAAATGCTTAAAATATTGTAATTGCAAAATTGAATTAACATACTCTAGACATCAAATACATCTTTGCCACTATTTTAGTAAGAAAAAATATATGCAAAAGCATGGTCTGATAATAATAAGACTGAAAAGTCAGTGCAACTAAAGTACTTTCCTTGAATAAATTACATCTTCATTGACATGTGTAATAATCTAATATAAAATTATAATATAAAACAATAATGTTTTCTTTGATGTTTTTGATCCTGCGAGTCACTGAAGGAAGGACAATAGTTAAGTCATAAGTACTTTTACCCTTGTCATACCTTGAGTTATAAAAACCAGTAAAATATTCTTAGTTTTCTGTTCACAGAGGCAGGCAGGGGTGTAACATATGTAAAAAAAAAAAAAACACACAATAAAATACATAGTAGCATATAGTGTAGATCCTGATCAGACAGCACCAGTCAGGATACTGGTTGATCTGTACCTACAATACTTGCATGTGTCTGACCCAGGAATGTTAAGCAGGTAAGGCGGAAATACTTGATAGACCTTATATCTTATTTAAGAAGGACTCATTAAACAGTTTCTGAAAATAATTCCAGACTTACTTTGTGTCTAGAGTTAACCTCAAAGTAATGGGGATCAAATAAAAATTGAAACACAAACAGGTTAGTTTTTAAAATAGATACTGTTTGTCTTATTATTGTGATGTTGTTTGTTTGTTTTCCTAAACTTTTTGTTATATTGGACATGAGGATCCTAAGTACTGTTAAATGCAGACAACACTATTAATTAAGGCCAATTTTTATAAAAGGCAAAATTAGCACCAACAAGTGACATGTATCTAAAAAGTGACTCATCATTAAATATATCCTTGTTTAGAAACACTGATGAATTTGGAGACAAACTATTGTGTAACAAATAACTCGCACATAATTTTTATTTTTAATATTTGGGGGGAAGAAAACCTACTTATATACTGAAAATATAATTGTTGTCATAACAACTCTTTTTATTGGTGAAAAGTAAAATAAACCTTCAAAATCTCTTATGTTATTTCAATGGGTTGAGTGTTTTTTATGATTAATTTTTGATTACAAAGTTTGTTTTTAACCAGAGTATACATTATTTGCTGCATTTGTAAATACCTGATACTGAATTCTTATTAATTTGTGAACAACTCCACCCACAGGTCACCTGATCTTTAGATAACTCTTGTGAAACAGCATTTATATCCCATAATTCTCTGTCAAATGGTTCATTATTGGTACTCATTTAAAATGTCTCATTAAGACGATTTTAACAAGAACCAGGTATACATGTTTTCAATGAAAAATAAAAGATAAAGTGTCAGAAATACTCGTCTTTTCTAGATCTTTGGTTAACAGGACAGATTGCTAAAGGTACTGAAGCAAGTAGTGCAGATCCTGACCAGACAGCTCCTGGGTGATAAGATCTACACTTTTTTGCCAAAATTTGATTAGTTTGTGTCAAACAGTGTCAGTTTTAAGGGGTTGGTTGTATCTAGGTAATCATTTTCCCCAAGAATGATTTGTCTAAGTTGACCTTTGAAAAGTAATTCAGGATCCAGGAAATTGTTTGAGAATGGTGTTGTTTTTCTGATGTTACAAGTTGCTTAACATTTATGTAAGTTTGGGTGAAAGTTTTGGACTTGTATGTTTAAAATGAAAAACTTGGAATACATATTGAGAGAGTAAACAAAATTAGTTAAGTTCAATTTGATTATTATGCAAATTTTTAATGGTTTAATAATTATGTAATGAAGAAATATTTTTATTTAACATAAAACATTTAACAATTATATGTTTGATTAATTATTTGATGATTTCTTAGAAATAAGTTGTGATTATAAATGAGCAATGCTAACAAAACTAAAAAGAAAATTGTAAGACTATTACCCCCCAAAAATAATAAATAATTATAAAGAGGTTAAAGCATGGAGATACAAATCAAATTATGAATATTATTTAAGGGTTATGTTATTTTAAACATAAATGGTAAAGTTCTACAACAAAATCATTACAACCATCACTGCATTAGTGAAAATAGGAGATGTAACATGAATTTTCACTAAAAAGACAAAAAAAAATAAAGAACCAAAACCAAGAAGAATTTATTCATAAACAAACATAATAAAATTTCATTTAAACACTGCAAAATGACACTCCAAATATGCAGGGAGGTGGGTGGGGGATGGCAAGAATGTATGCCATGTGGTAAGACGATACATGGTTGAGTTGTTAGACTCCTATCTCAAGTCATTTACTAATGACCATCAACTCTTGTTGAGATGTGTCCGATATGTTTGTTGTTTGTCACAAAGGGTTCGGTCATTTGATCTCTGCCCCACATTTGGAAATGGCTCACATGACTATTATTCCCTTAAGCGTAACCCTCAAAACACTACCGCCTTTCGGATAATAAAAAAATCACCTGATAAAAACCTCTTTTAAGTTAATTTGTTAGCTTATCAATCCATTGTTTATTGAATTATCTCAACGGGTAAATGAGGCGTCTTGCGGTGTGGTCTTGAAACACTGATTAGGTTTTCCTCTTTCTGGATTTATTCCTCCAGGGTATAAGACTAGTTTAGGAACTGTTCGAAGAATTTTAGGGAATCTTTTTGATAGCCGTTGAAATTTTTTTAAATATATGATTTTTTTTCTAGCATGATTTTTTTCTCTAACCATGTTAGATTATGAGAACATTGTAGTAAATAACATATTAAAAAAAATAAACGAAACATTTAAATAAGATTAGAAGCAGCACTTGCATATCTAGCCCTTTCTTATAAATTTTGGGAATAAGGACAGATTCTGTGTGTTCTTTTTACAGCTATAAATAATCTTCTATCAATTTGAACAATGTTTCAGAGCTTGATATTTCGTAAATTACTGTATGATAAAAAAAGTTGTATTTCATTTATGATTATATGTAAAACAAAAAAAAGTTGGAGTTTTCAGGAAAATGAAAATTTCAACATTTTGCTTAAACTTCAGTGTATGTATAAGATTAATTGTATTTTTTAATTGAGTATTAAGTGGTTCTAATCAATTAGATATAATATGTAAAGCTTTTGTAAGACTCAAGGCAATCAAAAACAATTTTACAAAATGATAAACCCTTTTAGTGTACTTGTAACTAGCATCTATGTCAAGTGGATTTGTATCTATTGCAAAGTAATATCATTACATCCATTAGACCACTTTACTAGACGGCAGTTTATAATAATATTACCGGTACAACTTAATTCACTAATTAATATTAAAAATGAATTGATACATCTTTCCTTAGACTAAAATTTTAAATTATCAGACCTTTTTAAGGAGAAGAAAATGCAATTTTTTGAGTTAAGATTCATTTTCTAAATTTTCAAGATTATAAAATCACCCCCCAAAAATTAACAGTTAAAAGAACAAAAAAAAGAATATCAGTTTATTCATGTCTGATATGTTTTCATAAATTATTTCATTATTTTAATGAACAGCAAAAACAATGAGACATGAGATAGAAATAAAAATTAATGCATATTTTGTGAATAATTTGTATTTATAGAAAGTGAATGAGCTGATACATAAATATGATATTATTTGCTATTTTTTGTTACATTTAAACAGGTTTAAACTGTATTAAGTTAATTCAGAAGAATATCTTTAAAATAAAGTTGTATATGAAATAGTAAATGAAAAAAACAACAATTGAAACATTTTTTAAAAAGTTTTTATGGTAAAAATAATGTGTTTTTAGGAGTTAATTTATGATAATTTGAAGACAACTTATTTATCTGTAAAAGAAAATATGTATTAAAAAAAGGAGTATCTTTTTAAACTTTATCACAAACATAATTAACCAATGCCAATATAAATCATATGTCCAGGCAAAGGTTTCACAAGTTGTATGATTTTACAAAACAGATTGAATCATTTGAGAAAAAAAATAATTAAAATTTACTTTGTTTTATAAAAGTGATGTACACAATTTTGCAAGGTTCAGATATTACATTCATTTGAGCAAATTATATGAAATGCATTTGTAACTAAATTTATGATACACATATTTGTAACTAAATAAATGGGAGACATTTGTGTAACTAACTTAACTAAATAAATGAGAGACATTTGTGTAACTAACTTTATGAGATATATTTGTAACTAAATATATTGGAGACATTTGTAACTGATTATATGAGATACAGTGGTAATTAAATAAATGAGCCATTTGTAACTTACTATATGGGAGACATTTGTAACTAACTTTATGACATGAGAGATTTGGCCACAGCTGGATATCAATATATGTTTTTATTTCACCACAAAACCCCATCAACCAGGTACATGTGCTCATTAAATATGTACCCACACTTCTGTATTTGGCTGAGAACTATGGGATGTTTTGCTGACCTAAATCTATTATTGTTCCCTTATCTGTAGCCATGGCCCACTGAAGTCTGAACATATGGCTTCATTTGTCAGCATGTCCCTGAACACTGTTAACAAGCTCACTCAAGTGACGTGTGACACTTTTATAAAGTTTGCCCACCCATTTAGCAGGTCATGAAAATAGTCTAAAACAATGGCAATCACTCGTCCATACGTGAAAATGTATCTTGCCACAGAAATATGACCGACGTCAAGATGTTTATGGTACCTGGTTCAACGCATCTTGTTTGGATTGTTACATGGTCTCGACTTAAGGACCATTCAACATTAATATACACCAGTCAGTATGGACAAAATGTTTTATGTTTTTATAAGGAACGTTCTTGCATTTCTACAAAATGGACAGAAAAATAATTGGCCTAGCATCTTTACATTATTGTCTGAAAAACTGAGTCATCATAGCCACTCTTATGTAAAAGGTTTGAAAATAGAAACTGTCATACACTTCTATAAAAATTTGTGGAATTCAAAACTTATAACATAGTCGTTGACTGACTATTGTAATGGTGCATTTTGACCCACAGCTAACACATAATGAATGTAGTTTTAAGGGCAGTTTTATAATAGTGTCAGAAATTTAATGTTTCTTGTTCACTCTAGCGGCCTTACTCACCCATTACTGACACTTGCAATAGAATAGGTGGCTGGTCATCTTTCATTATGGCGAGAGCTAGATCGGGTATTGTTCGGCCATTAATAATCTCTGGGGAAGTTTCACTATCGTGATGAATTGCAAAAAGCATCGACGCTTGTCACATATTGTGAAATTATATTAATCATAATACTTTGTTCTGTTTCTCTCCTGAAAGGGTATAGAATCTACCCCATCTATTGCTTGTGAACACTTCCCTCATTAGTCAAAAGCATATGATGACACGAGTTGAAAATGTCGTTAGCGTAATTGCCAGTAAAAACATGTCAGGTTTGAATTTCATTTCCACAGTGCAGTGGTGTTGGTTTGTGTTATTGTTTTTTGCTTTAGGTACTCTGTTATTATTATTTTTTTAAATATTTATTTTTTGCTGATTATCATAGTTTAGCCTATGGGTGTAGAAATGGAAAAGGGAAGGATGATATTTGGTACATATCCTTTATTCATGTTTTATTTACAATTTTTTGTAATTGTTTTTTTCTTTTTTGAGCTTTACAATACAAATCTTACAGATTAATCTTAGTTTGCTTTTTTGTATTAGAGGATTTAAGCAAAAATATCATTTGTATCCTAAATACTTAATTAATACTTGAAGCACAATATTGCTGAGACTGTTAAGCCAAATTTAATTACAGTGACTTGGCCTTTTTAATTACAGTGAATTTGCCTTATAAAAAACAGTGAATTTGCATTAAAAACAGAGAATTTGCCTTATTAAATATAGTGAATTGGCCTTATATAAAACAGTTAATCGGCCTTATGTTCGAAATAAGCATGTTTTGTGAAGGAATTAGCACACACAAAGGTGATTTGGAGAACTTGGCATCCTAACAGTAAATGAAGAAATGTATGTCCCTTGTCAGAAGAAGGTGTCAGAAGATAACGGTGCCTGAGATTCACCCGGAGTCTGCATCTGTTGGCCTCATTGGGTTGCTGATCAGGCTTCCCTCTGCTTGGCACCATCTTGACCCCCTATGTCTGCCCTACCCAACAAGCTTTAGTGGGTCCCATAGTTTAAACTGACATTGATTGGGCCAATTTGAAGTGTCAGACCCTGCTTCGTAATCAAAGTCTGTCCCCTATACATGAGGCAAGATTCATTTACAGTTAAAGACAGCTGTTGAAACATCCCTTGGGGTGCAGCAGTTCATTGATATTGAATCCACTGTTTTCTTCTTCCTTTTTCTGCTTCAATATTTGCTACTATAACAACCACAACATGCTGCTCTATCTATCTCAGTCCTGTATCTCAATGCATAAAATGCACATTTTGATCAATATCATTAACCAGTTGAAAAATAAAGTACATTTCAACCCCCAGAAAACGAAAAAAAAATAAATAAAAAAACACAACAACCATATAACATTTGATAATAAAACTCTGGAGATTTTATGGGTATTGTTAACTGTTCCACCATGTTTCGTTTCAATACTTGCCTCTGGTAAATTGGTGAATACTCACTGTGGTAGTGGTAGTGAAGGGGGGCTGTGAGTGAAACCCTCCTGTGCAGCCCTGGTTTGATGGACGTGTGTCACATTGGACTAGTCTACTTGCAGGGGAAGCCTGGTAGTAGTTTAATCTCTTTATCTCAGCAGATGGACGTGTCTATCTGTCTTATGGCTATTAACTCATGGCCAAGGCTTGATGACGGAGGTTAATTAGTGACCTGTACAGGTGTATATTTCAAAGACAATGCTTTAGAGGAAGATAAATATGATGAGCTCTTAGCTTCCACCCCTACGACGGGGTTGTGACCAAGTGCCAGAGAAGTTTCATTTTTGTCATGCACTGTGAATCTGACACCAAACATCAATATCTTAAGCCTTTCATGATTAATGATTGTTAAGCTTGCAAAAAAATGAATATTTAGTAAAGAAGGGCTTTTCCAAATTCGGGTTTGAATCAACATTACATTAATATTCAAAAGCAACTTGGTGCAGTGTGCTCCACAAGTACAATATTTGAGGTACTTCATAGTTCTATACTCGAGTTATTGGATCTTCCCATGCTTATTAGAAGTCTCGGGGGCCCTCTGTAAAACTCTGTGGGGGTAAAAAAAGGTAGAAACAGACTTTGAAAAAAAAAATCTTGATTACTTGGGACTAAAACCTGGACTGGATAAATTTGTAAATTTATGTAACTCGACTGTGAAAGTAGAATTTTCACCCTTTTTGTACAAGGCCCCTGTCAGATTTCTACTCAGTTGATGCAAAAACTGTATCCAGCTATTAAACTGTCAAAAAGCTATTCCAACATCCCCCCATGCATGTATCTGTAATCTAGACGGATATTGACCTGTTTTTGTAAGGGTCTAAAATGGGGAGGATAGTGCAAAATTATAATGTTACCTGGGGCCCCCCTTGAGATAATAGAAAATTATACAGGTTAGACCAGCTGCTTTGTTGGAACAACCTAATTGAATAAATGAGGCTAAAACATGTTGATTTGCTCCTGCAATCTGAATATTTTCACTGTTGGCATTTTCATGGAGAAACAATAGATGAAAAGTTTCCTTTCATTTAAAAGAACAATTCTGTGCTATTTTATTATTCCAGGAGACTTCTCCAGCACCTTGTCATGGTGATTGATTTCATTAAAACCTCTAGTAGCCCGGAATAACAAAAGCCCACCCAAGATAGTATTAAAAATAAGATTTGATGATATGAGATCTTATTGTTTAGTTCATAAGCTGATTACAATATGAATTAAAAATCTTTGCTCATGCGATTTAAATTTTTGCTGAATTTTACCATATTTTTTAATTAGCAGATGGTTTGACAATGCGAGACTGTAAAATTGTACTAGAGATTTAGAATAACAAGATTCTTTTCTCATGTCAGATCTTTTATTTTTGTTGAAATGCTATCCTGCTTGTACTCTTTTAAGATTGAAGAATCATCTTGCTAAATCATTTGATTCTGCATCAAAGCCTTTAAACCTGGTACTTATTTTAATAGTCTTGCTGTAACATTTCCAATTAGTTCCAGAAACATTGTACTTGAATTTGTATAAGAATTATTTGATATATTTTAAAATTTAACTCTGTTTATACCTGAGGCCAGACCACCGTGTCTGCCTCAATGGCAGGCGATGAATAGTCCTGTGACTTCTTATGGCCTAGTCTGATTATCTCATAAAACAATATATGACTTGAACAATGTTCACCTTTTGTAGAGGCTTCCTCTTGTTCCACTGGTTTATCTCTTATATCAGCTAGCGTTGTTACAAGCTTGATTTATCATTCGAATCCATTGATAGTCTTCGACATTTTAACCTACCCTTTACAAAGATGCCTTGCATTGGCTTTGTGTTAAGATGGCCCCAAGGTTTTTTCTGTAGGAAGACCTCCTAGCTGTAGTTCAACTATTGAAGGTGTCTTTCTCTTGGGTAAAATTACCAAATCTTAGACGTCGATCTTTTCCTTCACTTATTAGCAGTTCAAATTGTGATTGAATTACCATTACAAACCTGCGTGCTGATAGTGATTTGGTCGTCTCTAGGTTGTTTGGCCTAACCCTTCCACTCCCTCAATGCTCCAACGCAAATAGGAAACAAATCCTTTTTTATCTAAAATTTGCTTGAAATTATCATTATTTATTACTGTGGGTGCTTCATCCAATAGCATAATTGATGTCATATGAAAATAATTGACAATTTTTTATGATTTGACTAACCCTGTTTTTTTCTGCCCTGACAAGTGTGGGAGACCTTTTACCAGCAGTGGGTTGTCGAGGGTTGAGGTAGACAAAAGATGTAATAAGGTCATAATTAGGTGTCTCCATTACTGATGGTATCTTTGGCTTAGTGTTACTTGATATGTTTTGATCTACCGCCGCCTATTGGCCACCCTGCTTCATTGGCTGCAATGTGTTTGCAATAAAGTATTCTTTTTAGAAAAAATAGGTATCCTTGTAATATTAAGAATGCTTTCTAGAAAAAAGGGTATGCTTGTAGAATTAAGTATGCTTTCTAGAAAAAAGGGTATGCTTGCAGAATAAGGTATGCTTTCTAGAAAAAAGGGTATGCTTACAGAACAAAGTATCTTTTCTAGAAAAAAAAAGGTACACTTGCAGAATAAAGTATGCTTGCTAAAAAAAAAAAAGTATTCTTGCTAAAAAATGAATTAATGTATACTTGCTGGAACAAGTATATGCTTGTTGAAAACAAAATGATTGTAGTCTTGCAGACATAAATGTTTCCTTGTTAAAAACCTAAATGATCATATGATTGCAGAAAGAGTGCGTGTTCGACTGAAGAAAATTTAATTAAAGCACCCTTGCAGAAAATTAAAGGATTGTAAGATTACAGAAAATTGTATGTGTATGTTTAAAAAAAATTGAATGATTTTCCAAAGTTAATTGATCATATCCTTGCAAATAAATGACTTATTATTGGCTTGCAGAAAAGAGTGTTACATGTGTGAAGAAAATTGTATTCTTGTTAAAAATGTTATTGTACACTGTAAAAATGCTTTTGTTAAGAAATCTTTCCGGCCTTTTCTACACCCCATTTTAAATGCTTTAGATCCTTTGATAATATTGCCACCTTATTTCAACTTAAGGGGTGTTTTAAATGGTGGAGGATACAAAAAAAAAATGTTCCTAAAATTGAGAGACATTTTTTTAAAGTTTTAAGGCGATACATCTGAATGTGCAATCTTTAATAAATTGAACATATTTTGAAAGAAGTATTTTCATTTTTGGCTGCCAGTTATGTTTCTGCAGTTTCAACAATAGTTCACGGCATCCAGTCCCGTCAGTAAACATCTGCAATTTTCATTATTGTTTGGCAACATTAGCTCTTCGTCCACTTAACACATTATGTGGAAGCTTAGGAAAACAGTTTGGATCTAGATAAGTAGGCCTGATCAGGTTCCATGCTGTTTGCTGCATTGTTCTTAATGTGTCTTGTTGTCATGGCATGAAATTGTTGGTAAATAAATATCAATTCGCTGAGGCTATTTACCATTGCAGCAGACAAAGTTAGATAGACAAAAGACCCCAGAAAATCTGTCTTTGGAGTTTGTCTGATTGTTCTCTAACGGTTTTGTAATTATCACATTTTCTGATGATTTGGCTGATGAACCAGTTTCATCCAATGCGTTTGCCAGAAATCCGGTGATGACAAATATTTCTATCACGATCTGTGTACAAAAACATACGCCCCTCTCAAATATTCATTCAAATCCCTTGTTATTTTTATCCTTATGGGAACTTGGCATTTTACATTAAGGGATAATGTTGTAAGGTTTTTGTGCAAAAAATTACAATCAGCAGGAAGATTAAAGTGAAATATGCTTATTAAGTTTTTGTCGACTTTTTAATCTTGAGCACTTGCTCGTTTTGTAAGCAACATAATATGGTTGGTTGCAACAGGTGGCTTCAAAATCTTTGCCACGTTTTTATATGACAGATTAATTGAACAGATCTTTTTTATAGTCATCATTATGTTGTATTTTTTCATTATTTTATTAATAATTATATTATAAAAGAAAAGTTTGGTACAGAATATCAAAATTTGAAAGAAAATTCAACTTGTATTGTTAAAAATGGAGACTTTTTTTAGTTCATTTTATAGTTGAACAAAAACAACAAAAGCTCTTAACAAAATTATTTAAAAGCAAGAATTCTGTTGAAAAGTTGAATAAATGCCAGATAAATTCCTTTCATAATAAAAAATGAGGAAAATATAATTTTAAAGCTTTGAATTATTAATTAATGGGTTTTTAAATAGGAAAATAATTAAATTTCAACAACAAAACTGAGCATAAAAGAAGGAAAATAATAAGTTACTGATGCAATAATGCATTTGTCTGCAACTAATATACAGTAGTTTTTTACCTAAATTACTGTCCTTGTATATGTATTTTCTTAGATTTGATTGTGTGCTTTGGTGTGGTGGTAAATGTTGGTTAAGAAGTTTTTGGTCTTTTTCTTTGACCATTAATTCCAGAATAGAAAAGAAGAAAGAAGTTTTCCTGTGACTAAAAGTCAGCAGTGTGTAAGCTCTCCATCATTATTTTTATTACCTCTGTATGAATAACAGGTGAATTTGTCTTTTAACTTGGCCCCCGTAATCCAGGTAATCAACTCAATGAACTGTTTCCCATGAATAGTGAAGGCAGCACAGTATCTGTTTGAAGTGTGTTGGTTGGAACGTTATGATACGTCTTAAGTGGTTAAACCAAAGGAACTAACACACTTTTTTCTCTCGAAGTGTTAAGGGGTAGTGGTTGGCATGGGCTGAATGACAGATAGATAAAGATTTGATGAGTCACTGGTGAGTTTAAAAACTGTTGGATTTGAACCCTTATCTTGACAAACAGTTGTTAATAACTGTTAAATATTCTTGGTAATCTGTCAAAACTACAAAGGTAAATACACAATCATTACTTAGATGGTGATAAGCAAGTAGTGTAGCCAACAGTTCTTAGCAGATAATGGCTGATCAAGGTCTACACTATTTGCATAGGCTGGGTCACATTTGGCTTAGTAGGGTAAGGTTTGAGGTACTTAAAGCGAAATACCTGTCAGGTCTGCCAATCAAACGGCTGATTAACCTTATTTATATTTGTTGTGTATCGGCCATTTTGTTAGCTTTTTCAAAGATTTCTTTGATATGATAACCTTTATGATTATTGGTTTAATTTAGATAAATTTTAAGAAGGATTATTTAATTAAGATAATTCAACATTTCACTTAAATTGAGAGTTTATGATATTTCATAGATAATATAATAATTCAGAGTAAATATAGCTAATTTAGTTAAGAGGATAATATAATAATTTAATGTTGACATGATTACTTACCTGCTGTTTATCTGGTAAACAGCCACTTTTAAACAAATTAAGCATAGCAGACCAAAGACCACAGTCTTAAACAGTATGGACAAGACAAAATATAAATTCTAACATGTTAAAAAAAAATATAACAAAACAAAAGACAAAAAAACAATCATGCACAAATCACGATAGAAACTTTGTCATCCTTTCAAATTTGTGTCATATTTTGTATTGTTATCGGATGACATTACTTTACAACACCTGTTTGAAGGTAGTTTACGGAAGAAGTGGAGTTGTTTCTCGTTTGTTCATCTGTCTGTCTGCCCAGCTGTCAATCAGGACATGGGCCTGTGATAATATTGTCATTAAGTAAATACTGTAGGAATGCCTTTATCCACTGCCTTAGATTAGGCCTGTACTTGAACCTCAAAATAACTTGTCATATATCAACTACAGATACACGATATCAACTATGAATACGTAACCATTTTAAACATACACCCAGGCATGTCAAAATGGATAATGTGTCAGTTTGAGTTAATAGATAAAGAGTTCTCAGAAGATTATCATTTTTTTCTGTTGTTAACTACAGTTGTAGAACTTTATTTGTCTTAATCTGTTACATGTACTAGTAGTAAATGGTAAGAGGAGAGGACGAGGATATTTAAATACTTTTTAAATTTTTGTTTAAGTCTTTTATCTTAGTTTTTATTCAGTATTATTTTAAATGGAGGATAAAATTGTTTTTATGTAAATATATGTTTATCTTTGGCTAGGTGTTATAGTTGTTGTTATAGCTATTGTTATTTTCATTATTTTTATGACCAAGATATTTTTATCAACATCAATAGTAATTATGATTTAAAATCAAATTTCTCTCATATAATAAATGATTTAAATATTAATGTAAAATTAAATGTTTTCTCATTCAACATTTATTTACAGTTCATTTAAAGCAACTTGATTTGATTTTCTTAGTGGCTAAATTGAGTTGAAAAATGTCACATCCGAGAAAACATTGAACAACAACGGAAAAAAAACACTAAAATGGTAGACATTGAACAAGGCGGATGACTCGTTAATGAGGTGAAAAGCGGTGAAAAGTGTATGTTAGCTTGTAATACTTGTAATACTAGGGGGTTGGGGCCATGTGTCAGATGCCAGAAGTTGTCGGGAGGGTGAGCAGAACATCAAACCCCCATTATCCGCAACATTAACCTCGTCTGTGTCACACACCATGCTTGTCCTAACCCTTGCCATGCTGCAAGTGTCAATAAAAGATAATAAATTCTTACTTTTAGGCTTACATCTACATACAAGCAAAGCACATCATAGAGCTGCATATTCTGCATCAAATAGCACAGATCCTGATCAAACATCTGCTGATTCGGATCTTCACTTTTTGCCTTAGGTGAATTAATTTGAACTTAGCAGGATAAGCGTTGCCTAGTGGCCAGTCATTCTCCTGCTAGACTGGGCTTTAAAAGAGGCAATAGGGTTGGAAGAAAGAAGGTTTAGGAGTTATAAAAAAATGAGGGTAAAGAGGGGGGGGGGCATTTTTGGTCTAGTTACTAAGACTTTAGACTCCGGATCAGAGAGTCCTGGGTGTGAACCATTGAACCTAGCAATATAACTCCTTGCATATTATTCTAGGTACTCAGTACTAGGTACTGGTTGTACACAGGAAATGGGCATTTGAAATTGATTAATATAAGTCTACAACTTAAAATAAATTTGTTGTTGTTTTTTTTGTTTGTTTTAAATTGACCAATTCTCAGCATTTATTTCAGAAAGGTGATGGCATATATGTTCTTGTTATTGATCCAGTATAACTGATTTATTATTATTACATATCTGATGTATCATTATTTCTGTATATTTCAGGGTGGAAAGGTGCCTATGTTACAGTCTCCCCTGGGGGTGATGATGGGCTACAATAATGAATTTTCCTCACCCCCTCCCGCACACATGGGTATACCCCCTGTCACTATAGACCCCAAAACAGGTAAGAAGTTACTATTGGCATAAAGTGGTAAAGAAATTTTATATATATGTTAACCGTTTCATTTATAGTAAATGTATAGTGTTTTAAAGATTCACTTGATTTTGTTTATTTTCTTTGAAACAGTTTTAAATATTTTTAAACACATGCATTTTTGGCATATAATTATGTAACCTTGATTATACTAGTCTACAAATAAACCCTTAGTTGTGTTGATGCAGCTGAAGATAAAAGGAATAATTGTGAATGTTTTACAAAGGCGTAAAATGGCGTATGCATGAGCTAAAGGGTTGATTGATTTTGTCTGTTGTATTGTCCTGCATTATTTAATAAATAAAGTTGACATAAATGTTTTAAAAACAAGTCCAGATTTAAGGTGTACTAGCATAATTATAATTATAAAACAATTTCGTATGCTAAAAATTCTTTATCATGGTTGATTTATAGCAAAATATTTGCAGTTGAAGGAAGGTATATTGATATGACTGAAGACTAAACACTTTGGTTAAAAACAAACCATGGCAGACACAGACCAGATTGCTAAAAATATAATTTGGCTGATCTGGACGTTCACTGTTTACCAAAGCGATATAACCAAGTTATTTTCACAATTGGAAGCTTGGCATGTTGTTTTACGCAATTATCTAAGAGATGAGATTTTTTCGCCAAACCAAATTATAATTGTATCAAATCCTACAATTTTTTCTTCATTACCTCCCGTGTCTAATGAACAAAAATGAATCCCTCTGCTTTTATATTATTTTCTACCTTTATGTGTTATAAATGAATCATATAAACAGTTCAGCTCAATATTTAGGCCTGTTCACTATTTGATGAGTGGCTCGAGTACTGCCATTATGTAATTTGTACCTCCCCAGTCTACTATCAGTTCATTTATGAGTTTGACCCAACCCTTTGTGGTTACATATGCTCCAAGCACACGATCGAGGACTTGGTCAATATTGGCTGCTTTTGCTCGATTACCATGTTTAATAATTTCCTGCATTGACGACTGTGCTCACTTGCAAATAAGAATTGATATGCTGGTGACACGTGTGATTAATGTAATCTTAAATTAGCCGAAAAGATTTTCCTAATCCAATGCCTTCGCTGAGCTTATTTATTTGCCATCGTATGAAGGTGGGGATGGTTTATTTTAGATTAGATTCAGTGTTTGCCAGAGTTTACGCAACCCCTGCCAATGGAGGCCAGCTTTGGTTCTGGCCTTGTGGCATGGTTAGATAAATTTGTATTTTAATCAGTAGTCCTGTGCGGATTTATTGATAAACTGGACAGGGGCGCTATCTTCCTACTCTGTTGACACAGTGTCAATACTGTTAAAGTTATCATTGCCCATCAACACTAGAACAATTATTTAGCAACATGTAAACTTGTCCTAGATGACCCTTGAAACAAAATTTAAGAACTCTCTCCAACAAAATAGTATGGTAGCAAATTAAATTTCCACCACACGCCTACCAGTGCTCGTCATCATTTGTAAAAAAATCTACGAAATGAGAGACATTAATTGTCTCACCTGAATAATCCCTTACTGTAAGTAGCTCCTTTCATTTGTTTTACACAGTTATTATGCTTGTGCTTTTTGTAGTGTATATTGACTTTTCTGCCTTTCTTGTGATACACACGTTAACCATCATCATCAACAAACACTTCCAATTTCTTTTTTTAAAGAACATACCTCTATAAGTATTTACATGGATTTTAAGCTTATATTTGTGCAATTGTAAGAAATTTCACTCTTTATAATTCGATATCTTCAAAAGAACAGGCGATTAAGTCCCAAGAATTCCAACTTAAAGGAGCTACCTACTGTTTAAAATACCTTGGACATTAACTAACAAGGGAGACAATTTCCATTTCACCAATGTACCCCATTCTTAGTTACTTCATACATAGAAATGTAGATGTGCTGATAAAATATTGAGCAGCAAAGAGTGTATATTCTGATCAGACAGCCCCCACTGCTTCTTGATAATCATAGTGCTTAGTAAGATAGGAAGATATGGTACTGCAGGGCTTTTTTTCACTATTTTGGGAATATGACCCATACCCCTGGATTTGGGAATTTTCGCGTCATTTTGCCAGAAATTGGGAATTTTTTTCACCTTTGGGGAATAAAAAGCTGTACTGTTATACATTGTTTTTTTATCATGTTTGCCACATATATTTAATATTATCAAAATCAATAAGCGTTTTGGAAACAGAGATCGTTTAACGATTCAACGAATAAAAAAAAAGATGTTTCCGAATGAATTATTTCAATTTTCGTACTTAAAAAGTTTGTAACTACCTTGGATTGCGTTATTTTTTGTCCGATTGTTTTGTTTTTTTCGATTGGGAATTTTTCTTCTCTGATTGGGAAAAAAGTATATGTTTTGCCATTGGGAACATGACCGAATACCGGCTATAAAATCGGCCGAAAAAAAGCCTTGTACTGATACTGTAGCTTTTGCTCAGTTTGACATGGGTTGCTTACAGACTTGTGTTGACCAGAGGGTCAGATAAGGGAAAACAGATAGGAATCAATTCCTCTATATATCTAAAATTCTGAAACCAAACACTATATTTAATGGTACTTACACATCAAAAATTCTAATGAATAGCAGATTTATAGGGTTTGGCAATAGGTGTTTACAAGTGATATGCTCCTTTTCGTCTCCTTAATTAATCAGAAATATTTCCCTGACAAAAAGGGAGTCTGTCACACAGCCATTATATTAATTTCATGCTGCTTTATAAAATATGGCTAGAAAACCTTCTATCATTAATGTACATGATTACGAACAAGCTCTCTTTTCACCATAGAAAACTTGTTTTTCACTTGATGTTTGTACCGACGGATACCTGAGCTCGAACTCTTTGTTTTGTGTGAACAGAAAGGTGATCATGCCTTTAGAGGTTGTTAAGGCGTTAAACAATTTCTCATTTATATTTGATTTGCTACAAATACTTTGAAAGGAAAATAGATTTGTAATATCAGTTTGTGTGGCATTATTATGGTCCTCAGGTGTGAAAGTTATTGATGACTTTCTGCAGGTTACTTGTTTTAATTGTTCTAGGACGGAAAAAAAAAACACAAAACATTTGTCACCTATTGTTCCCACCCAAAGACTAGCCATGTAGTGTGAATGATATAAACCTGTAACATAAGCCCACTAGCAATTTAACATTTTTGCCAGGAACCTGGAGGAAAGTTTAGAATACTGTCTTACGTCCAAAGAAAAGTTTAAATTTAATTTATGAAAAAACATTTTATATTTTAGTTTTTGTTCTGTTATATTTTTGTCCAATTTCTGTATGCAAAAAAAAAAGTTTCCTGAATATATAAGTTATATACAAGTTATTGTACTTTTAAAAAGGAAATTCATACTGAATAAATCATGGTAATGCACATTTTTATGAAACCTGGAAAATAATTAAACAGCAAAAATAATATTTATTATGGCAATATGTATTTTGTACTTTTGATTTATATCCACCATTCTATGAAGGCTACCTGTATTTCTAGTTTAACAAATTTGATTTCATGTTGATATTTTCTTTTTTCAAATAAAACAACAAATTTGATTTCATTTGAATATTTTCTTTTTTCAAATAAAACAACAAAAGAGCTACTAACAAATGAATTGTAACAAAATGCACTTTGATAAGGTATTTCCACCTTGTTAAATGTATTTTCTCTGTTAACACTATGATGTGACTTGTTAATGAAGTTTTCTTTCAATTTATGAAAGAAAAATATTTTTATCTAAATGGCATTATTTGTTGTTAAGTTTTTTTCCAGTTCATAAAAGAAAAATATTTTATTCTTAATGGGATTATCTGTTTTCTTTTCCAGGCCTTCCTCGACATGTATATCCTTACCCGTCCGGTCCTGGTCAGTTTCCTCCTTCTCTCTATCCTGATGTGCAATGGTAAGTACCCCCCATTGTCTTGCAATGTTTTTAAAAACCATACTTAATACTAAGCTGTTTGCTTATAATTGTCTACAATTGTTACTAAATATATTCCTTTTAAGAAAAGAAGCAAATAGTGAAGATCTTCAGTGATTTGGATCTACACTATTTTAATATGCCAAACATATTACTGCTTAGCAGGTTGGAATTAATAATTCTCTGCCTTTCATTCCTCTTTCAATCCCTTTGTGAACAAATAAAAACTGGGTTTTTTGTACTCCTTTAGTGAGAATTACTCTGTATTTTAGTACATTTGATACCATTTTACTTCAATATATTAGTAAAATATGCCGTCATGTTTACTATGCCTACAATGTGTTCTACTTGTAGAACTACTGAAGTTTTATCTGGTTTTAACTTGCTGTGAAATATGAATGAAACGACTAGAACTGCCTTAAGAGTGAAAGTAGCACTATAGTAAATTTAAAGGAAATAGTAACTCGGTATTATTATAAGGAAAAACTATGCATCTACACTACCTATACAATCTTCAAGATGCTAAAGCTATAGATAACAACTGTGACAAAATTTAACTTGGTTTTTTTTGTTCAGCTTACTAATAATATATACCATAAGGGTTTAAAACTCACACAACCTCATAACTATTAATAGATTGTTGTTGTATCTCCCCAGCAACAATAGACTCACCCAGGGGCTCTGCTGGTGTGCAATAATGCCCCTGTGTTTACAATAGGCCCCAGCCAGCTTACAGGACTGCCTCACTTTATGGCCTTTCCTGATTTATAGTAAAACACTTAATTTTGATATCATCATGCAGTTTTATGTCTATAACACTACACCATAAAAGTGTCAAACCAATGGAGTCATTCAATAAAGATTCCCAAGTGCTTACAGGCCGGTGAAACGTGTGCCTCAGATGAAAAAAACAGAGCCCTGGCTTGTTTGGATTTTGTTGTTGTTGTTTTATGACCAAGCTTTCTTAACGATACAGTCTTAATTGTTTAAACATGGCAAATACAGGCAGACAGCAAAACAATGGGAAAATACTAATTTTTATTGAAAAACTTTAAATTAAGGCTGTTGAAACTTAATGCAAGATTATTTTATACTTTAAGCGATTTTTGGATAGGAAACTAGATGTTTATTCTTAGCAGTGTAAGGGGGGCATGTTCTTCAGATAATTAAGTTTGTTACGAGTGCAAAATACTTGGAAAAAATGCTCCCTTTATCTCTTCTTAATCACTTGTCTGCATACTATTCATTGTAACAATTTGGCAGTTAAGAATATGGCACTCTTAATAGTTTAGTAGGGTGTTGTTTTTTTTCTTCCTTAGTTAATATTTCGGATCATAAGTGTGTTTTTATTTCTTTTAATTCTATGTAAAGAATTAGGGAACATTTTTTCATGTTAAACAAGTCAAAAATCCGCCTTGCTCAATGACTGCCATTTCATAAAATGTGTATATGTCGATTGAATACCATAAAATTAAATGTTATTGGTGCTGCTGTATTTATGTACTTCTTTTACTTTGAAAATCTTACATTTTGCTTTAGAAATATATAACTGTAATATTTTTATTGTCTTTTTATTCTTTGTAATTGTTTTTAATTCAATTTCTATTCCTTTTTGTAAAAGCAGGATTACTATATATTTTATTCTGACTGTCCTAATTTAACGTAAGATTATTAATTGTATGATAGACTTTATACAGCCCTGCAAGGAATATGCAGGAATTATAATTGCTCATTTACCTGCTTCTATAGGATTCAAGCCTTCTTAATATTTACAATATGTGCCTGCTTGTATATAAAGATTTATGAGCAAAATTGTCAATCCTTTTAATACAAACAAGACATGAGGAGTGTGATGTATCTGCCTTCTTGTAGCTTCTCAACCCCTCGTTGTGTGGGTTAGAGTCCTGGGTGAGACGAGAGATTTCATGTGGGAAGCCCTTCTAGATCTCCTGTAGTGTCCTACATAGACATATGTCATACATTCTTCCTCCACCAATAATTGGCTGAATTTTGCTAATATGATATAAAATTATAATAACATAAAACAAAAAATACATGACTTCAATTAATAATAACATATTACAAAAAATACATGACTTCAATTCGCTATTTTGTTGGACAGTTGAAAGAAGTTTTATAAATAAATTAAATTTAAAAATGAAAATGAAATATTAAAAAATGGAAAGTTAATAAACATACACTAGCTGAAAACAAATTAATTTAAACTGGAAAGTCTAAAAACAAGTATCTAATAAATTTTAATTTTCTATAGTGTCATGATGATGTAAAAACTGGAGTTTGTGGAAAGAGGCATTTTAAGTAAATATAGATGAATATTCATATGCAAAAAAGCGGTTTGCACACAAACTGGCTTCTAGGGAGAGACAAATGGTTGTTGTTAATTCGCTATTGTGTAGGGGCTGGTTGTAATTAGTTAGCAGGTTTGACACTGGCAGTAGGCTCGTTAGTGAGTGACGTTGGCACGACTCTGGGGTTCATTGTCTGACACTCGTAGTTGTCACATCAGGTACGGCACAAGATGTACAACACAAGACATACGACGCACTGTCAATGTTAATGCTACCCATTTTGTTTTACCAAATGTGCATTTATTATTTTATGGGGAGGCGAGGGGGCGGGGGTTACTAAGCTTTGTAACTTTTTCTTAGAATGAAAAGTACTATTTTTATTGTTGTAAAATCTTATTACTTCCTTATTATATATTAATATTTTTATAGTTCATTTAATAATTCTATGTAATTGTCATCTTGAAATATAAAAGAATAGGTATGTTAAACTGATGGATTTTTATATGTCTACAAAAGTATTTAAAATTTAACCTGATAATACCCTATTTACCTTATATGTTTTATCTTTGAGCATATTACCTAAGTGTTGGTCTGTCGTATTACTCTAAATACAAAAATATGAATAAGTGCCCGTAGAAAATTTCAATAGTAATGGTGTTTCAAATATTTGCCTAACACCATGAATCCACACAACTCCTAAGTGACGTTATGACAGTGGATATTAGTTTGCATAATTGTCTAGGATGGCAGAAAAGTGGCAATTGCAACACTATTTG
The DNA here is from genome assembly GCA_007844125.1 of Sinonovacula constricta. NCBI lineage: Eukaryota > Metazoa > Mollusca > Bivalvia > Cardiida > Solecurtidae > Sinonovacula > Sinonovacula constricta. Next base: position 46,859,357 of record CM017555.1, read on the forward strand.
TATTGTTATGGTGACTGTAGGATGAATTACATGTACCTAGTACACTTGTGTAGAATCTGAACCTGACAAGTGACAGGGTCACATATGAGGTCATGTTGTTAATGAATATTCATAAAGGTGGCTTTGTAAGGCAGGTGTTGAGTTTGAAACTTGTGAAGAATTGTTTTGTTGATTTGTTAATTTATGATATTTTTATTGTCAAAATTGTAATTTAAACTGGTATTTTTGTGCACCGGTTCTGGCATAAATATTGTTGTAGTTTAAGAAAGTAATGTTGAAGTGGGCAGTTTTAAACGGCAGGATTTAAAATTGATAAAAATGTTCCCAAGTTTTGATATTTTTTAGTATAAATCATTTACATTTTTTGTAATGTTTTAGTGATTTTGAGATCTTGATTTGCATTCACAAATAATAGGGAAAATTTCCTAGGGACTTGTTCATAGTTACATTTTTATTCTGATACTAATTTTAATTACTACATAGACATGCTTTGCAAGAGTTTCAAATTAAAACTAAAAAATTTCAGCATTTTGTTTTATATTTTTATTTGTAAGCATGTTTTTGACATTTGCATAATCCCAATCATCTTACTGGACTGTCAAAATACGAACACTCAAACAGTGTTACACTAATGTATTGCGCCATAATGGGACCACTTCCTTTTTTTATGCAGATCTAGTTCAGATTATTCTAGTTGATAATTGATTTACAATAAATTTCACAATACATTTTCCTCCCTGTTTAAACCAGTCTTTCAATGGTAAACTAATAGAAATAAAAGAAATTGGCTGTCGATACACATTTTGTATGTGGTAGAGCCATAAAGGCAATGTAGTGTGATGGGCTTATCTTCTTTGGTGGGATGGAAAGGACGACTCCCAGCTCACTTAATGCTTAACCCCTACCCTGCTATTTCTGTTAAAACACCATTCCTAAATATGAGTTATTTGCTAATAAGTACATGCAAAAGTGGTTAGATACATTGTTTAGGACCTGAAAACGAATGGTGCAAATCCTGGTCGGACAGATCCGAGTTCGGCATGTTGTGGCGTAGCTGATCGGTATCTACACTGTTTTCCGCACCATGATCAATTTGTGCTTAGCAGTTGAGAAGTTTTAATGTTTCAATGTTTTATGATGGTCTAATCTGCACCATTATCACTGGCAATACCCAGCTCAGGCCAACATGCATTATTGTTATCTGTCCACTGTGGAAATACTCTGGAAAACTCTGGTGGGAAGAGGAAAAAAAACACCATCAGAAATAGAAACTCAGAAACAATATCAGACTTAAAGTCTGTAGACATTGCTTCTTATTTTAAAAACAAATTTGTAAATTGATGTCCGGGAGGTTTGAGTCATGGTCAGTGCTACGTTTATGTGAGGAGGTTTTCTAGCAAAACTTCAGTGCGTGGGTGGTTCTACCTAGACATAAATCTGGGGTCTTCTTCTTCTAATAATTTTTAATTTAATTGACATTGGCAATAAGACCTTCATTGTGATGGTGTGATGTAACAAAAAACAAAACAAACGAAATTGATGCCATAGTTGATCAGTCACCATGAAACAGAGACAACATGAAATTAAAGGATTCCAATTGAAACTAATACACTAAAATAATATTTTAACCTCATAACGCTCTTAATTTAAAGGGGGGGTGGGGATTTTTATTTAAAAAAAACAACAAAAAAACTCCCACAGTATTACATTCATTCAGTCCACATTTATCGCCCAAATTCTCAAGTTCTCCCTTATTAATTTCGTAGAATATTCAAATATACCTTCACAAAATTAGGAAAAAGGAGTCCCCACTAATTGTTGACTATATCAATAAATTATAACCTCAACAAATTTCAAAGGCAATATGATATTAGTGACATGTTGACTTAGGAAACTGATTTCATTATATTTATTTCAATTAATTTGGCATGTCAACATAATAGGAAGCCTTGATGATTATTGCTTTCACATTTACTTGGCAACAATCTGTTAATACGGAATGGTATGTTGGAGAATGGATGAAGCTGACCCATTATTACATGACATCGCATTTTTCTCGTAAAACTAAAAAAATATGCTTATATTGTTCTACATGTACTTTACTTTCTTACTAAGAATATCCCAAAATTCCCCTTGTATATGAATAAAATACATTACTACCTTGCTAACAATTAACCTGACCATTATATTAAAACAACATTCTTCTCTTGAAACTACAGTTTGAGCACAACTTACTTAAAAACCATAACTTCTTAAGGCCACTTTTTAAAAAAAGTATTATGTCTTTAGACCTTAACTAAAAACCCTTATTTTGTAAGGCCACTTTACTTTAAAATTATTATGTCTTGAGACCTTCTTAGCTAAAAATCATAATTTTGCAAGGCCACTTAACTTTATTATTATTATGTCTTGAGACCTTCTTAACTAAAAATCATAATTTCGTAAGGCCACTTAACTTTATTATTATCATGTCTTAAGACCTTCTTAACTAAAAATCATAATTTCGTAAGGCCACCTTTACTTTTAAACCATTATACCTTAAGACATTCTTACTTTAAAAAACAAACTTTTTAAGACCACCTTACTTTAAAACCATACTTTCTTAAGAAAAATCTTTAAAAAAAATCTCAAGGAAATATTTCAAGGCTTGATTGTTTTAATAGACAAGTAAAAACAATTTAAATCACCATTCAAACTAATGATGATGTACTTTGCTTGATGTTGACTGAGTGTCACCGCTGTTCCTGGTGCAGTTTTTAACAACTGATAAAAAAATTATGAATTTTATTCTTTGTGATTTAAAACCATGAGACTACCTTACTTTTAAGACCACTTTTTTCTTGAGACTTTGCCTTTAAGAAGCCTTTATTGATTTATTTCATATTCCAGTAATCACACCATTTTCTTGAACCATGCATTTATACATTTTGGCGATGTTTGTGTTTCTTCTGATGTTTCAATGCATAAAATTGCAATTGCCATTGTTTGAGATAGGAGGAATTTGTTGACACATGACAATATTCTTAGCACTCCACACAATGCATCAATTAGTGACGAGCTAATGACTAGTGTTAGATGGGGCCAGGCCACAAATACAACTGAGTTACTGAGTCTTTATTTTACAGAGCCTTTATTCAATGTCTATTCAATGTCAATGCATTTATGTATCCTGTGTACACACTCCAAACTGTTAATACAAAAATCAACTAGTTTTCAATAATTAGAGAAAAGAGGATGAGTAGCTATAAAAAACATACATGGACACTATGAATTTAAATAGGAACTTTGGCATATTTTTCTCTTGTAGGTAACTTTGAAAAAATAACGATTTCAGTTAATTTAAAGAAAGTCATTTTGTTTTTTTAATATTTATTTTTTGTGTAAATGTGTTTTTAAGATGAACATTACAGATGTTTAAAAATACATCATTAAGTTTTCCTTCACTAATAATAGCTAAATTGTCATTATAATGATGAAAACTGTGTCACGATTAAATTTGAAATGTATATTTCTGTCTTGCAGGCAACGTGCCCCTGGCTACCCCATTTCGTCCGGTGCCTTGGGTGGGCCGTATCCCCCTTCCTTCATAAACTCGACAGCACGCTACCCACATGGTTTGTTTCCACCGGGCGTCCACCCTGGCATGTCACATCCAATGGTGGCGGGACCAAAACAGGAGGGTGGCATCTCAGACAATCACAGGTAATAGATATTAAAAACCATTTTATCTGGTTACATTTGTAATTAAGAAATTAATGTGGTTAATTATTCACTTACAAATTGATGGATTGTTTCCTGTTGGAGCTAGGGACTAAATATGTGTAGGTCTTCCAGCTAGTCTGCCCAGTGCATGTAGTTGTATCCAGTTGTTTGTCTTAGCAAGCTCTAATGACTATAATGGTGTCACAGCAATGTATTTAAAAAAATCAAACTGTAAATAAGATATAATTAAAGTTCAATAAAAAGTCTGTTGTAACTGTGTGTTGATTATCCCATCCCATTTATGTATACAATACATAATAAATGCCTTTTGGTTGTCAGATTATCAGTCTCTTGTAGTTATTTATAATTTATATTTTACATATTTCATTCTTAACCCTTTCACTCATACAGTTCTCCTAAATAACCATATGCCTAATGCATAACCAGATGGCTTATCAGGCCACCTGGCATGCATAGGTAAACTGGGGACAAAGGTACCTCAGGTTCATAGAGCATTATTGGTTTTGTGTGGGAAGCTGACAGTAGTTATGTTTAAGCTATTTTTTAAGCTAGAATGAGTTATTTAATCATATTTATGTAATTAAAAAGTTTATTCAGAAATAATTTTTCTTTCTGATGATATACTTTTCATGCATTTGAGGTTATATAAATTGTTAGAAGAAAGGTTTGAATAAAACAAAAGAAATATGTCATAGGCAATTTCTTTATTTTATGTTTGAAATATTCATTAATTGCTATTGTTTTTTATTTAAATAACAACATTTAAATCTGATTCCCCAAAACAGAAAATTCTGACTCAGTGTCACTACCAAACAAAATATCATAAGCACCAGGCATACTTCTGAAGCAAGATAAAGTGAGACTATCAAACAATTTGTGTACAAGATCTTTTTCAATAGGTGTTAACGATACAGCGATTAGAATGCTAATGAACGAGGCAATCAATTGAAGCTTAAATACCTTCCAAGTTGATCCACAGAGCAATAAAACATTTTGCCCCTTTCATTAGTCAGTGGGTTTTATGATCCAATGCTGCCCCGAAGCAACAGGGGGTTCCGGTAAGTCGGCAAAACTTTTCAACATCAAATACTTCACTTCCATTTATTGTGAAGGAAGCGGATGTTTATTACATCGGCATACTCGGTTTTTACTGTAAGGCTGACCATGTGAGAGTTGTTGCGGTTTAGAAATGGTAAGATTTGCCAGCGAGTGTAAACAATGGAAAATTCCATTTGGGTGCTCTACAAACTTAGCAAATTGTCACAATTTTTTCAGAACAACCCCCCTTTTTTATTCACTAAATGTATAAATAAAGGCTTAATCTTACTGAATAAAGATAAAAGAAAGACTTTACATGAAGTATTCACTTATGATTTTGCACTTAACTTTGAGGGCGTAAAATCGCGTATGCATGAGCCTGACGCACAACGCCAAAGATCGCCAAACTATTAGCCTGACGCACAACGCCAAAGATCGCCAATCTATTAGCCTGACGCACAACGCCAAAAATCGCCAAACCATGAGTGAAAGGGTTAATAATGCCTACAAAATACCTGGTTTCACAAATGTTCATTCTGTGTCATTTATTACACACCTTTGATTAAAGGCTTGCTTTTGTTTCTAAAAAGAATTAAAAAAAACACTGATTAATTTCATCCATTATGCAGTCTTGTAATATCCATGTTTTTTTTTATAAGTGAAACAATTGGAAAGTTTTATAAAAGTTTTAACATAAGTGTGTGACAGGGAGATAAAGCTTCCGAGATGTAACCCATTAATTGTTACACAGTGGAGTGAGAGAAAGAGGATTTAAAATGTCACGATATTTCCAATCAACTCTCAAGGGAATATTTTAAGGGTCGATTGTTTTAATAGACAAGTGAAAACAATTTAAATCACCATTCAAATTAATGATGATGTACTTTGCTTGATGTTGTCTGATTGTCGCCGCTGTTCCGGGTGCAGTTTGTAACAACTGATAAAAAGATGATGAATTTTACTCTTTGTGTCACAAGTGAACGAAAATGTCTGTTGCGTGAGAGATATCATCACTGAAGCGTTGAGCGTTGAAATAGAGAGAAAAACAAATTGTGAGTGGTGGGTAATAGACTGATGAAATGAAAAATGGAAATAAATGTAATTTTAAAATGTTAATGTGGTTTCTGCAATTAATAGTAAACACTTTTTAGATAAATGCATTTCTTTTACACAAAGATATATTTGTTGACTAAGGACAAAAGTAAAAGTCAAATAAATATGCTGTTGCTTTATGTCGCAAATAGATTTTTACAATATAAGATAAAGCAAATTTATAAGAGACAAATATCTTTCATAAAATAATAAATAAATGTAGTGTTCATTAAAAAGAAAAGGCAAATTTGAATATAATATTTGTATAAATAATATACAAGTAAACAGGATAAAATTGCATGTTTGAGGTGGGAATTTATAGTTAACAATGTTGCTATGATTTTGGAAAGCCCAAAATGAACACGAAAATATGTTTAGGAATTGATTTTAAATTAAGAATGAATGTTACATGGAAAAAAAATTCTTGATGGCATGAAGGAAACAATAAATTCCAAACTAAAGCCTTCATTATCAAATCCACATAGCAGGAAACTGTAGTATCAAATATAGTCCCATATGCCAGCATGATATTGTCTCGACATATTATACTAATTAAAATAGCTTCCTTGGTATTCCGTTTCAGCGGTAAATCATTTTCTGCCAGTGATAAGGGAAATTAGTGCTGGCTAGGGTCAATATTGACACTTGCTGTATTGAAGGTGGCAGTGGATAGTTTCTCCTACCTAATTTACAATGGTGGCAATGGATAGTTTCATCCTGTTCTTGGGTTCTAATCACACCTATTAATGGCATGAAATATAACCCATAGATAATGAATGGTCTTGAAATATATGCTCTCAGATTAGTAGAAAGTGGGAAAAATGGAGGAAATTGGCACTATCAGAATACATCTTCTTGGCTTATAAGTAGCCATAATTCATGGCTTAAGGGATGTGAATGATGCTGACTGGTGCAATCAATTCCCATCTTCTTTCCTGCACTGTTTCCACAGTGATGAGTGGCTGATCTCCTTGCTACATGGCTACCTGGCATCCATCATACTGATATGTTCATACCGGCAGATTTATGATGTCTTTATTGGCTTCCAGATTGTGGGATTAAGTGGTGCTTTTGTTCTTTATCCCCATACCTTAGTGGTCTAGAGAATTCTAACTGCTTAGACAAATGTCCAGTGGAATTCTATGTTTCTTGGCAATAGTGGATGAATTTTTACAATTGTTGGTCTCTTAGCTTTTATATTCTGACTGCCGATTTCTTTCTGACTTTATGTTTGATCAACTCTCTGTTATTGAATTGTGACTGTTAACTGCACTTAACAATTGTTGGTATTTCCTGCTTTGTTTGTTTTTTCTTTGGGTTTTTTTTTCAACTTGAGCTGGACTGTATGTCTAATCATCATAATTGTTGATTGTCCCTTTAAGTCTCCATAGGCAACCAGTCCAACACTTAGAAACACAGGAGTTTAGCCCCTTTGGATTCCTCTTGTTTGAAGGGGAACTAGTGCAAAAGGTTTCCTCAGATGAAAAAGTCAGTATTTCTTTGTATTAGTGCTGTAAGCTTTTGGCATAGCGTGTATCAAAAGTTTAAGGCAGAAAAAAGTTCTAAAGAGAACAAGGGAATGCATGCTGTTCTTTAAGATGCCGACATTTTTATTCGAATAAACATGTTCCTCACTAGACTGACTGGTATTTCGCCATTCTTGTAATGTGGCTACATCTTTGTTTGTTTTTCTTTATGTCTAAAGTAGTTGAGATGACCTTCTGAAGTTCTGCTTTGATTGGCCCAATAAATGCCATAAAGTCAGCCCTTGATCATGAACATGAGATAATATAAATGAGATAATATAAAAAAAAAGATCTGTCCATGAGTCATTGGCACAAACGTTAGTTTATTATTTTCCATATATCTACATTAACCAAAAATAACTGTTACATTCTGTATTAGTCAAAGAATATATAAAGCGGTATTGTAATGGCATTTTATTTAAACTGATGTTTTCTGAACACTTTATACTTACATAGTTTGTTTCTTAAACCTACTTATTAAATATGCCTTATATGTATCCTAGAGCTATGAGAATTCAGAAATAGAATTGTAAAATCAGACGTTACCACGTGTGATGCCAGACCTTTGCATACACTACTTTATCTTTCTCATGTTTCTCCAGAGAGACTTAGTGTTTATAAACTTCTTGCAATTGCTAAGATTAAAAACAAAGAAGAATTGAGAATTTTAGTTTAAAAACACACACAAAGGGAATGATATACCAATATACAGATTTCATATAAAATATATTTTACATTGTTCTTTATACCATTATATTCAATGTTTTATATAATGTTTCTCTTTTCAGACATAGTTACAATGACGGGGGTGGTAACCAAAGTCCGCAGCCAGTAGAAAAAAAGAAACCTCATATAAAGAAACCATTGAACGCATTTATGTTATTTATGAAAGAACAAAGAGCAAAAGTCGTCGCAGAATGTACATTGAAAGAATCTGCAGCAATCAATCAAATATTAGGTCGACGAGTGAGTATTAGACATTTTTTTTATTTTGTCTTCCTTTTTTACTTTGACTGCAGAAATGCATTTTTGAAAAATCTTTTAAGTGAAAAGTATGAATGAATTAATGATTCTTTATTGATTATGGTATTTAAAACGAGATCATTTACATAATGTCACTCTCTCCTTTGTATATTTGAATCCCAGTGTGAAAACCTTTCAGGGGAAAAAATGCACTCTGGATAGCTAACATTGTGTTATTTGTAGTACTTGAACATGGCAGTCATATCTATTTCTATTGTTGGTAGCTCGATTTGTCAATGATTCTTCATTCGAAACTTTAGACTTTCCCTATTAGAGAGACTTCAAGCCGAACAGCAAAATCTTTATTGTTCTAACTGGACAGTGTTATAGAATCTGTCATTCACTATCAATAACAGCAAGAAGTCATCATCTGACCCCCCAGCTGGCTTGATTGCAACAATAGTCCAACAAAAATTAACAAAGTTGTCTGTAACATGCAATATTAAACCAGCACTAACCTTTCAGTTGGTTTTCTCATGTTTGTTTTTTGTAACCCCTTTCTCTTGTTATTACATCAATAGAGTAATTACTCTAACAGATTTTTTTCTCTGGATGTAGAATCTAAACTTGGCAATTAATGAGGATCTGATGCATTCATATTCTTCAAAGCTGCGTTATTTTAGGTGTATTTTCTGTTAGTGGAAATTTTCTGGTATAAGTTCATTTGATGCCATATTAAAGCACCAGCACTAATACTGATTTTGATAACAAGGCCATGTTACCACCAATTTAACACGATATTCATCGTAATCCTGCTTTTGTACAGAAAACAGACAGTAAAAGCGTTTTTATTTTGTTTATAACTGAATGCAGGCTAATCTGTTGTTCATAAAAAATTAAATAGAAGGCACCCAATTACTTTGTCACACATGGCTTGACATAAGGTGAGAGGTTTAGCTCTATTATTTTTTACCATTGCTCGTCCTAACCACATTTTGCTGGTATTTTTAAAATTGTCACATTGTGATGATTCAATTGAGTGTCAACAATATAGGGTTTATTGCAGAAATTAATTGATTTAGCTATTTCAAAGAAACTTCCTATAATCTAGAAGACTGCAGTAATTGTGCTTACATCTACAGTTTCTGTCACATTGTGTGCTACTTCCAAGAATCAAAGCATTGTTGAGAACATCAAAAGCTAGCCCCCACCTAGATACCACTGAGAGACTGACAAATTTCTAATTATCTTTTAATTATGGCTGCCTTTTTCACTCAATTCTTCACAGTAACTATGGACAACACTAGCACTTTGTTCTCAGTCAAGATGAAAGGAACCAGTTAAACGGCACTACTTGTAAGAAAAAGGATGTAAATATGAGAACCAAATACCGTCTTTTGTTTTCGCTCTTTCTTCTTGCCTTTTTATCTTTCTTTGATGCCACAAAGTAACAAGTAAGCAACTAATTAGTGTTTCCATAAATATTTGTTCGCAGGCTTTCTTGAGGCAACATATTTATTGCAACTTTCTATTGATTATTTATTCGGGTACTGTGACGATGTATTTGGTGTTACTGTTGTTTTTGTGAATCTTTAGGAAAGCATCCTGAGAAATTTGCACAAATCTATGTTAAACTAGTTTGCTTATAACAGGATGTTTAAAAATGTATGTAATGTTCTTGTTCCTTTCTGACAGCAAGTATTTCTCTACTTTTAAGAATCATAATTGAATAATGGAGGAAAGTCCTCACATTATCTTTATGAACAGTGTATGTTGTGTTTCTATTTATAGTAACAAACTTGGTTATGCAATGTGTGTCTGTATTCAGTAACACATTGGGTAACACTCTTACTTTATTTAGTAATAAAATTTAAACATTGGGCCAGAGTCCTCACCTATCAGTCCGATTATTATAGCATGTTGTATTTCTCGATTCAGTGGCACGCATTAGATCGATCTGAGCAGGCTAAGTATTACGAAATGGCTAAGAAAGAAAAAGAGTTACACCTCCAGCTGTACCCGGGCTGGAGTGCTCGAGACAATTATGCTGTACATGCTAAAAAAAAGCAAAAGCGAAAGAAGGACCCTACACCTGGAACAGGCGATAAAGGTCTGCGGCCAGATGACCGATTTGCAGACAATCCAGCCTTTGGTAAATATATTCAGGAGATATCCCCGCTGCATGTCCTAACTGTTGTTATACACCCCTCCCTGAAAAAAAAAAGAATTCCACCCAAAAATACATAACAGAAATGCACAAATAATGTAACAAGTACCTGTTGGCTGTCCACAGACAGATTTCAAAACAAAAACAACATGCAATCACACACGCAGTTATCACTTTGCACTTCAGTTTGTGGTTGGGGCATATTTGGGGCCAAAGAAGAAGCTGGAAAAAAAAGGAACTAGGATTTGTTCCTTATGTAGAAAACAATGAAAAGTGATGGTACTGCAAGATTTAAAAGGAACAGTGAAATTACAGGAAAGGGGCTGGAGAAGAGTTTAAATTTGGTTTTACCCGACATTGGAGGTATAAAAAAAGAATTGCAATATGCTTTTTCAAGCTTAGCCATATTCATGTATTTAGCTGCTCTTCATGGTATTGGAGACCCTTGCTTATGGAAAGGTGTCCCTTAGTGTGTTTTTTTTATCAAAGTGCCACCATTTGGAAAATTGCAGGTGTTTATTTTTCTAGTCCTGCTCTATTCAAGGTGAGGACTTTCTCAATGATGTGAGAGTAGATCACTGCGAGTAAGTAAGTAAAATAGTAAAAATAGCACAAAAGCCAAGGGACTTTTTATATTTTTGAAAGGGAAATGGATTATTTTTTTTGAAAATATTTTTTTAACTTTGACAAAAGGTGTTTTTTTATCAGGAAAGTAATTAATAAAATCAAAAAATCTTATTTATTATATTTAATTATTTGTTTTTGTTTTGATTTAAAATATAAAAAAAGTCACTTTCCTTTTCAAAACGGCCCTCAGCCTTTGTACTAAAAAAAAAATCACGCTTGTACCCCCGAAAAAATGCATTTTTTAAACATTTTTTGTCTGCTGGCCTTTTTCAGTGGCATTCTTTAGACAGGGCAGAGCAAGCAAAATATTATGAAATGGCTAAAAAAGAGAAAGAGTTGCACTTACAATTATACCCAGGCTGGAGTGCGAGAGATAATTATGCAACTCACACTAAAAAGAAAAAACGAAAGAAGGAGCTTCATCAGCAGACCTCAACACACACGGATAAAGGTATGGAGTCCGACCAGCAGTACTGGACTGATTCCTCACTTGGTAAATACAATACATACACATACATACAGCCAGAGTTTTAGACTAAAAGGAGTATTTTTGGCTTACTTTGTTATTTTTTCTCCAAATCCTTACTTTATTGGTACTTGTTAGACTCGTCTCATTGAAACGATACAAATGAGTACCCACTTGATAGGGTTTTGATGGGAAATAAAGCAATTTGCATGAAGAAGAAAAAAATACTCTCTTTAGTTTGGAGCGACATGACACATCTGCATGCTTTGTGTACTCTGTCTTAGACAGTCCCAGTGTATTTCACCATTCACAAACAGGCACACCTTTATCTCATCAAGATTTGTAATAGATGTGTAATGTTATTGACACTTCCCTTATAGCTGTACTAGCACAGTTAATTATCACGAAGTATTTGTCTCGCACTATCTTAAAATGTTTAAAACTCTGCTTTATATAAAAAACAAATTTTCCAATTGGGATTAGTTAAGATTTTCTTTCTTACAATTCTTCACATTTGATCTTCCGTCAATAACAATATTACAGCACTGGTAATTCTTGCATTGCATGTCACTTAATAAAAATAATATTATAATACCCTATTTCTGCACTGATTTTGTGGGTAGTCAATAATGTTTAATGATTCTATCAGTATTGATTAAATAACAAGTTCAAAATAAACATGCATTTTTCTGTTGTTTTAATGTGCTGTCAAAATAAATAAAATAATTTTAAAGTGATCCCGACATTGATGTCATTGTGACATCAGCTATATCACAGATTCAGCATCCTGGGTGCATGTATATCAGTGTCTGAAGATGTCTATCTCTTAATTTACACACAGTAGTTAATTGACACCTGAAACAGTATCTATGCTGATTGATTTGAAATCTCTACAATTCTCCAGACTGATCCCTCGATAAGTGTGACTAGACCTGGTCTCTATGGTTACTATAGTTCATAGAATTCTTTTAAGTCCAGTGCTTCAGTTTATTCCACCAACCCTATAAGCACAACAGGTAAAGTAAAGCTCCCAGGTGTAGAAAGCCCTGGGATCAATCTAGGGGCTGTTTCATCAAGTCTTAGGACTATAAATGTTTAATCATTCCCAGAAAAGGTAGAGAAAAGAACTAAGTATATATATGTTTTATAAGGCTAACACAAGTCCTAGAACTTTTACTGAAACTGACTTAAGGTAATTTAGTGGTCTTACGAATATATAAACAGGTCCTAGGACTTTGGGTGACTTTTACTGAAGCTGACTTAAGGTAATTAAGTGGTCTTACGAATATAAACAGGTCCTAGTACTTTGGTTGAAATGACCCCCTGGGGCTGAGAAATGCACAAAGTCTTGAAAAATTTGAGCGTGAAATAGCTTCCTGATATTTTATACATGTAGGAAGTTTTCACACTGTCGGTGGGCCAGGTGTTCAGATAATGTGACAGTGTTGATAAGACTGATATTGTTCTCACTGAATGTTGTCGCATCGAGAGAAGTACTATATCTTAAGTAAATACCATCTCCAAATGACAGATTGATTGTAGGAAGTTATGAAGATAATAGCATACTGAGAATTACTAGTATAAAGCTACAACAAATACTTCCATGTTAACAAATTACTTAATAAGATATTAATCTATAGACCCCCTATTTGACCAGCTTCGAGTGGCTGTACTGTTAACTATTGTTTGGTCCAGTGCTATGTGTAAGTACATGTAATGTGATGGTAATGTTATATGTTACTGTGCATGTTGTGTTGTGCCCCTCGCTAATCGTTGCTACGTTGTTCCAGGTGATTGTACAAATTCCAAAAAGTGTAGAGCACGCTATGGTATGGATCAACAGAAAAACTGGTGTAAACCATGCCGGTACGTCTTCATCATCCGTTTTTATCCATTGTATCTTCTTTCTATCCTTAGTTTATAGAGTACTGAATCTGTTTAATGGTAAGAATCTTTAACATCTTCATCGTATATCTCCCCTCTCTCTTTCTCTCATTTTGCAGATGTAATATTGGTTATCATTCTGTCTATCTTACATGTTTGTAAGCTATGCCAGTAAGTCCTAAATCTAATTTGTTTCCCTTCTTATTTTTCTTCTGTTCATCTTGTTTATTTTTCTGTTTCTTAAATCTTTCTTTGAATGTTTTAATTTCTATGTACTTTCTCCTACCATTCTATTTCAAGTGTATATATTAATTACAATTGTTTATGACCTTTTATTTTTTGTCACAGGCACTGTTGATGTATAAATTTTATTGAAAATGTTAGATTTCAGTTGTCTTGCAATAAAAGGGAGATAACTAGATTTTGCACAAGGTTATAAATTATTGTATGTTGTCTGATGTATATTATTACTTTTCAGAATGCAGCTACTTAAAAAAATTAATACAGTTATCACTTTTATTTTAAACATATACATACATATGTATATATTATTTGCTCATTTTAAAAAGGACTGTGGAAATATTTTTTGCAATTTTGTCATATTTACTCTTTTTGTTTTTTAGATATAAACATTTCTAGCTATGCCAGTCAGTTTACGACTAATTGCCATTATTCCAATATGTTTATCGATATATATATTTTGCTAATAAAAGACACCTTTGGATTTCAGGAGTGAACAATCTAGTGATCAAACTGTAGATATTAAAATGACTAAAACCGAAAATGAGGTATGCCCACTTCAGCTGTATGCAGCATGATGATTGGTGGCTATATATAGTAACGCTTATTTGCCTAGCCCTGCATATATTTTCATTGGCTGGACATGCTAGCATGTGACAATGCTGATATAAATCTTTTCAAAATAGTTTTAATATGAAAAACCTGTATTAAGAGAATATTACACTTTTATATTATGATCTTTTAATATCAAGAATATATCTATATTTTAGGAACTAAAAAAAAAAAGAAAATAACCAACAGTTGCAGACTGATTATTCTTTAGAAAGATAAAATATTAAAAAGAAGGAAAAATATTTATACATAAAATCCAAATATTCAAAATTCTGAAATAGCAAAATGATTTGAAAGTTGACTTACGGAAGCAATTATACATACAATGAAGATTATTAATGTTGATTGACATATTTATAAACCTGAATACTTGTAGATATTATCCCAGCCCTGAAAATACCCCTGCTAATGCTTGATATACCTTGCTTCGCTTCTAGAACTTTGTAGCATGACTGTGTAACAACCAGGCTTTGCTTAAACGTGTAGCTAGTCTTGTATCTATTTGTAGTTTTTTATATTTAAATCTGTATACACGTTCATGTATTTAATACTTGTATTTGTCTTTGAAGAATATTTTTATCAGTTTAATTGCTTGCTACATTTGCCAATTTACCCAACCCCCAATGTAAAATTAACCAATTTGATTGGTTAGTGATAACTCCTGCATATTTCTTTTTAACATTTGAACACTTGCCTTAAAATGAGTTTCATGCAATGTAGTTATTGAAAGATTTCTCGTGTGTGCATATTTTCATATTGATATTCAGCTTTAAATTTGTCTTGTAGAAATTTATTTTATGCAATAACTGCCAGCTTCATTTTTTTCTCGATCTATTTTCTACAAATTCTTTGCTTTTAGATTCTTTTTTTCTCCATTAGAAGCTTGCCATATCCTTATTATTCATGAGAGGAAAAAAAGTTGTTAGTGTCCTCATTAAATATCTTTACTCTCACCTAAAATACTTCTTTAATTACACTTGCTTCTTATGCTAGCACAGCTTTTTGTTTCACTGCCAGTATATTACATAACCCCATTTTGCCATGTTCCCATTTCACACCAGTACTTTCTTTCATTTAGAAACAATCTGTTAAAATGTCTGTAGTTATTAACTTCCAATTTCAGAAGTATCAGGTTGTATCAATATACAAAGAATTGCTGAAAAAAGCAACATCACTTCAAACAAGTGAGAATTAGTGTGCTTACCTTTGATTTAGAATGTCGGCTCCAGGTATGTGAGGCCACGGGTCCTATCCCAGGCTGTGACATACCAAAAGTTGTGATAAATGGTAGTGGTGTAGCTCACTTGCTAACGCTCAAGCAAATATAAGGGTAGTTCCACAACTGGTTGGCCCGTTGTCAGGATAATGTGACTGGGTGGTCAAATGCCAGGTGTTCACGGCATGCTATACACAGTGAAGGCAGCACTATGATTGCTTCAAGTGGACACCGTCTCCAGATAACTGAAATACTGTTGGTGGGACGATGAACTCAATAAATTTACCTTTTACTTAATAACAAAATATTGATCACAAAAAACAAAATGTTAAAACGGTGTAATTATCTTTCTTTGATATTATCATCTGTTATTTATGATCATCAGTTGTTGTTTTCTAAATATACAACACTTTACAGATCAGTGTCTATGCTTTTACTTAAAAGAAATCATATGTAGAAACTAGGAGTTTTAAGTTTTTTAGGTATTTTCCATGAACAATATTGGGGAAGCTTGATCTAACAAAAAAGACTGCAAGATTGTGCATTCTGTGGATTTTGCTTATTTATGTTGCTAATTTCTATATTTAGATAGTCTGCTGCCATTATATGTTGCTTGCTAATTGATAATTATTGTTTTCAACTTTGCCCTAAAACATGGTTTTCTTGAAGGACTTTCTTTAGCTATAATAATGTTCATTAATTAGATTATTTATATTAAAATTGAAATATATAACTGAAGAAATAATTCGCACAAACACAAATAATAATGTTATATTAATTACGACGTTTTCGGTGATTGATAAATGAATTATATAGCAATCTTTTACATGGCAATTCAACTGACTTGTAACAATGTTCTATTTTATTTGAACGTGTTATCATATTAGGTTATGTCAACAAATTATTTAACTGCATTTGTATGCAATATATGATTATAGCAAAGAAAAATTCTTAAGCCTTCCAAAAATCAGGGCATAGTATATTAGCTTAATTCTTGTCCTGCTAATCACATATTTATAAGGCTTTGGAAAAAGTGATGTCTGGAATCGGTCAGCTTGGAACTGTCTTATGCTGAGAACTGTTTGATGCTGGGAACTGTCTCGTTTGGAAACTGTCTCATGCTAGGAACTGTCTCATGCTGGGAACTGTTTGATACTGGGAACTGTCTCATGCTTAGAACTGTTTGACGCCGGGAACTGTCTCGTTTGGAAGCTGTCTCATGCTAGGAACTGTCTGATACTGGGAACTGTCTCATGTCTCATGCTAGGAACTGTCTGATACTGGGAACTGTCTCATGCTGGGAACTGTCTGATACTGGGAACTGTCTCATGCTAGGAACTGTCTGATACTGGGAACTGTCTCATGCTATGAACTGTCTGATACTGGGAACTGTCTCATGCTGAGAACTGTTTGATGCTGGGAACTGTCTCGTTTGGGAACTGTCTCATGCTGGGAACTGTCTGATACTGAGAACTGTCTCATGCTGGGAACTGTTTGATGCTGGGAACTGTCTCGTTTTGGAACTGTCTCATGCTGGGAACTGTCTGATACTGGGAACTGTCTCATGCTGGGAACTGTCTGATACTGAGAACTGTCTCATGCTGGGAACTGTCTCGTTTGGGAACTGTCTGATGCTCGGAACTGTCTCATGCTGGAGTCTCTGGAAATAATGAATTTTGTGATGCTTAATAAAAAAAAAAGTTAAGCTACGGGATATTTGTGGCATGCTTAAATGTCTCATGATTCTGTCTGTCTATTTGATCCCTTTGCCCTTAAGATACTTGTTCATTGAAGTATGTAGTGTCCAAGCCTGTGGGACAGCAGAATCGAACTAAAAATATCAAATACTTCTTACAAAGAATACAACATCATCTAAAATTTAACCATAGAAATAACTTAAGTATGTAAAACTGGACAGCACTTTGGCAGTAAGACTAAAGAGAAATGCACTAAAAACACAAAAAGATTGTATTCTAAATTAGTCAAAGCATTTTTGTCGAGAAAAGTTTCTTGGTGAAAGCTTTTTGGTTAAAAGAGTTTTTGGTGAATGCTTCATAATTTAAGCTTCTGGTAAATGTTTTTGGGTTAAAGAGTTTGGTCAAATCATTAAACTTCAAACTTTTGGTTTAAGTTTTATGACATTATGCATTTTTTCGACATTGTATGATTATTATGCAAAACATGATTATTATCATTTCAACCTAACTATTCAGCTATAGTATTAAATTGCTTTTAAGAGAGGGAGAATGCCAATTCTGGAATAAAATGTCAACATAGTAACCATTCACAAATGGGGTCATCCACTCTGATATGTTTGGCATTTAGTGTAGTGTCAGTTTTGTCCTTTCAAATGACTTAGTTTACCACATTAATTGTATTGGGTCAGCCATGTTTCCTGTGCTGTAGGGA
The DNA here is from genome assembly GCA_007844125.1 of Sinonovacula constricta. Classification (NCBI taxonomy): domain Eukaryota; kingdom Metazoa; phylum Mollusca; class Bivalvia; order Cardiida; family Solecurtidae; genus Sinonovacula; species Sinonovacula constricta. Next base: position 46,877,320 of record CM017555.1, read on the forward strand.
AGTTACAGCTGTTGTGGAGTATTACATCACAGTTGTGATATTTTTATGATGATGTTAAAGAAGGAAAAAAACCGCTTAGGTTAAATATGACGAATAATTTTAACCGTTAGTATGTGGCATATTGTTAATAAACTCTTCACATTCTAGGTATCATCTGCTTGCAAGGATGAAAAGACATTTCTTTTGACTTAGCAATGAGAGCTGGCTGATCTGGATTTACACTTTCTTTTCTTAGCTTGATCAACTGTTTAGCAGGATAAGAGATAAAACAGATTTTGCACGAGATGAAAATATGCTTTATTGCTATAAATGTGTTATTTGCTCACTGGTCAACCAAAAGTGTAATCTTACATTACAGCTGCTAAAATGTTTGAGTGGGGGATGCTTGTTTTCAAAGTTATGACTTGTTTGCTTTAAGGTATAAGAATGAGAGGTTTGAATGTTTTATGTTAGAAACTTTTGTTTATAAATTCAGGTTGTGTGAGAAAATAATGCTTAAGAAGCATCTCTTATTGGCACGTAGTGTTTATGAAGTAGGAAATGTTAAGAATTTTTAGCGGCCATTTTTTAATTGGCCTAAAATGAGATGATTTTATAACAGGAAAGCACAGAACTAAATAGCTTGCTTTGGCCTTTGCTTTCTTTTGCTGTTTGATATATATAACCAGAAATTATGAGTGAAATATTTTATCATTGATGCTTTCTAGAATATTTTTTTAGTACCAGTACACTTCTTTTTTTTCTTGTGTTTTTTTTTAAGCACATTTTGTCAACATGTAGAGTTATATAGGTACTTACATTCATTTAGGTGTGTTTTAATTGTATATCTTATACTAAATTATGTGTCACATTAAAGATAATTATTAAATTACACCTCTGACAGATATCAGTCTCTAATATCAAATGTGGGGTTATTTTGGTTGTCTCTGCAAAGAGAGAAATTTACAGACCACACCATTTCTGTAATTGTCAAAGAAAATATCTGTTGACATCAAACTAGTATTCTAAAAGCATCAAAAGGTAAAATAATAATTAGTGCTTATTTTTATATGCTGCTGAAATGTCAGATTTTCGTCATACTTTCATTTTTTTGGTGCTTTTTGTATGCCATGTATGCTTTTGTATCTGTATTTATATGTATTGTATCTTGCCTTGTCTTATTTAATATTAAAGACAAAACAGTTGTAGTATTTTCTGCTGCTATTGTATTTGAATTCAATATTATACTTTACATACATAAATTGTACATATATCTTATTTTTGTTCATGTGTATGAAAACAGGTTAAGTAAAGGAAGATTTTTTATGCACAATATTTTCATGTAAGGATATCAGAATATGTAATAAAATAGTTATAAATTAAATGATTTGAATGGTTTCTCTGTTCATGTTACAAACACATCTTAGCTGTCTCATATAAATAGTGTATATCTTGAAACAAATTTACTTTAACTGTAAATAATAATGTTAATGTTTAACTCTTGTTGTAGGAGGAAGAAAAAATGCATTAGAGTGCATGATGATGATGGAGACGCTACCGATGGAGAGGACGACACGATGAGTGACAGCCAGGGTAACCATGACAGCGACTCGATGATGGGTAGCCCCGCCCCCTCATCCATTAGCGAAGATCTTTTCTCACCACACAAACCCCGGGCAATTAAGGTGGATTCGCCACTTGTACGCCACAGTCCGTTAAACGGTGCTTCTGATATGGACGTGACACTGAGACCCTCGACCGACGCACACTCGGCATTCGGCTCTCCTCTTAATTTCAGTCTTGGGAACAGGTACGTTCCTTTGGAGATCCCATCAGTACCTTCACCTGTATCATCTTTACGATCGGACTCCAGTCGTGCCTACAGTATTGACTCCCTCGCAAGATCATCAGTAAATTCTGATGCTCATAGTGGAAGAGAGGAACCAATGGAGCATAACCGCTCGTTTGACTATGCGTTGTCACCTTTGTCCAGTCCCAGTGATCTTAACCGGCATAACTCACCTAGGCTTCAGTTGTCATCGTTTGATGAGGATATTAACCAAAATTTATCACCGAAGAAGAAGTCTGCTACTCCAGGTGGTGTGAATTCTTCGTTTAGTATCTCGAGCCTGTCAGTGTCGGCTGTTACACCCTCAAGAGTGCACTGTACCTGACACAGGTAACTTATTTTATCAGCCGTGTCTCATCTACAAAAAACGTTTATTCTACAACACGACACTCATCGTCCTCGACTAATGCAGGGAATCTTCCAACTCCTCGTAGCATAATACAGGGATCTCAAAACATAAACTTCTTGACGCCAAGGTTGCATGATATATATATATTCTCCGTCGTATATGTGACGTAAAAGTTTACGTGTTGACAATTTTCTGTGTGAGTTTTCAAGCTGTGATTATGCAGTTAAAAATTAAGGAAATTTACAAACACAACAAAAATAAACATGACAGGAAAAAAAGGCATGAATGCTTACAGAAATGTACTTGCTTACAATTAGCTGAAATGATTGTGATGGCTTTCAAAGCTGTGTAAAAGAACTCATTTTATTTTGAGAAGAATCGCCGAATGTTTGGAAAATACGCTGAGTTGTGAGACATCTAGGGAGCTATGCTAGAAATATAAATGTGACTTTCATGATGGTGTAGCGACTGAAGGAGACTCGCTTCAGGGACGATTGGCTTCTGCCTTTAACTGTCGTGTTGTGTTCATGATACAATGTATCAACTCCCCCTTGCAGAAACCCCTCTGTCACCCTTAGTAGGGTATCACTGCATCAAAACAGTTGTATCTGTGTGCTATTACTGTACAGTGTTTATAGTTAATTATATAACAACCTCAGTGTAATGTCATTCTTTTCTTTAAGTGTAATTTATCAACCTTTTCTGTTTAGATGTATAAATAATTCTAGGTCATACGACTCTTAGTTCTGTGTTAAACCAATAATTCGTGGCCTTTTGTAAGTTTGTATGAATTTGGGATGAAAAAAAGTTGGTTTTTGGGAGGCTTACATTAGTGGTAGTAAAATACACATTTTTTTGCTCTGTCCTATTTCTTTAAGAAAAGAACTCTCAAAAAATGGTATTTCATTGGAATCTGTATTTCATTGGAATCTATATAACTATATATAGAGGGGATCTCTTTAAAAGTGCTTTATTCATTGTACTATAATGATCATGTGATATGATCATGTGACAATTCCATCCAATGATAGTCCAGGTGGTAATTTCTATTTTTAGCTTAATTTGATTGAAATTGGTGATGTGTGATTAAGATTTATTCTACAGTGCATATGCAACTTTTAAAGTGAGAATGAACAGTCTTATTCCATTTGTTCACCTTTAACAGATTGCTGTGATAACAGCTTGTTGTAATAATTGTTCTCCAAGGAACTATCCAGTTGTCAAAGCAGAATGTTATGTTCATTGGTTACCATGGTAACTAGTTGCCCAGGCAACCAGTTGTCTTGGTAACTATTGTAATGGTAGCAAGTTGTCATGGAAATCAGTGTTTATAATTAGTTGCCATGGAAACTACTTTTTTAGAAGTAAGTTGTAATCACCTGTTACTGAACAACACCCAGTGTTGTGCTTTTTTATGTATATTCTTGATACATTTCACCATACCTGCCATACTGGTGTGAAACACATACAGGACATTTGGTGCAAAAGTGAACTTTCCAAGAATAATTGTTAGATCCATAACCATTGCCCCTCTAATTTCTCGAAACTTTCATTTCAGAGCATCTTGAATGCAAACTTATGACTTTCTTCCTTAAATTCCCTTAGTCTCTAAGCCCATTGTGTGCACTGTCAATGAACTTATTACACTTTACCTTAAATTCTAATTACTGCAAAAATTCTAAATATCAAAAAAAAAAATATATACACATTTATAGAAATATAGATGTATATTTATAGATATGTCATATATTTATAGATATACAGATATATGTTTTTCAATATTATATTTTATATAAATTTAATTAATGAAAGGAAATGAAAAAGTACTGACTTGAGAAATCCCCAATATTTCTTGATCCTTTATCAAAGTGTCATTTTCAAATACATCATCACTTGTTCAAAATACCTTTACATATTCTACTAAAATATAATGCTAAATTGATCTAGCTATCAGATATTGTTGTTTAAAACAGCTTTGAACAAATGCAGAAATTCAATTTGGAAATTGGTTTCATAATATGGAATTCAGTTAATTTCATTTAGACATTTCTACAAAGAAAACCTTACAGATTTTACACTGTTTCATCTTACCAGTGCCTATATGTATGGTGATATATTTCCCCTTCCCCTCATCTGTATATTATCATGTAATCCATATCTTTCTTACCATCTCGACATATTGCCATTCTCATCAATCGTTGTGATCTACCATTGATAAGCCAAGTAACATATTCATACTATATCTGTAACAACATATTTTTAAAATAAATTCTTAATACCTTATAAAAAAAAAAGAAGGACATTATTTTTTTATTTATTTTTTTTTTCTCATTTTTATAGGTTGAAAGTGAGTTTTTGTGTTTTTAAACTAATGAAAAGTTATTTGTTTTGATTTTGTTCTCTACAATTTTGTTAATTCCCTTTCTTTCTTTTTTTCTTTGGTAAGAATTTTGCTTCCTAATTATAACATTATAAGATCAATTAATTTTTTTTTTTTTTGGTTAAATTTTCATATTTTTTTTTTTTTTTTTTTTAAACCCTATGCTGATGAAGTTGCTTTCCATATTTTTTTTCTCCATATTTTCACAATTTTTGAAGTATCATCAGATTAATAAATATAAGCCAGTTTTATTTCTTATAGATTAAATAAGTCTTTGTTGGATTTTCCTTCAGTTAAGTTTATTTGATATTTTAACTGATTTAAATGGTATTCTACCTCTGATTTTTGCTATTTTGTCAGTGATATAAGGACAACTTAATGCATTAATTTTATAAAACATTAAAAGAAGTAAAATTATATGTTTGGTTTATCACTTTCCTTAAAAAGGGTGTGTTCATTATTTTAATGGATAAAACTAGCCTAAGAAGGTTAAATGAAAAATGCAGTTGAAAATATCTTAAAAATTGATGGTTTCTCCAAAACAATAATTGATAAACCTTAAATTTTACATCCCTCATTTGCATTTTATTTATTTCCAAACCATTCAATGTCTAGTTTATTATTGTTATATTTATTTAGTCTGAAAGTGTCCACATTATAAAACTGCTGGTACATTTGTGTCATCATTGAACAATAATCATCTACAAAATGCCAGATTTTATGTGCCATCAACGTGTTAATGAAAACCATATTTTATCATCCCATAATTTGTTTGCAAAAACATCTTAAAATGCTAATGTCTAATATCTTGAATGGCCATATGTGTGTTGATCGAGTGGTTTACCGGTAGGGTGGATGGTTTAAGTGTAGTGCTTTTCACTTTTGTCTGTTGTCAATCAGTCTGTCAGTCACTGTGCAAGTGCAAAAATTAGTTATGTAACTGCATCAATTTCACGCAGTACTTTCAAGCAGGTGTAAGTATGCCATTTAATTACTTACAATTTGATATGAGTAATAGCTGTTGTAAGAATGTGGATGACTGCCAAGATGTGACTGGGAATTTTGACTGGAGTAAGATTGTTAATAAAATCATTCAGTACTGTAGATTGGTGTTAGGTCTCAATTCTAGTCATAGTGTAGAACAGACTGCCAGTGTTCTTAGGTTTAGATCACATGACTGGTCATGTGACTGATTATTGTAGTCATGTGACTTATGATCAATCATAGCTCTATGACCTGGTCATGTGACTATGGTTTGATCACGTGACTGTTAATTATGTGACTATGGTCCAGTCATGTGACAGTAATCATGCAACTAAAGTAGGGTCATGTGACTTGTAATCATGTGACTATGGTCCAGTCATGTGATTATAGTAATCATGTGACTATGTTCTGGTCATGTGACTGCCAGGATCAAAACATGATGACAAAATAAGCTGATCATGTGACTTCATTTTTTTTTTTTAATTCATTTTTGTAAACATTACTACTGGTGCCATTAAGATCAAACTAATTGCTTAGTGTGTAATATACAATCAAAACTATGTTTGTTTAGATTGTCTGTATTGGTTATAACAGTTTTGTTAATGGATTTATTTTTTCTTAGATTTTGAATATAGTTTCCAGTGTGGTAATAGAGTTGTAAGTTTGTGTTCCGCTGTTTTTGCTGACAAACACCTTAAAAAATTGCAAATGTTTGAAGTTATTGCTTTAATCTGGTGGTATAGAAGAAATGGAATTACGGTGAAAGATTTGATAAAATGGACAGTTTCTTGTATTTCCTAACAAATTTGTTATACATTTGTTGCTACCATTTATAATTCCGTAAAATGTATACCGGTACTTAAAAACGTACCTTACCCTATTCTGATTTGTTATCTTGAAATAATGCTAAAATCCTGATTGAACAACAAAAAACAACACAACATGCCAGCACTGTTTCTGTTAAAGAATGCTTTGAATGAAAGTGATATTAAGAGTGATTGGAAAATGATGGAAAACTTGAGTAAAAATCAAACACACAATATGCCAAGTTACTAATTTTTCAGGTCATAATACTTGTTTCACTGTAATTACCCCTGTAATTGTACATTTTGACCATGTTATTACTAATTATATAAAATATTATAAAGTATATTTGTTGGATTCCATTGTTTTATGCTGTGTACAATTTTTTGTTGTTGTAGAGTCAGATGCGTAAATAAGACATTTCTGTAACTGAAATAAATAAGCATATTTTCTCCTTTAAAAAAAAAATAAGTTAATGATAGTCAGTTTATAATATTGGTAATATAATAAAAAAAATAACAATAATACACATACTTTTTAATTATTATTTAATCATGTTTAGAAAAATGCATTGTGGATGAAAAATTGCTTTTGATTCAGTTTTAGAAGTTTTAGCTTGACTAGAAATGATAATTAAACATAATTGTACTAGTGCTTTAAATTCAATCAATAACAATTTGTTTTATTTAATTTTCTGCTCTAATTAAAAACATATTAGGTTGTGACTTGTTGTCTACTGTTATTTTCTTCTGTTCTATTTATAGCTTTGTGTTCACTTTCCCTTTTATGTAGGAACTATGGTATTTTTGTTTACCTTAATTGGGTCCAAATACATTCTCTTTAACATGGGCTTGTAGTGGCTGAGTTTGAGATGTTTCCTCTTAAAAAAGATACCTTCTAATTTGAGGGGAAAAAAATAGGTTTTAAATGTATTTTAAAATTATTGCTGGATTCTTAAGATAGAAGGTGTTAAATGTGTTTTACAAGTTAAAAAAAAAAACACATTTTAAAACAACTTTCATAATATATTGCCATGAGTCCATTTAAAATTGTTAAATATACCAGCCTTATAATTGGTTGGTTATGGCTTATTTAAAAAGTAACTTCACTTATGATCTGAAACCACATTCAAGCAATCTTATTGGTCAGATTTAAATTGTATTTTTTAAACTGTCCAATCAGATTACATGAAATTTAAAATCAAGTGTATAACTGGATTATTTTTTGAAATACAAGTTTGTTTTTTTATCCCTTAAACACACCATCTTTTGAGGAGAAAAAAAAGAAGCTTTTTTCTTGATTTCTATTTTTGCCATGATTACCCATTTCATGATACTTTTTATGTAACCATGGATACTGTTGTTATATTTTTTGTGTAAATCTTGTTACTTTGGAATTTGTATAAGTTATGCACTGTTGTGTTGATTCCTAAGATGTATATTTATGTTAACTATGAGTCTATTGTCTGCAAAACACTTCTCTCTTTTGTTGTCATTCAAATTGTCTTTGTAATATCTTTCTTTCTTTTAATAGTGAGATTTATTATTAATCTCCACTTCTTATGATTTTATTATGCTATTGATGACCCATTATTTTATCTACTTTTTTTTGTAAAAAAATGTTTAAGAAAAACATTTTCTTATAGATAAGGGGAAGCTTATAAAGTTTTCTTGTTCAATGTGTTACTTACCAATATTTTTTTTTTCATATGATAGTGAACTGTTGTATTCATCTCATACAAATTCTCATCATCAACATGTTCCTACTCGACTTAAAAATGTGTGTATTTTATGTTAATGCATTGTTTCAGTAATAAATTTACATTGATTTATTATATGAATCTTGTGTTTCTTTTTTCCCCAAAGAGGCATTTCCATTTCTATTCATTAACAATTTATATTGGTGTTTTTATGTAAACTCAGAATTTTACAATAACATGTGAACAATATATATACAAATAATTTTTTTACCAAGTCTTTTTTTTAAACAATCTGTTCTTAATTCTTACTCATCTTCTTAAATTTAAATACAAAGGGACCTAAGACATATTGCTAGAAGCTTGGCAGGAAAAAAGTGCAGATCTTGATCAGACAGTTCTCAGTCTGGAGCGGGATGGACAGAATCTCAACTATTTTCACGAGCCTGGTCAGTTCTTTGCAGGCTAACACTATGTTGTTAGGGGCGCCCGTGGCCGAGCGGTTAGAGTCGTTGACTTGAAGCTCACCAGCCCATCACCGCCTGGATTCGAGTCCCGGTCGGGGCGTTTACAAATTAAACATGTCATAAGGAAACACACAGAGTTAAAGCATTAATTACTATTAATGTATTTAGTGACGAACTATGGCTTTTTAAAGGTACCTTTGTAAAGAACTAAAGCAATTCCAACATATAAGTAACAATAAATGTACCTGGTAACACATAAAATACTGCACCTTAGTAAAGAACGAAACATGCCAAATAGGTCAATATTGCTATTTACTGTTTTGCAACCGGGGATCGTGTTCGAAACCGCCAAGGATCAACTAATTTTCTTACTGATTTAAAAAAAATGTCTATTTTTGCTCGATTATACCAGATTGAAAGAGGAAAAACCCGTTTAGTTCTTTTTTGTTGTTGTTCAAATAAATATTTTTTGATAAATTGTGATAAACTTTGTAACAAAGTTCGGTACATAGTATGTTTAACGTCTAAAACAATAGAATAAATGGTAAAGGTACTTTATATTGAGCAGTATAAGCCAAAATGCTAAAGAATTTGTAACATTGTTAAATATATCGTATGGTTATCCAGAGGCCTGCGCAGAAAAATGTTAAAATCCGCTTGTTGAATATGTTGAGAAGATGTTTTACCTATTTCGGATAATTTGAGATAAACCAAATAAGCAACACGTTTGGTTTGTCTGACGAATGATGTTGTTTGGTATTGTGTGATAGCCAACAACAGAACATTGTTGTGAAGATGATAGGGTATAACATTGGGGTTACATTCCTGCAGAAAAATGACCTTTATTAAGAGTTTAAATCAGAAAAATATCCATAGTTTGAGACCCAGATGGTGAAATTGTTACAATAAGTGTGTCATTTAAGCCATGCAACACGGCATTTCGTGTTGATTTTCTTTTCCGTATAGTATCCATTGCATTTCTAAACATTACCTAAATACATAATTTAGAGAGCATTTCACTTTTAAAAACAATAGTAACAGTTATCTAATTTCAATAATTAATAGTTATGCTTGATTGAAGAACTTGCTCGGGTAAAGAAATTATTAACCGTGACTATACTTTACTTAGAGGAAAAAACAAACAAAAACTAACAACAAAAAATAAATAAATAAAATAATAATACCGGATGTGATCATTCAGTGAAACTTTTAACACAAAAATAAATTCTTGCACCTTATTGGTCTCACTTGGTCAACACCTAAAAAAAACGAATACCTCGACAGTTTTCCATTTGCTTCAAGTACATCGCATGTTGAAGATAAAGTTGTTTGTAGCCGACGTTTGTTTTTTATATAAATAATTTACTGTCAATTATGGCATAACACTGGCATTTTATCCTGTGTCAATGAAATTTATTACACACAGGCGCAGTACGAGGTTCTTTGTAAACAAATACCACGTGTTATTATTTCCTTGAAAGTTTAGATGCTAATTTATTAAACAATGAATCTGTAATGCAGCTGTTCTGCAATCGTATACTTCTATCAAGGTCGTATATCTTGACTGAGGTAAATTTTTGTGGTTTTAACGTGTTTTTATTGTTCTCTCTTTGTGAAATCATGTTTGTATGTTTTCGAATGAGGCAGGTGTAAATGTAACCGTTGCTTAAATGAGGAAAAAGAAAATAGAAAAAGAAAACCTCACCCTTTATGCACATTTATAATTATTTGCTAGATTTGCATTACTTTGCCAAATATGTACACCTGTGCTGGACCACAATGAAACATGGATTTAAATATTATCTCTTGATCATATGTAAAAATTCTACCATTCAAATGATTGTGGTGTTTTGAGGTTGGAAGAATCAAATGCGTCCAAACAGCTATTGTCAATGACATATTAAAACTCTATGTAGTTTTATCATTTCCGAAAATTGAATTCGGAAATTACGTCATACACACATATGTCAAGAAAAGAAAACACTGATTAGGTAGACAGTGACTCGATTCCGATTGCTGAGATAAAAAATGAGATGATGATAAAGTTGTTTTATGTGTACTGTACCTACGTAAAACTGGGACCAAGTAGGTTTAATTTTTCATAACATGCCATTGTATTTAATCAATTTTTGAAAACAGTTATTCTTGGGAAAAAGTCATTTTTACCATCTTTACAAACTCTACCAGTCATATTATTGGCATTTAAATTTACTGAAAGGCTATATAGATAGTATCAAAAACTTTCTTAAAGTAAAAATATACCATGAGAAACGATGTTCAACGTTCATCTTGTAACGGTGTAGAAATTTAAAAGGGCCCCCTGAAAGCGCAGTTTTTCATAAAGAATTGACATTTTGATATCCTTGAAATGTCAGACGAATAAAAACATAGGAAATGAACTAAGTATTTTTTTTTTAATTTATTTATTTATTTATTTATTTTTTTTTTTTGATATGCGATCGTCAATGTTCTTTCTTGTTTGTTCATGAATATGACGAACTAAACATAAAGAATGAAGAATAAAAATTTCAATAAATAACAAATAAATTACAATAAATGTATCTTATTGACGAACTTAGCCTGGACTAAGTGTTTTAAAAGGTAACATACACATAACAACAAATGTACCTTAATGCCAAATATGCCAATATTGCTATCTACTGGTTTAAAACTGGGGATCGTGAAACTAGCGATTGGGGGTTCGAAACCACAAAGGATCAACTGATTTTGTTTCTTAAATTTTCTCTTTTATTATTATTTCTGTATAGCTTATACAAGATTTTAACAATGACAATAAGTATGCATAACTGAAGAACTTGCTCGGGTACACAAATAATTAACCGTGACTACGTTTTTACCACATTGCAAAAATTGCCAGAAGGTCACTTTTACGAGATATGACCATTTCCTGAAACTTTCAATACAAAAATAAGTTCTTGCACCTTAATGGTCCCAAATAGTCAACACTTACATTAAAATACACATCTCGGCATTTTCCATACTTGCTCGGAAAGTAAAAAAGATACCAGTTATTAAAGAGAACATCTTGGCTTAAATGAGCAAATAACTAAAAAATCATAATAAGAGAGCCAATGTTAGCCTTACTTCAAGAACATCGTATATTGAAGATATAGATTTACTTGTTAGTAGCTAGGGGCGGATGGAGAAAAATTTGGATTGGGTGGGTGGGTATGAATCTAGATTCCTTCAACTTTATCGCAGTAAATACTAAATATATATATACAGGATATCATCCCCATCCCCCACTTGAATCCATCCCTGTTGGTGGCCGATGTCTTTGTTATATAATTTAAATATCAGTAATGGCATGTAACTGGAAATAATCCTGTGTCAACGAAATATAATATAGTAAGGCGCAGTTCGAAGTTTTTTGTAAACAAATACCACATTTTGTTATTTTCTTGAATTAATAAATACGTTAATTTATTAAGAATATATCCATTATGCAAGTGCTGTGAGTAATCGTATATTGCTGTCAATGTCATATTTTAAAAGAGGCCATTTTAACATTTTTTCTCCGTTTTAGTAATCATGTTTGTCGGTTATCGTATGTAATGAGTGTTTATAATAATCGTTGCTAGAATGACTAAAAAAACAAATGTATACCATCTTAAAACGTAGGCCTATAGATCATTCCTGTCAAGTTTGCATTTTTTCAAAAAAGCATAACTTTGCAGAACCAACCTGAATAATAGATTCAAATATTACCTCTACATTATATGTAAACATTCTGTTGTCCAAAAGATTCTGTTGTCTTTATGTTTAGAGACTCAAAATCTCCTTTTTATGACCTAATTTTGCTCACTGTTAGCATTACAATTTCCTACAAATGAGCACGCGAGTTACGTCATATGCTCTTACATCAAGATAAAATCTCACTGACTGGCTAGATAGTGACCCAATTCCGGTAATTTAAAAAATGTGAGGTGAGGATCTTACGGTTTTATGTGCCAGTTTATATGTCTACCTTGGACAAATGTCATCCTTGTCCAACTTTACAAGCGCTACCAGTCATATTTATAGTTTTGTTATGTTTTTGAAATACATTGCAGCGATCATTTATGATCATTATAGCAACATCCAGCCTTTTGGTGGAGAAAGACCCAAGACACATGTCTGGGTAGAACCACCGGCGCACCGCAAGTCAACTGGAAGACCTTCTCACATAAAATCCTTCGCCCCGAACAGGACTCGAACCCACGCGGTGAGAGGTTAAGCAGTCAGAGGAGTTACAAATCGGCGACCCTACCGCTATGCCCCACATATTTATAGGCATTGACGATGATTCAAAGGCAATAAAGATAATATTAAAAAGTTCCTTGAAATAAACATATTTATATAAGGGGTATAAAGTTTAAGTATCCTATAACTGTGTAGAAGTTTAAAAAGGAAATTGGAAGCACAGTTCTTCATAAATAGGCCTAAGTGACTTTTTAGTATTCGTCAAATGTCAGATACATGTATATAAAAATATAGAATGAATTAACTTTGTTTTTGATATATGATCGTGTATTGCAAAGGTTTTTCCTTGTTTGTTTGTTCATGAATGTGACAGGTGTTATACAGAACATTCTATTATAGCCAATGTATTTATGCCTAAGCTTACTATGCACAAGCTTACTTTGCACAGCAAAGACAGGCGCATATAGTCTAGATCTAGGGATGGATGGATTGGATTTGCCGGCATTTTTGCCGATTCTGTGCTTCGACATTTCTATCATTATAGCACAGGGGCACTTATGAGGTGCACAGAGACTGAACATGGCCGGTCCATTATACTGACACCGACCAGTCGGGCGTAATGCTGCCCCCTTAGCCCCAGGCGTTAGGAGGGAAGCCACTACTATCAACTTTAAAGTCTTTGGTTTGACCTGGCCAGGGTTTGAACCCGCGACCTCCCGATCCGCAAGCCGACGCTCTGTTACTTGAGCTATTGCGGCCGGCCCTAGAGCTATGTCAGCCTAGCTTTATGATCAGGATCTACACTATTTGCAGCTAACATCTCTGTTAGATAATATTAATCATACCATGAATATGTAGTTATAGGTATAAATGAATTATTTGGTTTAAAAAAAGTAGCAAGGTGATCGTTTAATAAGCAAATTATTCTAGTATAGCTCCAGATATAATATACATAATACTAATGCAACTAGATATGTATAAAAAAAAACCTATTTCCCGGGGCCTTAACGATTCGTGCATGACAGGTTAAGCGCAAATAATTGATTAGCAAATAATAAAAACAAGGTGTTACCTGTACGTATTAATTATTGTCTTCAAATAACCTAAAGGCTAAAAGTATACAAATGAAATATAAGTAAAGGGATTGGTTTATTAGTTCTACTAATTTCCATTTTATTACTATTCTAGTTTTAGCAGATATATTAAGTGAAGGAAAAGAAATTGCTGTGTAGTAACATAAATGGTAAAATAAACAGTACACATTTACTATTTATGTAATGAATTACATTTATTCTTATTCTATTTTTCCTGATATATCATATTATAAATCGAAACACGCATATTGAAACTGCGTCTTATAAAGCTGAAGTTTTACTAGATATATGTAATATAAGTTTGCAGGCGTGGAAGACAAGATATATGTAATATAAGTTTGCAGGCGTGGAAGACTAGATATATGTAATATAAGTTTGCAGGCGTGGATGACTAGATATATGTAATATAAGTTTGCAGGCGTGGAAGACTATATATATGTAATATAAGTTTGCAGGCGTGGAAACTAGATATATGTAATATAAGTTTGCAGGCGTGGACGACTAGATATATGTAATATAAGTTTGCAGGCGTGGAAGACTAGATATATGTAATATAAGTTTGCAGGGGTGGAAGACTAGATATATGTAATATAAGTTTGCAGGCGTGAAAGACTAGATATATGTAATATAAGTTTGCAGGCGTGGAAGACTAGATATATGTAATATAAGTTTGCAGGCGTGGAAGACTAGATATATGTAATATAAGTTTGCAGGCGTGGATGACTAGATATATGTAATATAAGTTTGCAGGCGTGGAAGACTATATATATGTAATATAAGTTTGCAGGCGTGGAAACTAGATATATGTAATATAAGTTTGCAGGCGTGGAAGACTAGATATATGTAATATTAGCCTTCGGTCGTGGAAGACTAGATATATGTAATATTAGCCTTCGGTCATGGAAGACTAGATATATGTAATATTAGCCTTCGGTCGTAGAAGACTAGATATATGTAATATTAGCCTTCGGTCGTGGAAGACTAGATATATGTAATATTAGCCTTCAGTCGTGGAAAACTAGATATAGGTAATATTAGCCTTCGGTCGTAGAAGACTAGATATATGTAATATTAGCCTTCGGTCATGGAAGACTAGATATATGTAATATTTGCCTTCGGTCGTGGAAGACTAGATATATGTAATATTAGCCTTCGGTCGTGGAAGACTAGATAAATGTAATATTAGCCTTCGGTCGTGGAAGACTAGAATATATGTAATATTAGCCTTCGGTCGTAGAAGACTAGATATATGTAATATTAGCCTTCATTCGTGGAAGACTAGATATATGTAATATTAATCTTCGGTCGTGGAAGACTAGAAATATGTTATATTAGCCTTCGGTCGTGGAAGACTAGATATATGTAATATTAGCCTTCGGTCGTGGAAGACTAGATATATGTAATATTAATCTTCGGTCGTGGAAGACTAGATATATGTAATATTAGCCTTCGGTCGTGGAAGACTAGATATATGTAATATTAGCATTCGGTCGTAGAAGACTAGATATATGTAATATTAATCTTCGGTCGTGGAAGACTAGATATATGTAATATTAGCCTTCGGTCGTGGAAGACTAGATAAATGTAATATTAGCCTTCGGTCGTAGAAGACTAGATATATGTAATATTAATCTTCGGTCGTGGAAGACTAGATATATGTAATATTAGCCTTCGGTCGTGGAAGACTAGATATATGTAATATTAGCCTTCGGTCGTAGAAGACTAGATATATGTAATATTAGCCTTCGGTCGTAGAAGACTAGATATATGTAATATTAGCCTTCGGTCGTGGAAGACTAGATATATGTAATATTAGCCTTCGGTCGTGGAAGACTAGATATATGTAATATTAGCCTTCGGTCGTAGAAGACTAGATATATGTAATATTAGCCTTCGGTCGTGGAAGACTAGATATATGTAATATTAGCCTTCGGTCGTAGAAGACTAGATATATGTAATATTAGCCTTCGGTCGTAGAAGACTAGATATATGTAATAATACCCTTCGGTCGTGGAAGACTAGATATATGTCATTTTAGCCTACAGGCGTGGAAGACTAGATATATGTAATATTAGCCCTTGGCCGTGGAAGACTAGATATATATAATATAAACCTTTGGTCTTGAAAGATTAGATATAGATAATATTTGGTGTAAAGTTGTGTTATATTATTGGAGTAACTTCAAATGAAATGAAAGTAAAATGTATAATTCAAAAGCAAAGGGACATAAAAGAGATGTTATTGAAATTAGATTTGAAATGTTTTACTTATCCTGATTGAGTTTCATGTCAGGAATAAAAGGCAGTATCTTACAGTTTGGCTTTATGAATCATGTTTGTGGATGTTATTGAATTATTTTAAGAAACATTCATCTTTGTATCGCCGATTTGACAATTCGCGATTATCAACCAGTACACACGTGAAGCGACGACTCTTTTGATTTAATTTTTATCTTATTCCTGGTTTAGTTTTAAAAGCTATAGGAATTTCTGTTATTAACAGATATTGACTCTAACGTAAATCATGTTATTGTTTCTCTTTGACATACTTTTGTGGCCGATTTGTAATTATATCTTATGTTTTTCATGGGAATAAGCCGGATGGGAAAACATATTTATTCATGCTTTTGTGATCCTTGCATTGGGATATTTGATCCTAAAACTAGGTTACCGGTAGCTTTACTGTGAATTGATAGTAAGAGCTCTAAAGAATATAAAATCTTTGGTTTATATTTATTTGATAGCGTCTTCGCAAATCAAGGACATCAACAAGCAGCCTTAAGTCGGGCCTTTACAGTAAAAACTATCTTGTACTGATTTTATTACTGGTCAAAAACCAACCTTCGTAAGTCATTGCTTTAAATATATTAACATCAAGACTTCTTTTATTGTTTGTTCTGGGTTTTTTTTATATTTTTGAGTGAATTCTCTGGGTGTAGTGATTTCCTGTATATAGAGGTATCTTGGTCACATTTGGTTAATTTTTCAGTTTTTACTTTTTCTATTTCAGAACACAAACACTGGTTGAACCACAATGAATTCACAATAAAATATTACCTCTGGTATGTACGCACCTTGGGGCCTTGTCGCTTTAAGTGAGTGATATTTTCCAAACACTTCTGGAAGAATATCCGGCGTTTCGCAGATGAGAGAGATTGCCGTAAAGCAAGACAGTTACCGTAAAGTCTCCAGTGGGTTCAATGCCCTAAAAGAAAGATTGAAAATTAAAAAATCAAATAATAATATAAAAAAATCATTATGTCTTACTTACAACGGACTTGTAAAAGGATGGCATCCCACTAGTTTCGACCAAAATATTTTCATTAAACATCCTAATAAGCTATTGTTACCCGAACAGATCACACAAAATGCTATTTATTGATATTCTACACATGTCTGAAAAATGTACCATAACGCCACAATCGTCATTACAAAGATGTTTTTCCTATCTGAGCCACTGCTGAACAGTTAGCTATTTTTAAACCAAGTCAACCACGTGACCACTTATGTTTTAGCTTATCTAGGCCATCCGCTGTGACGTCGATGAATTTTTTCAACCGAAATCCCAATCGTTTTTATTATAGATTTGAAAAGAATAAGCACTTAAGTGTTGATAAACGAGTTTTACTGCCAAAATAGAGATACTGTTGCACATAGTAAAGCTTAAATTATGATGTTTTTTTTACTACAGAAATTGTGCACAAATAGCCCAAAGAGAGGTCAGATATTGTTACATATATTAGATATAGGCAAAATGTTGACTACCATCATTAATATATATAAAAAGGGAATTTCTCTTATGATCTATATGAGATTTATCCAACTCAACGAATCAATCCCTGACAGAGATTTTTGTTATTTAAACGTGATTTTGTCAGCACACCACTTGTACACTCGTGCGGATAACGACAGGTGTATTGCTATATGCTAAACTTGGAAAATGATTTTTGGTGAAACGATTTGCCTGAAAAATATATACGTTATTCGCCCAATCTACAACTGACTTAAAACACATATCACTGACATTCTTTATTAATTGTTTGTAATGCTAGAAGTTTGGCGCCCAGTCTTTGAAGACAGATAATGTTGTATCTCATCGGGGGTTTCCCTTGAAGCTGCAGGAGCGGCTTGATCAAAGACTGCACTCAGTCATCAAAGGGCTACTAACCATTTGTGTAGCTTTCAAAGAGAATGTCTCATTCGGAACTTTTCGGATAATTCCGTCAACACCACACCATCTATCGGATGCAAACGGAACTAATCTGGTTATTCCGTCATTCTTAAATTTTACAAGAAAAGTTGTTGATACGAAGCATCAAAGGCGACGCATAAACTGGAACAGGTAAACAGGCTGAAGCAATATGGAAGCAATTAACGAAGACATATTTGAAAAGCTTTTATTTGAAGGTCTTGAATTTCAGAATACTATAAAAAATATCGAGAAAAAATATGTATAACTTATAGACCTATTCCTGAGAACATAGAATGGTTTAAAACAAAATAAAAGTAAAACCCGACACCATTTAATAAGTTTTCCAAGAGGTTACATGTATAGAAAAAAAGTTGCCAAAATTATTATAAATTACAATAAAACTAAATTGCACAAGCAGAAATTGATCATGTGCAGCAGCCTCACATTACAATAATAATAATTGTTCAAATAGTGTTTTTCTGGAACATAATATTATATATACAAAGAACAATATTTAATATTTCCTAAACTTTACCTACTTCTCACATTTAATGTGAAATGAGAGAAACGGTAAAGACAAAACGATCTAGTATGTCCTTAATCCCGATGGAACTAATGTTGTAACAAAGCAATGTTATTACCTAAGTATGTGCTACTGTGGTTTATAATAACACACTGAGCTGGCATTAGGAATAAGTTGGTGCCAAGTGAGAGGTAGTTTTTCATTCAATAGAGGAAAGAAATTCTACAAAAAATAATCTTATTGTCCAACGTGGATATAACTTTCTAGTAAATCTGGGTGTAAGGACGTAATAATTAGACCGAACATATTCAGTTTTTGCAAGATGTTCGTGTAATGAAAGTCTTGATAAGGAATAAATCTTATGTCAGGTCTAAGGTTTGAACCCAGAACCCTCCCGAGTCCATTAGCTTAACCTTTTGACCAAGGACACTTCAACTATGTTATAAATGCTTTTTTGGCGTGTTTCAAACATTTTATTTTAATGATCATCCAAATCGTAAGTTAGAGTTTTGTTAAACTTGTCATAACTGGTCTAAGGTTTGAATTCGGAGCCGTCTGACCCCGAGTGTATAACCTTAACCTCTTGACCAAGAACAATTCAAGCGGACTATCAATTCTTTCATGGTGTGTTGAACGTTTCTCTTATGCAAGTGAATTAAACATCCGAATTTAATAAGATCCTTATGAAAACTTGTCGTGACGGTCTAGGGATTGAATTTGAAACATTCCGATCCAGGGTCCAAAAACACGATCAATTGACCACAAACACTTCAGAGCTGCTTTAAAATCATTCCTGCACGATGGCACCACTCGAAATGCTATAGATTTGCGGGGACCTTACTGAAATCGTTAATGTATCTTAAAATGTTGCAAAAACATTGCATCTAAAGTCATATATATTATAGACCATTCAGAACAAACTTTTTCAGGCTATGGACTGGTTCGTTGCTAATAGGTAATCTCAATTCGTTAACATGCAGTCCGAACATCCAAGGACGTACCGAAGATCATTTCTATCTACTTTCTCCATGTACATTTAGTTAAAGGTTTAGAATTTTTAATTTAAAAAAGAAATAAACCAAAATCTCTTGTTTTTTACTATGTTTGCATAATAGTTACAGACATACAAATAAATTTTAAAAAAATCAATCAACCAAAAACAGAACACCGTTTACCGAATTAGGACCCGTATTTAATTAGGGTTAGACGGGGCGGTAATCGTAACTGTGCAGCCGGAAGTAGTACCTCTGACAGTTGGTTGTTGTTGATGATATTTTAAGGTTGATTCTTTTGTTTTTAACGGATTTGCTATAATGACGATATAATCTCGCGCAATTTGGTGCAAAACAAAGCTAAAACATTGTGAAGTTATAAAAATCCCAAATAATTGAACTCACATGCTCAATAATGGACTGATCCATTTAGACCGGAACTGATAATTTCATTAAAATTGTGCGGGTACACTATGCAAAAATCACTGTGTATGTTTTAAGTGGTGGATGAACATCTTTGCAACAGATAACTTTTAATCGCAGAAGCCTTTTTAATGGCTCTTTCTCAGCATGTATAGTTTTGAGCCCCACCACCCCGGCCCCCAAAACAAAACAACAACAACAAAAAACGGTTCGCTGTTAAATTTTGCTTCCAAAGGTGTGACATTTACTATATAGTAAAGAACAAATCCATTTACTTTCGTGTAACCTTTAAAAGTCCGCAAAACAAATTTTCACCATGTGCAAATTTCAGTCAGCATTCCATATATAAGAGTCGCGCTCCAGCGCGTTGCCAACAAAAACCATTGATGCGAGGCATGAAAGGCGACGCAAACGATGAAAAAATAAATAAATAAATAAAATGAATAAATAAATAAATATAAATAATTAAATAAATAAATAAATAAATAAATAAATAAATAAATAAATAAATAAATAAATAAATAAATAAAAGAAGTCCATGTACCGAATTATGACCCGTATTTTATCAACGTTATGAAAGTACGCAAAACAAACTTTCTACATGTACAAAATTCGGTGAGCATTCCAGATAAAGGCGCCGAGCTTCAGCAATAATATACATTGCCAAGAAACAACCTTTAATGGCTTCGAGCCCAAACAAATGCATGCATATCGTTTGTCAAGCCTCATCCGATGCCGATTTTAAGTTAGCATAAATATCCCTTGCCTGGCAGCACCATGTACAGATTCTGACCTTCTAAAAATATCATTTGGCAAGAAGCACTCCTTTCAAATTCCAAGTTCCTCAAAATATAATTTTACCAAGTCACACTCCTTACAGACTCTTTTTTTTACAAAAGTTTCAGCTCTTCCAAATATCATTTGCAAACCCATATTCCTAACAGATTCTTAGCTCCCACAAGAATTATTTGCCAGTACACACTTCTTACACAGTGTCTCTTCCTGCAAATACTATTTGCCAAGAAGCACTCGTTACAGATTCTGATCTCCTACAAATATCATTTGCCAAGCCACGATCCTTACAGATTCTCAACTTCTGCAAATATAATTTGCAAAGGCACACCCCTTACAGATTCTAAACTCTTCCAAGTTTCATTTGCCACGCCACACCTCTTACACATTGTCAGCTCCTCCAAATATCATTTGCCAAGCCACAACCCTTATGGATTGTCAGCTCCTGCAAATCATATTTGTCAAGCAACACTCCTTACAGATTCTTACAAATGCCACTTACCAAACCACGCCCCTATCCGATTCTTAGTTCCTACAAGTGTCACATACCTAACCACGCCCCTTACAGATTCTTAGTTCCTACAAGTGTCATTTACCAAACCACGACCCTGTCCGATTCTTTGTTCTTACACGTGTCATTTACCAAACCAAGCCCCTTACAGATTTTAGTTCCTACAAATGTCATTTACCAAACCACGCCCCTGTCCGATTATTAGTTAATTCAAGTGTCTTTTACCAAACCACGACCCTTACAGGATCTAAGTTCCTACAAGTGGCATTTACCAAACCACGACCCTTACAGATTCTTAGTTCCTACAAGTGTCATTAACTCACCACGCCCCTTGCAGATTCTTAGTTCCTACAAGTGTCATTTACCAAACCAAGACCCTTACAGATTCTTAGTTCCTACAAATGCCATTTACGGAACCACGCCCCTGTCCGATTCTTAGTTCTCACAAGTGCCATTTACTAAACCAAGCTTCTTACATATTTTAGTTCCTACAAATGTCATTTACCAAACCACGCCCCTGTCCGATTCTTAGTTAAATCAAGTTTCATTAAGTAAATAAGCCCCTTACAGATTCTTAGTTCCTACAAGTGTCATTTACCAAACCACGACCCTGTCCGATTCTTAGTTAAATCAAGTGTCATTCACCAAACTACGACCCTTACAGGTTCTTAGTTCCTACAAGTGTCATATACCTAACCACGCCCCTTGCAGATTCTTAGTTCCTACAAGTGTCATATACCTTATCACAATATTACATTTCAAACAGTTGTCATTCGCTAAGCCATGTTCATACGATTAAATGTCCAAATCACATGTAGTAACATGTTATTAGTTCTTAAAATGTATTTTCACAGCCACTGCAGTTACAGATTTAAATCAAAGCGCTGTTTGGGCGGTGTAAGTTTGACCCAGTAAACGATTAAAGGTATGCAAAAAATGGTCATTTTTAATTATTCCGTGGTAAATGGATTGCACAGTGGATTGGACGGCAGGCAAGTCTTCAGCTGCAAAACAATCAACTTTTCTAAATTCAGATTGGAACAAACGTTACAACACAGCCATTTTTATCCGATTTTAGAAAACAATTTATTTAACGTACAGTAATATCATTGTTTCTTTTTAGGTCTAAAATAAATGCGTATAATTGTTACCGGATGTACCCAAAATACAATTAAAACTTTCAGTTATTGTTTTCGTCAACTCTACACCCATGTCACCTGATTCTAAATACTGTTTGTAAATACTGGTATAGAGATGCAGAAGGCAGTGAAGTCGCCCCCCACCTCTTCCACCGCTTTCCTCTAGTTAATGAGCGATATTCCTGCGCGGTGTTATTCATTCAGGAATCTGCATTTAATGTATATCTGCATGAGCAATATAATCGAACATTTTAATTAAACAGATAACAATATTAATGTTAACATTTGAAGCATGCCTGGACACAATTAACGCGTCTAGTCTCTTCGACATGCATACTTGTGTCTGTCTACGCACTACTTCTTCCCAGGTATGAAAATTGGCCGCGGTTAGTCAAAATGTCATGTAGGCTCAATCATTCGTGCTTCCGACATTCGACTTTCTCATAACTCTGGACGCTTTCGCAAGCGACGCCGGCCAAAACCCCATAAATATAATTTCGTATTCCACAAAATCACTTTTTAACATATTGAAATCCTACAATTGTATTTTTCAGGCAACAATCATATACAGATTTCCCTTAAAAGTACCCAACAGTTAAAGCCGGCATTAAATACTGCAGTGACATGTCTGCATAGCTCCACGAAAGGAAGAGCTAGCTAATTTGTCAATATATATGAACATTTTGTCTTGTGAGTTTTGTACATGGAAGGCAATATGTATATACAACTACATATATTTTGTCTTCTTTGTCCAAATCTTACCAGACAAAATGTATACCACATGACATAACTTTCTTCAATGACCTATAATAAACTAAATATAAAATTGAGTGAAATATTTTTTATAAAATGTAATATTTTAAAGAACTATTTTAAATAAGCTATAAACATTATTTAATTATTATAAAATACAACTAACAAGGTATAATTGAAATAATTACATTTTATGAATAAAATTTTGATAATATCAAGCTGTGTACACCTCCTTATTTGTCTGATAGAGGTCTATATATCTCGGAATGACTACGACAAAGGAATTCTCGTGAGCAGGTCCTTCCAGAAAAAGACAGACCTGCCCACATGCATAGGAAGACCTGCGCATTTGATTTTCTCTGTTAAAACGAATCGTTTCGAAATCGATATACAGGCAAGTTTGTTCTCTCTCTCCTCTCTCTCTCCTCTCTCTCTC